>JANRMT010062856.1:36798448-36819205 GCA_026402145.1 Polypterus bichir lapradei
AATCAGTGCATGAGGCCTTTTGCTGCCCCGGAAAACTCCTCTCAAGATGGTATGTTTGCTGGCTGCACAAGTGAGTCCTGCAACTGTCGGAATGGGCAGTTTGGGAACTTGAGCGGAGTTAGAGCTGTAACTGCAGTCACAGACATCACTTCTTAGCTCCACAGTAGTATAGGTTCGCAAAATTAAGACTGATGACGCGGGGACTGTTTGAGCTGTACTGCAAAGATGTACTGTAAAATAAAAAGGAATGTCAGCTTTGTATATACGAACCTTGAAAAATGAGCATGAAAACCTTTTGGGTATCTATAAATTTTAGAGTTATTACAGATATCCAGTTTAGAAAAATGTCAAAAACAACGTGACCTCAACAGGTCTAATTCTCCATGATCATCATCCAGCTGTCTATGCACCAGTCAAGGTAAATATAATGGACTAGACATTAAAATAACGGGCACTAGAACAGTAGTGCATAAACATTTGTATGAACAGTCTATATTAAATGGCAAGGGACCTTGTATGTGGCTGTAATATGTGTCACTGTATTGTGTGCCTTTAATTTTCTCTCTCAGTAATACTGGTTTGTATTTCCGTGAAATGCCTGTAATTTTGTCTGACAGTAATACAGTGGGACCTCGGTTCATGACCATAATTCGCTCCAAAACTCTGGTTGTAACCCGATTTGGTCGTGAACCGAAGTAATTTCCCCCATAGGATTGTATGTAAATGCAATTAATCCGTTCCAGACCGTATGAACTGTATGTAAATATATATATTTTTAAGTTTTTAAGCACAAATATAGTTAACTATACCATAGAAAGCACAGCGTAATAGTAAACTAAATGTAAAAACATTGAATAACACTAAGAAAACCTTGAACAACAGAGAAAACTAACACTGCAAGAATGTGCGCTATAGCCTTATGACCCACTCGCTAAAAACTCTTTTTTTAATGAGTTTTAAGCACAGGGGAAAAAATGAACATTTGAAAAATCTGTAATTTAATAAACAACCAAGAAAAGTAACATTGCAACAATGCACGTGCGCGCCTGTGTGTGTGTGTCTCTCTCTTGCGCGCCTTTGTGTGTGTGTGTGTGTCTGTCTGTCTCTCGCCTGTGTGTGTGTGTCTCGCGTGTGCGTGACTCGTGGGTGTGTATGTGTGTGTGTGTGACGCGCACACACCTGTGTGTGTGTGTGTGTGTGACGCGCGCCTGTGTGTGTGTGACTCACGTGCGCCTGTGTGTGTGTCTGTCTCTCTCTTTGCACAGGGAATGCACAGGAAGAGACTGAACACGTGCTGTGTGGCCCCGCGCATGCGCACTTCTCCAGAAGACACACACACACGGACACCGCGCGCCTGTATGTGTGTGTGACGTGGGCGCCTGTGTGTGTGTGTGTGTGACTCACGTGCGCCTGTGTGTGTGTCTGTCTCTCTCTTTGCACAGGGAATGCACAGGAAGAGACTGAACACATGCTGTGTGGCCCCACCAGAAGACACACACACACGGACACTGGACGCACACAAGGGTTTTATTAAAGAGGATTAAACTTTAGTTACTTTAAATCAGAGTTTGCCCTGGCTGTAGCCTCTTCTGTGCAGTTTTAACCTTACTTTAATTTTCATTATATGCAATTTCTGTTAGGAAAGCCATAATCACTTAAAGTTTAGATAAAGAGACAAATATATTTTATAGTTAGAAACCTTATAGATTACCAAACAAAAATATAGCTGGTGCTTGCTACCAGTACATCCACTTGCCCTGCCACTGAAATCCACTTTTATCTTTTAGGTTTTAATAGTTTTCACTTTTGTTGTGGAACAGGACTCATTTCCTTGTGAAACAACATACATCTCTGGTAAGTTCATCAGTCTAAATTCTTGACTGTTAGATTGATTGAGAGTCTACTATTATTTTTCATAGCCACTAATGAGTTAAGATTTAATCTGAAACATGTTGTTTTAAAATGTCCTTGGTGTTTACCTTTTGACCAAAATAATAGGGACTTTTGTTTATTTCTTATAACTTACGTACTTGTCATAAGGCCATCTGTGTCTGCCGGTATCTATTCTTCCATACATGTATTTGTGTGAGAATATTCTAAATACATTATTAATTAGGGTTAGCAAATTGTGCCATATTTTTTGGTATGAGCCATTAATTTATTTGTTTTTCAATGCAGAGCATTTCTTTGCTTTCCTTACAAGTACACCCAAGGCAATATGTATATCCCCAGATAGGTCCTAGACTTCTTGAAAGCCTTGGCATTTGCACATACTGTCACTGAGAGGGGGTTTATGATGGACATTTGCCATTTTTTTTAATATGTATATAAATTGAAAGGTACTCAATGTACCTTTTTAAGCCAACATTCATGAAGTTTAAACAATAATTCCTCCTGTGGGGTTTCTTTTATAACATTGCTGCTCACATTTACATTTGTTTTCTCTTTTGTCTATTTTTTTTGTCTGTTTGTATGTTTCTGTCTCTTTGTCAGGAATGTGGCATTGTAAAGATTGTGGTTTTGAAACATCTAGGTGATCAGAATTCCTCAAGCATTACAAACTAAAGCATAGTCATTTTGGGCATGGTCATCACTTGAAATGTGTTTATCCTGATTGTCCTGGTACTTCAAAAACCTGGAACTCATTTTTGACACATTTGTCTAGGACACATGCCAATAGTGGAAAGCAATCTGGCAAATTGATTTCATTTTCCTGTCAATTGTGTGCTTTCAGTGAACTTGCAACAGAACGTGATTATTTTGTGCACATAGGTAATCACCTAAAAAACAATGAGACTGTGACCTGTATGTTCAAAGGTTGTGAATATAAATCAAACATATTCACTTCTTTTAGGTCTCATAAAAGTCGCAAACACAGCCCACATTCATTAGTGGATTTTAAATCTGGTGTAGTTCAAGGTAGCAGTACAGCTGAATCTGTTGAACTTTGTTATTCAAACGACAAAGAAGAAGAATATTACTTTGATAGTTTCTCTGAAGCTGATGTGGATTTAGGCAGTCCAGATATTTTTTTAAAGGCAATAGAACAAAAAATTGCTGCAGTGCTATTAAAGCTGGAAAATATTTTTCATGTGCCAAGTATTGCAGTTGATGAATTGCTTGAAGAACTTCAGTACTGTTTAAGCACTGCATCTTTTCGTAGTACAAAATATATATACATGACATACTCAATAGACATAGCTTACTGGTTGATGAGTCAATCACAGAAGAACTTGCATCTGCTCTGTGTACTTCTAATCCAGTTTATAAAGCTGTTAGCAAGGGTTGTCCTCTAGCAACGTCATTTAAACGTAAAAAATACTATAAAGAGAATTTCAAAGTTGTGGATCTAGTAGAATATATCTTGGATGTCAAGGAGAGGAGAACATTGCAATATTTTCCCCTCCTAAAATTTTTACAGCAGCTCCTTAGTATTAATCATATTCTTGACAAGGCTTTAGACACACATTTGATTTCAGAGATTGGAGAACACAATCTAGAATTCAAGTCTTTTCGTGATGGTTTGTATTTCAAGGCAACAAGTTTGTTGCAGGTGGAGAATTGCGAATATTGCTGAATTTGTATGTGGATGATTTTGAGATTTGCAACCCCCTAGGGACATCCAGAAAAAAGCACAAAATTTGTGCTGTTTATTGGACTCTTGGCAATTTACCGCCAGGTTCTCATTCCTCCTTATCTTCAATATATTTGGCTCTATTGTGCAGAGTTGAAGATGTTAGGTCATATGGATATGAGAAGGTTTTGGAGCCTTTATTGCAGGATCTTGCCACTTTAGAAAGTGAAGGGATTTTTATTGAACAACTTGGAAGTTTTGTTAAGGGTACAGTGCAGAATGTCATAGCAGACAATTTGGGAGCTCATGGAATTGCTGGATTTGTTGAGAATTTTACAGGTGAATACATATGCCGATTCTGTATGGTGAAGAAGTGTGAAATACAGGAAAAGGAAGTGAGTTCTGGTGCATTTACTCTCCGAAGAAAGGAGATGCATGAAGTGCATGTAAGATTAGCTGAAGACACTGCACAGCCTTGTTGTGGTGTAAAAAGATGGTGTGTGCTCTCTGCACATCTTTCATATTTCCATGTCTGTACTGGCTACCCTCCTGATATTGCACATGACATACTTGAAGGCATATTACCATTTGAATTGGCATATTGCTTCCATTTGTTGATCTCAAAGAAATATTTCACTCTCAGTGGTCTCAATAAATCCATCCAAAATTTTACTTACAAATGGACAGACAAGTCTAATCGTGCACATACTATTCCACATGCATTCATGAAAAACGAAAGTATCGGCAGAAATGCTCATGAAAATTGGAGTCTTTTGCGGTTAATCACATTTTTAGTTGGAAACTTGGTCCCTACAGATGAACCGGCATGGTAGGTCATTTTAGACCTTAAAGATATTGTGGAATTAGTGGTTGCTCCAGTAAACAATGCAGAATCAATCGCTTTTCTTGAAAGCAAAATTTGTGAACACAGATATAGGTTGCAAGAAGTCTTTACTGGTATAAAGCTGTTACCTAAACATCATTATATAGAACATTATCCTCAGATGATCAAATTTTTTGGTCCTCTTGTAGGCACATGGACTATGAGATTTGAGGGTAAACACAAGTTCTTTAAACAGGTTGTCCGTCATACACACTGTTTTAAAAACATACTCCTATCTCTAGCATCAAAACATCAGTTCATGATGGCATATCACTTGGAGGCAAACACAAAAGAGAAGTCTGGCTTAACTGTCTCATCTGTCTCGCATCTACCTGTTGACATTTTGAATTGGGATGTACATAAGGCTCTTGAGCAGACATTTCTTAATCTTGCTTATGTCAATCTCACAAAGAATGCGTCTGTTAATGGAGTAAACTACAGAGATGGCATGATTGTTGTTTGTGGTGGTTCTTTTGGCTTGCCAGAATTTGCAGAAATTATCCAGATGGTTGTTGTGGAGAAAAGTTTGAATTTTATTGTTAGAGAGTTAAGTGCATGGTATAGGGAGCATTTTAGGGCATTTGAGTTGCGTCCTACGTTGCATGTTTCTCTCATTCAGCTTGGTGCCTTGGTAGACCAGTACCCTTTGGCAGATTACGAGATTGGAGGTCGGCGAATGGTGACACTTAAAAGATTCATACCTATAACAGGTTAGATCATGAAATTTCATGCTGTGTTCTTTGACATTACATTTGGAAACACTTCAAATATTGGGATTTCTATATATTTTATATATAAGTGTAAGATTGTTTCTTATTATTCTGAGATTCTTTAAGTTGAATTTTGGATGGAGGTTTTCATCTACACTCATTAATAAAATGCATTGTTTTAATTGTCCCTGATTATTTCATAAGTGTTCAAGTGTAAAAGAAAAGGGTCATTACTAATTAGGGTATTTTTTAAAGACAACTACAAAACAAACTGCTTAAGTCATTGCCCATCTACCATATTCATTGTAAAAACTATTTCATCTCTTTCAACAAATTTTTTTTTCTTTCTTAAAATTTAGAATGAAGAATGGCAGGTGTGAAACTTAGGGTCATTGTTGAAGATAATGACTTTAGAAAACTGGATCTCCAATCAGGGATGCCAGACACTATTGAGGAGTTACACCATATAATTTGCCAAACATTTGGAATTGAAAGAGACTTTTGAATTCAGTACATGGACGTCGACTTTAATAATGAGTTCATGAATCTGACAACAGTACAACATATACAGGACAGAAGCACAATCAAATTGGTGTACTTGCTGAGTGACTCTTCCCATCCCTCCTCTGAAACACTGAATTTTTTAAGTATTTCTGGGTCGTCAGGAGCATCAGCTGTTAGCATAAATTATCCTCAAATTGCATCCTCTTCCAGTGAGACTGATGATACTTGCATTATGCCAAGATCAGGGAATGAACTGCAAGTACGTCCATGGCTACGAGAATTTCCCATTCCTCTTTTTTGTTTTGATACTGAAGTACAGCTTCAGCAAGGAAATGAGAGCCTCAAGCATACTGGTATTTGTATGAAGGTTAGTCCAGGACTTAAGTCTGACATCTTAGAGAAATTGGCTGAAGACATCTTCCAATATACAGCCTATCCACAAAATTATCAGATAGATGAGGTAGCTAAGGCGCTAATAAAAAAGTTTCCATGTTTGAAGGAATCGGGATCCGAAAGTGGGTACTATGGATGGATGATCAGTCTTAAATATAAAATGGCTAACTACAGAACAAAGATGCGAAACATTGGTTATCCAGAAGTGAGTCTAAATGCTTTGAAATACAAGTCCAAGGATGAATGCCTTCCAGCCAAAAATGTTAAAAAACCTAAAAAGTCTGAAGTCAACTATTGCCCTGCCCACCCTACTGGAGAAACAACTGAAAGCATAGAAAAGGTGTGACTTGAGATACTAAATGATATCAAACAGAGGAACAATATGTCAGCCATAAGGGAGAAGATGGCAAAAACATTCTCTTACTGAAGAAGAGAGGTGGTACAAGAAAGTCCAGTTATTGGAGATTTCAAAGTCAGGTGGCCTGCAGTTTTCCATGTAGAAGAGGTAAGTCCGTATCTTTTTTTTTTTTTTACTGCTAAGGTTGTTGGATGTTCTCTGTTTTTACAGTGCATGATCAATTGTGAAGCTCTTTATTTTCAGTGCTAAGATGATAGGACCAAGGTTGGAGAGGAGGTAAGAGATTAGAAAGAGGTTTGGTATTGCAGGAGTGGAGAAACTGGTGAGATATGGGAAAGAGGATGGTGATAGGTGTAAGTGGAAGGTATAGATAAGTGACTGCATTTTTGACCCACAACAATATGATTCCAAGTCTCTTATTTTTCCTTTTTTTCTGTATATAACAGATAGGCGCTGAATTTCGTCTTATAACAACCATCCCACTTGAAACCACTTTTCTGGCACAGTTGGATCTACATGTACCCCAGTTGACATCTGTTTTCCAAAACAAAGGAGGCGTTGCTGGCCAGAAAATAGCCAAACAGCTGAAGATTTTGCTGAAGGTAAGTATGCATGTCTCATTTAAAAATACTGAAAACCTTTTTCATTTACTATGGGAAAAAGTGCCATTAGCAGCATTTTCAAATACTTTTATACAATCCTCAGAGCACAATTTGCCATAGAAATATTCTGAAATTTACAGGCACAGTTTTTGGATTTCTTTCTTAAGGATTTTCTATATATTTCCTTAGTTATGACAGAGGCTGAATACTGGTGCAGCTATCATTTTGTTTTTTTTTAGCAATATACCAATATTTGTGATCCATCTTTACAGACAAGGGATGTCAACCTCAAGAGAGAAGCAGTAATCAAAGCCGTTTGTTTCTATCCTTGATGAGGATGATGGAAAGCTTATCAAGGAATACATGGTAAGCCATTATTTGTTTCCCAGTTAAACATATGTCAGTATATATAGGAAAAGATCATTGAATCTTTGTAAAGTTAACAAATCAATTCTTATTAGAGTGAACTTTGTTGATTGTCTCTTTAGCCACACAAAGCCATTTCATGATTGGGGCATAAAAATGGAAAAATTGCCATCCTAAGCTCTATTCAAGCAGAATTAGTTTTGATAGAAGGACTCCAGATGCCAATGGCCTTCTTCCAGCAGCACTTCCTGGTGTGGCAGAAGAGCTGCCAAACAGGGCCCAGTAAATGTCCAGGTGCCCCCGGCGGTTGCCGTGTAAGGGCCACAGTAGTTTGCCACTAAATTATATATATATATTATATATATATTTATTTATTAATTATTTGTCAATTATATATATTATATATATATATATATATATATATATATATATATATATATATATATATATAAAAAAAAAAAAAAAATCCTGTGACGAGACATGATGTTTTGAAGACAGACAGAGGGACACTTTCACTTATGATGTGACTTGCCCATCTCTCTACTTAGAACCTTTGGAAGCAAGTCCCATGATACACATGCAGGTTAGAGATAATGGAAGTAGGAAAATTTTAAAGTCTCAAAAAAAAAAGAGAGTAAAGATCACATTAGTGCAAACAAACGGACAATATTACTCTGTGAAATAACGGAACAGTGAAAATAGATTGAATAGTGTTTGAGGATGTCTGGGGGGGAAGAGAGACAAGACAGTGACTTTAAAGATCGAAGCGCCACACAAAATTCAGATCATGGCGCACAGGAGCAGCAGCAAACCAGCAGCTGATTGAGCAAAAAGGAGGTAAAAAAAAAAAATCTTATTTGATTCCCATTGTATCACTGCTAAAGAGGGGTTTCGGAGGAGTGGCCGCGTCTCCTTGGGGTGCTTTCAGCCCCCCTCTTCACAACGGTGCATAGCGCTTGGCATTGGTGTTGGCGAGCAAAGTGAACAGGAGGTGAAGCCCCTTGGTATTATAATAAAAATAAATGGTTATTGTTAACACATCTGCAATGTTCATGATCAGTTTTCATGGGAAAAGAAATCTTTGTTTTAAAAAAAAAAAAAAATTACAGAGATCTGAGTGTCTCCTTCCAATATAGCCATCTACATGGCATTTTGCCAAAGGCAGCACATGCACATCTCCTCTGTTCATTTTTGTGGACTTAGTCATAGTGAAGGGGGATAAAAGGGGAAATGACTAAATATTCACTAACATCAGTTCAGACATGAATGACGTAAACTGGGGGGTTAATTTTATAGGTTAGAAGGAAAAAGATGCCATAATCTTCATAAATGCATGGAATCTGTAAAATGTCTATGACTTGTAAGCTTGTAATAATAATTCATTACATTTATGTAGCACTTTTTTCAGTACTCAAAGTATTGTTTTACTCTTTATTACTTATTCATTATTTTAATTTAATTTGTTTTTCTTTTCTTGTAACTTTTTCTTTGACATCTTGTAAAGCACTTTAAGCTATATTCTGTGTATGAAAATGTGCTATAGAAATAAATGATATTGTGATAGTTGAAGGCTACTGATGTATAACAGATTTGTATGTGGCACAAATTGCAAAAATGCTTTGATAAGAGTTTAAAGGAGTGCTATAAAGTAATGCAATATGTTTATATTATCTTTTTGTACATCATATATATGGACATCAGTGTGTGTTTATATATTTTTATAATTTAATAATGGCAAAATGTAACATTTTCTTCTAATCACATTAAAATCTACAGGATGTCCAAGGAGATGACGTCTTACGAGACCAGCAGATGACTACAATGGGAATCTATGTCATCAAGGTGGAGGGTGGAGACTTTGGAGTCTATACAGATGTTGGAATTGTAATTGATGGTGTCATCATTCTGGACAGTCTGAACACTGTAGCAAGAGCCTGTGCAATGATGTTAGGGCTGATTTATGTACTAAACTTGCAGTATGCCAAAGAGCTAAAATACTACTACGAATTTGTGCAAAAACTACTCATGCAAATCGATGCTAAAAGGCTGTCCCCTAAAGTTCTTGGCCTGAAGAACAAAATATGTGCAATTCTGTAGTGTCTGTTTTTGTCCTGTAAAGCATATCTGTAATATTCATATACAGAGGATTTTGTTCTGTTGCAATTTGAGATTCCTCAAATGTTCAGTTTCATTGAATGTCAATTTTCTGGCAAAGCAACATTTTTGTATAGTTTTCATTTTGAATGACAATAAAGTTAATGTTTTTGTCCTAAATTTGAATTTTTCAAAGTTTAATAATAGCTTAAATATATTAATAAATACTATATTTTTATTTTATACACTAAGTTTAGTTTACTCAAAAATATTTATTAGTAACTACTACCATTAAACTCGGATTGAGTTCATTTTACTTAAAAAAAAACATTTTTCTGGAGACCATTTATGTAAAAAATGTAAGTAAACTGAACATACATAACTAGTTACAGCAAGGCAAAACTTTAGTAAAATCTACTCAAAATAAATGAACTTAAAGTACTAAAAAATAATTGGTAAATATAATTTAATTAAATCTAATTGGATTTACATTAATAAATTTCATGCAACAACTTACCTTAAAAAATTTAAGTAATTTCAAAACAGCATTTTTTTCAGTGTATTATATATATTTTTTTTATATATAAATATTTATTTTGTTTTTTTCTAGAGTCAGCCCTGAGTGAAACGGTGCTCTTTATTACTTTAATGGCACAGGTGAAGGCCCCAGTCTGAGTGAAATGTTAACACCCTGCTAATTTTATACACTCACAAATTAAGTTAGTCGTGTGTATCGTGTCCTTGATGAGACAACACAGTAAATACACCTCTGTAGGATATCTCTACTTGCCTAAAACCTCAGTATGATATACTAGTTCAGAAAGGAAACAAAATGTAAAACATTTATAAAAAGGTATCATGATTTGCACTAGTATCATCTTTCAAGAAACTCCTAAACTTTATAAAAATTTGTAAATTTTGTATTTAAAGTCTAAAACCTGAGTTGGAAATGACTGCCGGTAATTGTGCAGATGACGTCCAAATATGAATGAATTGCTGGTCTTCTCTGTTGCTTTCAAGTTGTAAATGTTACAGAAGATCTTCTAGGGACTCTTTCACGTGAAGATCTGAACATTTCCTTTGGAGAAAACCTCATGGCCAGCAGTACATCAAGAGGTCAGCATTATTTATTTATTTATTATTTTTTTAAGAAATATTGTTGAGCAAACAATGTAGTTATTATCACTTTTGCTATGTTCTTTTTGTTGAGATTAAAGGCTTCTGTAGCAACTTTTATGTCAGAAGTGTCCTGATGATATCTGAGATCAAGCAGGGGAGAAATATAAATGATAATAGGGAAAAGGAGGACATTTATGATATGAAAGTGATTACAACATAAATATATATTTATATATGTGGAAATTTGAATAGTAGAAACTTGGGCTTGGTCCTTCTCAATTCAAATTTTCCATAATTCAATAAAAGCAGTTTGAAATGTCACACCTGAGCACAGGACAGCTCATGCACCCATCAAGGTTGTTGCCCCAACGCGTTCACCTCACCATATGAATCTTTGTGTAAACACATATTTATGTATGTTTGTCATTTATACAAAGTCTATATTAATTTACAAATGTTTTGATAAACTTGATCATGGCGCCAGAGAATGATAGCGTGTTACATGTTAATGAGCACACACAAGTAAGAATTTCACAGTACTCATGTAGCACTTATTTAGTTCAATACAACATATTGTGAAATACTCCATATCAATAGATAACTGAGCACATATTGTTTCTGTGTTTTATCAGGAAGTAAAGATGACTACTATCTTGTTTTTAGTTACCTAAAAATTTTAATAATGAAAATATAAGCGGTCCGATATTTGAGCAATGCTGTCTTTGATTACTAATTTCATTTACGTTAAATAAAAGTAAATATTTCCATTTATGTCAGGCTTCATCAAATTTCATAATTCATAAACAGTTTATTGATAACTGGTGACTATTTTCAATGCCCTTTTCCTGTATTTTTTTAACAGGAGTTGCAGTTTTCTGTGGAGCAAGATAACTTTCAAGACAGCTGCACATCTCCCTCCTCTTCTGAATGCAATACTTTAAAAAATGCCAGTCTTTCACCTACCCCTCAATCCAGTGAGCAAGGATGTTCCAGAAAACTTTTAAGAGAAGCCAGCCCCTCTAAAATCATTCAACTACAAAGCCCTGAATACATCCTTCATAGTGACAGTGAATTGGAGCAGGTCAGAAAACACTGCAGCGCATAGGGAAAGAGGAGCATTGTATTCTTTCAAAGGATCTGCGCTGGAGATTAATGAGAAATACAGTGACCAACATGGTGCCCATACTGAGGACAACAACGAGGGAAGACCTCCAAACATACCTCCAAATATGAGGTTTCTTTAATGGCAAAACGTATAGTCAAGTATTATCCAAAGCTATGTGCAGCTGAAGATCAAAATTCATGGGTGAATGTAAGTAACTAGTTTTTATAGGGGTTTTACACTGAGCAGTCACACCTTGTATTCACTTGCACACATTTTAAAAGAGTGTAATCTCATTACAAGAACCTGTTTAAACAATTCCTGAAAAGGCTACAGAATATCCGCACACCTCAGAAGCGACAGGGCTGTATGAATCATATAAATAAAGAGATGTTTCGGCGTCACCACTGACAAGCCTGATGCTGCTGAAGTCGAGAATTCAGGCGAGGTCGATTCCACTGCATCTTCAGGGAATTCTGTTGCTTCAGCGACGCTTGTTAATGTCTCACCTTCTAGTCGTACCCAAGAAGTTACAGCAGAGAGAATGTGAACCATCTGGTAAGTGCACAATAGAGATGGTCATATACCATCTTACTTCAGACTGTTTAGAAAACACAACTGATTTGATTATTCATTTATATGTTTTTACAGCTGTTGACACTACAAAACACTACAGGATCTTTACAAGAAGCCAAAGCCAAATAAATTTGCAGTTACCCAGCTCCTTGATCATGAATTTAATGCACAGAGGTCATTTATAGATTATATGGGAGGCTTACCCAGGCTTTAAAGAACTGGATCATGTAAGTACATAAAACGCAGACATTTGACTGAAATATTTTTGAAAATGGTTTCTTAAAACAAAATATGTGCTGACTTAGAGTGTACTTATTTTATAGGTAATGGATCAAATGCGTTGTATTCTTAGTTGGAATTATCTTAACTACATCACAGAAGTTAAGAGCAGATGGACCAGTTTTTATGGAAAAGCACAGCTGTATGGAGTAATGAAGAAGATCCTGAAGCGTCCACATATACATGATGAGGGTAAAATTTATCATGCATATTTTATTCAAACTCATTTTATAGTTAGTTATGCACTTTAGTCAGTGTTACAGCATGATAGGCCTAAATGAAAATCAATAATAACTTTGTTTAAAGTTGTATTTTGCAGTTGATGCTCAAAGGGTTACACTATTTTGTGCCATTTTTTCCATAAAGACCAAGTCTATATTATAGTAAGCCAAACTTTGAGAAATTTTCATGCAAAATATTATTGCTGCTGTATTTGCTAGTAACTGTTGCTTTGTGAATTCCAGGTTCCCTTTTCTTCATTGTATTAGAAAGTTGTACTGTGTTATTCTGAAATAAATTTTTCCCTTTAATTATGTTTGTAAAAAGCCATTTATAAGCATTGTAAATAGTTTTGTCTAGCATCTTTTTAAGACACAACAGAATAATAAACTGACTGACACTATCCTTTATTAGGTATAAATAATGAAGGAATATTTTAAAGAATACTTAAAACTTTAAATATGATCTTTGTAAGGTTCATTTCAATTGTTCGTTCATGTTCTAGCATATTAGTAGGTAAAAATAATACCAGACATCAAATAATTTTTGTTATAAATCATTCTTAATTTGAAGCTTGCTGTATGTTGTTGTTTTCATTAAAAGGAGAATGTTTGAGTTATATTAGAACATAATGCGAAAGATATTTAATAAGATTGTGTTGTTTTTTTTTTGTTTTTTTTTTTTCTCATTAGTGAAAAACGGCATCACCATGTTTAGAGCTCTGCCATCCATGTTTCCTTCACTTTCTCTACCCCGAAAAAAGCTGGGAAACAAAACATGAGGCATTAGTTCATGGCCTTAAGGTAAAACTTTTCATTTTCACATTGTTTAAAGGAAAAATAAAGACAGTTACTGCAATTCTATCCATCTGTGTCTGGCAGCAATTTTCAGGATTGTTTTTAATGTTAGCTACAGGAACGACATTATACATTAAACGGTTTGATTAAAAGGGCTCAACAGAATATAAAAATCTTCAGTTTTTAGTGATTTCTTTGCTATTTCAATTACAAGCTGTGTATAACTGCTTCTGTTAAAATTAGCATTTGAAATGAAGACCATACTAAAATGGGAGCACTGTGCTACTTTTACCTTATTCTTTTGTAGGTGGACTGAAATTTGTTGTATATAACATGCAAATATAGCCTAGTATCTGTTGAAATTAAGTAATTTCAGGATTTTTTAAAAATCTAAGTCAATATATCTCACCCTATTGGCATATAATTTTGCTTATTTCAAGCATTTATTTCTTAATAATCATATATTTTTTTTCTTATTCTGTGAGTTTGTTAAAATTTTCCTTTTTTAAGATATATGCTCTGAGATTAAATATTGGACTACCTATTTCAAGATGAGCTGACTTGTTTCAAATAACAAGACTTTCATTCTCCACTGGTATTAAGAATTTTCCACTCATATTAGTGATGTATTCTCTTCTTCCTTGACCTTCATTTTTCAGTGTGCTAAAATTAAGAGTGCAAAACAACTGAATTAAAAATGATTTTCTAATATTCAGTGTATTTCCACTGTAGAAAGTCTAATCTCAAGTAATTTGTTCTAAAAGCAGCATTTTCTACTTATTTCAAACCTTTGAGCACCTATCAGGGCTTTCTTATTTCTAGACTGGAACTAACTTATTTTAAGATATCTTGGCAAGTAAAATTATCTTGCTGCATGGACAGATAATTTCACTAATATTAAGTCATTTTCTCCTGAAATTCAGTGTTTGTATCTTATTTCTTAGCTAAGTTTTTTTGCAGTGTAAATACATAGAAATCGAAACCCCCTTCTCTGGTTTAAACGCGCGGTGTTCATAAATAAGAAAAAACAGTCCAAATGGGTTTACTGTCCTTATTGTTCAGGGCAAAGAGAAACCCCACTGGAATACCGGCTGTCGAGCCGATAACAACAAAGTTTAATCCTACCGGTCCAAGATATTCGTCAGCGAAATCAAAGAAAAAGAGTTCGTCTTCAGAGACGCATCTCCCTTGTGTCGCTGAGTCTTCAAAAAAAAGAACTTGTTCCAGTAGATACTTTACTTGGTGCTACCTTGTCACTTCTCTTTGCTCCACCACAAGATGTCTCCCTTTCTCCCCTTCTTTTCCGGTTTTTAAGTTTTCAACACCAACCGCCCTGACCGAGTTATGACCTCCGCCTTAAAGGTGTATTTATAGCATCTTTCTTCCCTGCAATGCACCCAAAGAGGCAGCAACTGCCCACAGAATAATAGCACATGTGGCATCCGCTACAGTGCTATATAAATAAATGTTGTTGTTGTTTAAGAAATGTGAAAATTCATTTGAGATACTTTGAAATGCACACGCGGTTATTGTTAGATATCTGAAAACGTATTTGATATATCTTGAAATGCATTTGATATACATGCATCTAAAAATGTAGTGAAGATAAATTTAAATGAACTTTTTTTAAGATATCTCAAAGCAAGTTTCAAATATCTTAAAAAGTAAATTGCATTTTAAGATATCAAAAATTCATTTTGAGCTATCTCTAAATGTTAATTTGGCTTGCCATATTAGTGAGAAATGGGACCTTCTTTGTAAAGTAGCAATGATCGTAGGCTTCAAGGTAAGCTGAATCTTATATGCCATTTTGAATAAGTTTAGACAGCAAGAGCAATCAGTGGTGAGCCAATAGGTGGAAAGGACACAAGTAGAAGAATAACTATGTGGCCATTAGTAGCATGTGCCATGTGATTCAACCCCAATACAGCATCTTTAATCAAAATGATCATCGTCTAGTTCTTAGGGATGCTTTTACGGATTTGGATGATATTAAAAAAATGTGTTACAGGACATTAACACAACATACTTTACATTAAACCCATAGTGTTTAATGATGTGTTGGATATTTCCACAGTACTGATCTTGAACATTTGAGATGAGACTCTTCATTTAATGCCAGTGTGTTAATTTGCTATTTTCTTAGGGCTTTATAACTGGGTGTCTTCTGCATATGAGTGAAAATTAATGTTAAATTTAAATAATAATAATAATAATAATAATAATAATAATAATACATTTTATTTATATAGTGACTTTCCTATGCTCAAGGTACTTTCTAGTGATACTTCTCAATGGAAACATATAAAGTAAAAACAGTACTGAGCCCTGTGGAACACCATATTTGACTTCTGAGTATAATGATGAAGTACTGTCAGCACATTTCTGTATGAACTGGAATTGATTTGATAAATAAAAGCTAAATCAGGCAAGGACATAGTCCATGAGCCCAATGTCATTTTCTAGCCTATGTAGTAACACAGAATAGTCAATGGTGTCAAACACTGCACTTAAATCTAATAACATAATTACACTTGAATTTCCTTCATCGAAGGATATTAGAATGTCATTTGCATCACATGTTAATGTTGTTTTGGTACCATAACAGGTGTAGAAACCAGGTTGGAATTTCTCAAATAAATTGTGAAGTGTAAGGTTAGACTGAAGCAGATTGGCAGCTACTTTTTCATGTATTTTAGAGAGAAGGGTAAATTTGAAATGGGTCTATATTTATTAAGAGATATGAGCTATGAGGAGAGACTGGTAGAGTTGAACCTTTTCAGATAAAGCAAATAAAGATTAAGACATGAAATGATCAAAGTGTTTAAAGTAATAAAATAAATCGGTATAGTGGATCCCAGCTCTAACTTTAAAATACATTCTGCAACAAAAACACAGTGAAATAGTTATAAACTTGTTAAGGGCTGATATTTTGCACAGAAAGTTTATCTTCACATAAAGAACCATGGATACGTGGGATAAAATTCAAGTAGTGTGGTGAAAGGGAGGATTATAGAGACCTTCAAATCTCAACTTGTTATTAAGCTTGAATGGGTTATTCTCATAACAATTGTTCTAATGTTCTCATGCATGTGCAGTTTTATTTAAAGAAAAAATTAAAAATCACAAATATATTTTCAAGATACGGTTAAGACAATGTTGTGATGTGAAATTTTGCATATAAGTTGATACATATTTTGTATGTCTTTATTTGTAACTTAGGCAAAGCAATTTAATATTAGTGTTACATTAGTGAGAAGCATTCATGTTTACCCCTCCTTTTAGGAATGTGTCTCTTTGAATTTTCGAAAGGATTTGGAGGAAGTGCCTCAAACCAGTTTGGCAAGTGTTTCTCTGCTAAAGTCTCTCTCTCAACACTCGCAGGAAAGCCAGGCTGTCTAACTGCCAAGCTTTACCTTAACATATGGTTTTGGGGGCAAGTGTGAAGATGTTCTATCCCCCCATTGGTCTGAAGTATGGCTGTTTGGAATTGGCTTGTATCAAAAGCTTTTAAGTACTATGATGCCCTTTTGGCTCTAGGGGTTGGACAGATACCTATAAATTTGCTTGCTCTACCTCACTCTCTCTCTCTTACCAAACTGATGCATGAACTGAAAAGGACAACACAATGAAGAGCACAGCTTGGCAGCCATATTGAAACAGGCATGCGGTCTGTTCTGAAGAAAGCTGACCACAAATGATGCCTTAACTAGAAACATTTTAAGTAACTAACAAGTCTGTGTGCCGCCTGAAACTACACATCGCTATTTATCAGGTTGTATGGTTGCCAAATTTCAAATGAGCTTTGCATGTTGTTATTATTTATGAATATTACCAATACTACATTGTTTAAATTGAAACTTTACTCCTGCTTGTCTTTTACTACACCTAATTGCCTGAGGTTACAGATGTAGAAGGGAAGGTTGGGAGAAATTATATGGTACAGTACCTTATAAACAGTGGTAAGTCTGGGAGATCTGAGGCATTCTGACAAAGGCTACATATTAATAATACAAAAGGGGAAAGTAGAGTAAGACAAAACAGACACTGTCTCATTCATTGTTAGTTCTAGCACTATATACAATGTTGCACACTCCATTCAAGCATAAAACTGGATAAAGAAGATCCGGTAAATGGATAGATGGATGTATTAAGCATATACAAGTACAAAATGACAAAGTTTATTAAACCTTTATTTTTCATTACTAAAAAGTACATTAGACTTGTTTTTTTAACTTATGTTTTTTACAAAGACCAGCCAACATGAATACAAAGTTTGCAATCAGACAACTTTTAGTTTTTCCTATTTCATACTACAGTACAAAGAAGGCAATGCAACGTGCAAGAGTATACAACAATATACAGTATTGAAATGAGAAGCAGTACAATCAGATCATGGGCTTGACTTCTTAGTTTCTAATTCAAATTCTCAGTCATTAGATCACTGTTCTCAGCGATGTGCCTAGTCATTAAATGCAGAAGAAGCACAAGGACTTACACAAATCAGGTTGGCAATAAATTGTAGTAAAAGGTAAAAGGGGCTGTGCAAATAGATACTGCAAAGGTTGGATATCTGAAAAAGAGTCTGATAATGGAGGAGGAGAAACATCAAGTTTATAGAATCCATCAACATTTGAAATATGATAGGAGAAAAAAATACAACCTAATTGATATTTGTGGTCCTAAAACAAAAGTGAAAAATCTATACAATTTTCACTGTGCTTGGCAGAAGTAATGAAGAAATAAGACAAAAAATTGATTTTTTTTCAAAGATTTTCCATATTAGTCTTGCATATTTATATTCTGTTATTGCTGTATATTTGACATATTAATTTGAATCATGAACATTAATCTTAAAGAAGTATTTTCAGTTAATGTCTTCTACTTTTGAATGCACATAAAATATTCCTATGAAAAGTCATTACATTTTTGGCTAACACTAGAATTACCAAAACCTACGAAAAAACGTGTAAATCCGACCCACCTTAAATCCCTTCACACCTTTCCGTCAGCGTCTTTTGTCTTGTAAATGCGCAGATCAAGATAAGCAGCAAGTAGCCTACCATTCCATCCCCCCACCGCCACAGAACATGCACAAAGTTCTCCCAGCTCATGCCTTGATTATCTGGGAGTGAAGTGCTGGAGTTTTAGAGTGGAAATAATAGATCGTTATTGGAACACATGCATTTCATGTGTGTTCCGTATCTACAATAATCTGTGTAAATACATTGTTAAAACAGAAACGTTTTTCATATTTTAGTAGTAAATGACAAAATGTAGGCATAAACTATGTAATAAGTGATGCCTGAAGTCCAAAGATCAAATAAACACTTTCACAAAAGGTTCAAGGATGACTCAACAGTTTCAGTGGCACAGCAGTAAGAATTGCTGATATGTAATCAAGAGTCCCCAGGTTCGACCCTGACTGCCTTGTATATTTACTGTTTTGAGTAGTGTGTTGCTCTTATTGTTAATATTATACAATAAACACATACATTTGATTTGTGTCTATACATTTATAGTCACTTTTATTCTCTCAGTCACAATCACAATACATACTCCCCCCCCCCCCCCACGGTGAATCTGCCTTCTTTGTATCTCACTGCCACTTGATTTTTTTTTTATTCAGTTTTATTGAGTGTTCCTGATCACGCTGAATTAGTATGCACCTTATAGTCCATGATGTCAAAGCCGCACTGAAAAAAAGCAGAGCTATAGGTATATATGATATTTGGAATAACTCATTTTATGACCTGTATAGTACATTTTGGAAAACATTGATGCAACATTATTCATATTATTCATATTCTTTTGCATACCATCTTGCGGTTGTAATCAGGAACCGCATGTTTTTTTGATTTTGCCAGTCTCCACTTTTGGGTGCATGGTGGTGTTTCTTTTGTACTCCAGGACATGCAGAGGAAAGAATAGAACAGAGAGGTCAGTTTCTCACTATATGCAATTATCAAATTCAAATGTTAACAGTTCCCACACACCCAAGGACCGTCCTTCCTACATTTATGACATGAGTACCTGTTGCAATGTACACACTTCTCTCTATGCTGTGGTTCCTATTACACACCTGTGTGCTCCTGCTCACACTGAATTAGTTCAAGCCTTCTGGTCCATGATGTCAACGCAGCTCCGGAGAAAAAAAGAAAGAGACAATATATGTGACATTTTGAAGAAGTCATTTTATGACCAGAATAGTACCAATCAGAAAACATCATTGCACTAACGCAGTATTATTTGAAAATGAACAGCATCAGATCGGTAGTGAATTTATGCTGGCACTTTTAGTTTAGAATTAGATCGGGCGGGTGGTGGTCGATCAAGCGTGATTGTGATTGAGAGAATAAAACTGAAAAAAGCTAACTTTTACAAGTACCATAAATTTACACCTAAAGTTACATATATTTGTCTCTTTCTTTTTTTCTTTGTGCTGCGTTGACATCATGCACCAGAAAGTGTGAGCTTATTCAGTGCGAGCAGGAGCACACAGGGGGCCAGTTGCTGTGTGCTATAACAATCTTGACCTGGTGGCGATGAACGCACATGTACTGTGCAAGGCATGTATGGGGTCCACTGAGAAAAGAAGAGTGTTCATTGCTTACCTTGCAGAGGAACTTCGTTGTCGCTTCTTACTAGAAAAGGCAATGGAAAAAGAAAAGGAGGATGCAACATCAACAAGCTTCTGTTCCAAGACAGCGGCTTTCACCAGGAAAGCAAACGGAGTCAGTGTCAGGAACCCTTTCAATGTAATAGGAACCACAGCATAAAGAGATGTGTGTACATTGCAACAGGTACACATGTCATAAATGTAGGAAGGACAGTCCTTGGGTGTGTGGGACCTGTTAACTTTTCAATTTGATGATTGCATATAGCGCGGAACTGACCTCTCTGTACTATTCTTTCCTCAGCATGTCCGCAAGATGGTATACGAATGAATATGAATAATATTATTAATAGCAGAATACCCGCGCTTCGCAGCGGAGAAGTAGTGTGTTAAAGAAGGTATGAAAAAGAAAAGGAAAAATTAAAAAAAAAAACGTAACATGATTGTTAATGTAATTGTTTTGTCATTGATATGAGTGTTGTTCCCATATCTATATCTATCTATATCTATATATCTATCTATATATATATCTATATATCTATATATATATATATATATATATATA
>JANRMT010062856.1:36819305-36834667 GCA_026402145.1 Polypterus bichir lapradei
ACATATACTGGCCGATTTAAATAAAGACGGAGATTTACTGTACTTACCACTAGCGCTCCCAATTTCCAAATCTGTTCGAACGTACGTTTTTTTCTTAATCACGCCGCGAGCCCACAAGACACTCCACCGCACAATGCAATCGCGATGTATATCTGTGAAAGGAAAGAGTAGCCGTAGACCTTCTGAAATTAGAAAGTGTTACTTTAATCAACCTTAATCTGTTTATACCAGTAACAGACGCTTTACAGGTTGCACTAAACTTCGTCAGGATCACAGAATATCGTCACCAACGCTTCCTTGGCTTTTCCGTCCATTTTACACACCCCACCGCCCCTCACCTGCGACGTCATTTCCGTTTTGACTTTCTTTTAGTTTGTGTTTTCAATTTTTAACTGCATGTTCAATATTTTGTTTGCACTTTCACTTTTTCACTTGCATTTTCTTTTTTTTTTTTGCGCTCTCACTTTAATTTGCATTTTTATTTTTTGCTTGTGCTTTTAGTTTTTAATTTGTGTTTTAAATTTTTTATTTGCTATTTTCAATTATTTTAATTTGTGTTTTCAGTTGTTTGTATGTGTTTTTATTATTATTATTTTTTTTTGTACTTTCTCTAATTTTGTTGCCGTTTTTATTTCTGTATGTGTTTTGCCCTTCAGGGCCACCGTAGTTAAACCATTGCTTTGTGTTCTTTTTTTTAAAAAGTGAGTTTTTGGAAAAATATTCAGCCCTGGGAGAAAACAAACAAAAAAAATTAGCCCTAAAAGAGTTAATTGGGCTTTTTTACACTGATCAACAGAAAAAGACTCTTTAATGACAAAGTGAAAACAGATCTCTGAAAAGTGTTTTAAATTAAATACAAATTTATACACAAATCAATCACTTCCCTTTTTTAGCAACATTCATAGAAAACAGAGACAATAAATTCTATCTCAAACTAAGGACTTATTACAATGTGCAGCAACAGACCAATCTCACTTCTGAATAATGATGTTAAGATACTCTTCAAACTTCCAGCTAGGAGGATTGAGAAAGTGCTCCCTTTGATAATATCACAAGACACTTAGCTTCCTATCTTCGATGCCCGTTTAATGTAATATAATTTACCCACAAAGTATAACACCCTGGAGATCTTATTATCTCTGGATGCAGAAAAAGCATTCAATATGGTTTAAAAGGACTACCTGTTCACTGCCTTGCACAAATTTGGGTTTGGCCTGAACATATATGCATGGATCATATTACTGTATACCAGTCCAGAAGCTTCAGTTTGTATTAACAGCATTATTTCAGACTACTTCAAAGTAGAACGTGGTACTAGATAAGGATGCCCTCTGTCACCACTGCTATTTGCAAACATTGCAACATTGACTGTTCACTTTCAAAATGATTCTGAGATAAAGGGGATTATCATAGAAGGACTAAAACAGAAAATAACACTATGTGCAGATGATATGGTAATATACATATATATATTGTGGTCCCCGGCTGGGCTGGAGCCCGGCCGGGACGCCCAGGAGGACCGGAGGAGGGCTTGTGCCTCCTCCAGATCGTCAGGGGGCGTCCACCCTGGTTATGTTGGGGGCCTCGGGTAAAGGGCTTGGAAGCCCAGCCCTGTAGGGACCCGTGGCCACCGCCAGGCGGCGCCCCGGTGCCTGTAGAAGTCTGGAGCCCAACACTTCCGCCACACCAGGAAGTGCTGGGGGGAAGAAGACAGGAGACACCCGGATGGCTTCCGGGTGCACAGCCGGCACTTCCGCCACACAGGGGTGTGTCCAAGGGGGAGTGCCGGGAAGCAGCTGGAGCCCATCCGGGTTCCTACTTAAGGGGCCGCCTCCCTCCAGTCAGCGGTGGATGTCGGGTGGAAGAGGACAGAGCTGGAGAGAGGACGGTAGGCGGCCAAGAGGGAGAGAGGCACAGAGACTGTGAGGCCTGGACATTGGGGGAATCGGTGCTGGAAGCACTGGGGTTTTGTGTGCACGTAATTTGTAAATATTAGTTGTGAATAAACAGTGTGTGGTGGACCCAACGATGTCCATCTGTCTGCGTCCGGGCCAGCGTTCACAATATATATATTGTCACAAGAATGAGACATACTCACTAAAAGGTTTGGGGCAGCCACCCGTATAATCTGGTTTCCTGGCTGCAAAATCGTTTTGTAGTAATACAGAGCACTGAAGTGCATACAACCGAGTCCAAAACAAGACTGAGGGAAAAGGGAAAAAGGGCAGCTTTTAAAGGGGAAGACAAGAAGTGAGGTCATGGGGATCGGGCCCTCATTGGATCAGGCCCGGACGTGACATCAGGGGGGCCGGAGCCGGTAAGGTCTGTTTTCATTGGTTCGGTCCCGGAAGTGATGTCAAAAGAGCCAGGTGGAGCCTCCCAGGGATGGTCTACAGGGAAGTGAGAAAAAGAGTCAGTGCACTCTGCCACACCCCGGCATGCCTCAGAACTGCCTTCACTCAAGCCCTTTAGCTGCCTCCCATGCACACGTGTGTGACAAGGCCCCCCCCCCCTTAGCCCAGACCCGTCGGGTCGGGCGACCCTAACCGAGAGGTCGTGAACCCGAGAAAGAGCATCAGCGTTGGCATGGAGAGCACCCCGACGATGAACGAGTGAAAACTTGTACGGCTGTAGGTCAAGAAACCACCGGGTGACCCGCGGATTCGACTCCTTGTGCAGGGCCATCCACCGTAGAGGTGCATGGTCCATAACAAGGGTGAATTCCCGGCCCAACAGGTAGTACCTAAGCTGAGTAATCGCCCATTTAATCGCCAAAGCCTCCCTTTCCACCGCTGCATACCTGGTCTCCCGGTCCAACAGTTTCCGGCTTAGGAACATGATAGGGTGTTCCACACCATCGACACTTTGGCTCAGCACGGCGCCCAGGCCTGTGTCCGAAGCGTCCGTCTGGAGGATGAAAGGCGAAGAAAAGTTAGGTGCCATCAAAATAGGTGCGGACATAAGAGACCGTTTTAAGTCACCAAATGCAGCGCCTGTCTTCTCAGTCCATACCACAATGTTCGGGGCCCTCTTTGTTAAATCAGTCAAGGGCGCCGCTCTCTCCGAGAACCGGGGTACAAACCGGCGGCAGTACCCGGTTAACCCGAGGAAGGCTTGGACCTGCCGCTTGGTTCGCGGACGGGGCCATTTCAAAATGGCATCAACTTTGGAGCACTGTGGCCTTACGGTACCCCGACCCACCAGGTAGCCTAAATATTTGGCTTCGCTTAACCCAAAGAAGCATTTCTTGGGATTAATCCAGAGCCCGGCCTCACCAAGTGTTCGCAATACCGCTCGGACATGCTGTAGGTGCTCCCTCCATGTGCTGGAATAGATGACCACGTCATCCAGGTAGGCAGCACTGTATGAGTTATGAAGCCGGAGCACTTTGTCCACCAGACGCTGGAAGGTTGCTGGAGCCCCGTGTAACCCAAATGGAATGGACGGCCCGGATAACTGTTTCCAGCTCCTGCCATTGTCTGGGACTTAGGTCCGTACCGAAGTTAAGGCGATGTGTGTGAGCGAAGAGTGAGCGGGGCTGGCCGGGTGAGGGATCGGGGTCCCTGTCCTTCCACGGTTTCAGCAAGTTCACATGATAAACCCGCTCCTTTGGCCGACGATTGGGCTGACTCACCAAATAGTCGACCAGTCCCTTCCTCTCCTTAACTTCGTAGGGGCCTTGCCAATGGGCAAGTAGCTTAGAGTGGGAGGTAGGCACTAGGACCATGACCCGATCTCCCGGATGGAACTCCCGGAAGAGACGTGCCGCGGTTGTAGTAACGGGCCTGTGCTGCTTGTGCTTCTTCCATGTGACTTTTAAGGAGAGGCCGAATCTTTCCCAATCTATCGCGTAACTGCGCGATATACTCTAATAGGTTTGTGGAGGGGAGAGCCTCTTCTTCCCATCCTTCTTTTAGAATGTCTAATATGCCCCGAGGTTGTCGCCCATATAGTAATTCAAAAGGGGAGAACCCCGTGGAGGCTTGTGGGACTTCCCGATAGGCAAAAAGGATTAGGGGGAGGAGCTGATCCCAGTTCCTTCCATCCTTGCTGACCATCTTACATAGCATTTGTTTGAGAGTCTGATTAAACCTCTCTACTAACCTGTCGGTTTAAGGATGATACACCGCGGTCTTTAAATGCTTTATTTTCAGTAACTTGGCAGTCTCCTTGAACGTCTCCGAGGTAAAAGGTGTCCCCTGGTCTGTCAAGACTTCTTTGGGAACACCCACACGCGAAAAGACCCCTAGTAATTCCCGTGCGATGGCTTTGGAGGTAGCTGAGCGCAACGGAACAGCTTCGGGGTATCGTGTAGCATAATCCACGAGGACTAAAATGTACTTGTGTCCTCGGGCTGAGGGCTCTAGGGGTCCAACCAAATCGACCCCGATTCTTTGGAAGGGAACATCAATCAGGGGAATAGGGACAAGAGGAGCACGGTCCCTCCTGGGAATTTGTCGCAGTTGACACGCCGGGCAGGAAGCGCAAAAGCGACGAACCTCCTCATTGATTCCCGGCCAGTAGAAACGGAGCTTGATCCGCTCCAGAGTTTTCTCGGTGCCCAAGTGGCCACCTAGGAGGTGGGCGTGTGCTAGCTTGCAGACCTGCCGCCGGAAGGTACGCGGAACTAGCAGCAGCTTTCTCTCCTGCCCATCATGCATTGCTACACGGTAAAGAAGGTCATTGTCTAATATAAAGTGAGGGCCCTGTGGTATAGACTGATCAGTGCGCTGGCCATTGACAAGGACCACTGCATTTTTTGCAAATTTCACGGAGTCGTCATTCCATTGCTCCCTTCTAAAAGAAGCCGGCGTCTCTTTAAATTGAAACCGCAATAAGGAGAGAGGGTCAGCGTCGACTTCAAGGGGTGTGGTTTCCTCCAGTTCCATCTCGGCTTCGGTGGATGACGTACCAGCATGCGACGGCCCGGGGGTTGCCACGTCACTCAGGGAAGCCGCTTCGTCTCTCTCTGCCGGCTGATTACACGCCGTGGAGGCAGCCTGAGACGGCTCATGCCCATCTATAACGAGGCCCAAAGTAATCCCGGGAGTGGTATGTGTCTCACCGCTTTTAATTTCAGGCCAGTTCCGCCCCAGTATCACCAGGTGTGGAGGATCAGGAAGGATTGCCACAGTTAATTTCCGAACCGATCCCCCGTAACTGATGACACACGTAGCAGCCCTGTACCAGCGGGTTTCCCCGTGGACACAGGTTATACCGACCTAATAATTTAACCACTGTCGCGGTAGCACAAAACGGCGGGCAACAATGGAAGTGTTGCTGCCTGTGTCTAACAAAGCAGATGTTTTGAACCCATTAACGACCACCGCGCCTGTGTGTGGGACCGCCAACGGGTTTATGAGAGCACACCAACCCCTCCTCCCCCTCCACCCGTATTCCGCCTCATTCCCAAGCGGTTTGAGCGCCCGCGGCCTCGGGGATGCTGGCACAAGCTCTGGGTTGCATGGGGGGGGGGGGGGCGGGGTGTTGGGACATACCCCGGTTGAGTTTGGCTAAAGGACGGTTCAGTTCCCTCAGATTGCGAGGCTGTCCTTTGTTTTTCTACGAGCTCTATTACCTCTGCCATGTTCGTAAATTGTCTACCCCAGACCGGCTGGGTGAAGCCACGGGGTAGTGTGTCCAGAAGCAGGTAGCAAGCCACCTGCTCTATCACTTGGAAGGGCTTAAGTTTCTGTGGCCACAGCCACTGCCCTACTTTTGCCCATAGGGACCAGGCTTGTTGTGGGGTTGGCCGCTCTGGGTCAAACCTCCAGTTTTTCAGGCTGCTCACCTGCCAGTCTGAGGCACCCCTAGGTGGAAATCGGGGGTCTGGCACTCTCCTCCGAGAGAGCACAAACAGCCCTCTTCGCCTCCCTCTTCCGAAGCAGCCCAAGTCTGTGAGCCCCTCCCGAACACTCCCTGGCCTGTCTAGATTGTCTAGTGGAGCATGCCGGGAGCAGAGCCTGTACCGGGCCACTCCGAAACACGGGACACCCTCCCCGCCTGAAAACTCGGCCCCGGTACGATCCCACCTGGATGTGTTGCAGGTCCTGTCCCCTTCTCTTCCAGGACTTCTCGATCCTGCCGACTACGCCAATGTCACAAGAATGAGACATACTCAGATAAAGGTTTGGGGCAGCCACCCGTATAATCTGGTTTCCTGGCTGCAAAATCGTTTTGTAGTAATACAGAGCACTGAAGTGCATACAACCGAGTCCAAAACAAGGCTGAGGGAAAAGGGAAAAAGGGCAGCTTTTAAAGGGGAAGACAGGAAGTGAGGTCATGGGGATCGGGCACGTGTTCGTCCCTCATTGGATCAGGCCCGGACATGACATCAGGGGGGCTGGAGCCGGTAAGGTCTGTTTTCATTGGTTCGGTCCCGGAAGTGATGTCAAAAGAGCCAGGTGGAGCCTCCCAGGGATGGTCTACAGAGAAGTGAGAAAAAGAGTCAGTGCACTCTGCCACACCCCGGCATGCCTCAGAACTGCATTCACTCAAGCCCTTTAGCAGCCTCCCATACGCACATGTGTGACAATATGTATATATATATATATATATATATATATATATATATATGTGCTATTATATCAGAACCACAAATTACTATGCCTGCAGTCCTAACAGCACTAGCAGAATTTCAAAAGATATCAGGCCTCAAAATTAATTTGAATAAAAGTGTGCCTTTTCCAGTGAACTCTCTAGCACACAGCATTAGATTAGACACCTTTGTGGTAGAAATGTAACACCTTATTAAAGAAAGAAACATCCTCTAACATGACAAATCAGTAATCAGGCAGAATAAAAGCTGTTCATTGCATCTTTTAATTACTCCTTGGCAAAATGCCTTAGAGGGAGCATTCTTCAAAAGCAGTCTGTTACAGCATGGTAAGAATGATCAAAGAAACAAAAAGATGTTAATTTTATAAACTACTAGCAAAATACCCGCACTTCGCAGTGGAGAAGTAGTGTGTTAAAGAAGTTATGAAAAAGAAAACGAAACATTTTAAAAATAACGTAACCTGATTGTCAATGTAATTGTCGTAGGCTTATTTTAGTATTGATAGTGAATTTGATAATTGTAAAGAGTTTAATTTATGATTGTAAATGTTGTATGTGAGAAATGCAATCCTACTGTAACCCTATTCCTAATCTGTATAAAACATGTGTGTATACTAAAAATTTCTCCCTTTGGACTAAAAAGAAGTAAAAGATTCCGGGCTAGCTGAATTTGGGGAATAACAGAATTTAGTGCAAATTATTAATACCTAAGACAAATCACATAAATCAATAATATTATAATGGTTAATGGCTCTAAAGTTTCTTTAAATATACTGAGGTTTTTATTTTGTGAATCCATACCTGATTCTTTTGTGCCATTGTTCTGTGTTGGAAAACATTTTCAGATCCTTTTCTTTTTTGAATTGAAAAAACTGTACTGGTCCTCTTCTCCTTTCCTTTCTACAAACTGTGGGAGGTTGTTTTGGTGAACTGTGGTAGGCGGGGAGCATGGAAGGCTGAGTCTTCAATCTGCAGCCGAACCCTTCTCAGCTTTTTCGCCATCTTATTAAACAACATGTTTGGCATAAGCTAAAAGCTGAACTTTATCAACAACAAACCATCCCCACCTTGAAGCTTGGTGGTGGAAGCATCATACCTGTGTATCTCTTTATTTCTTTCTTTGTTCTCCTTGCATCCTCAGAGAAACACTTCTTTTCCTTTCTTGCACTTGATCAGACAGTCGAGCTGTTGGTTGTATTTTCCTTGGTATTGTTTCAAGCACTTCCTTTCTGAAAATGTACTTTTTCTGCGACCAGAGCTTAATATTTTGTCACCCTGAATCGTTTTTGTGTCTCTTTGCATGTCAAAAGCTGTTTTTTTTAATTTTTTGGTTGTTCTACTTCTACACTTCATCCTCTCTTCTTTTGTCCCTTCTCTCCCTCACTTTTTTTTCAACCTCCAATCTTATTCCTTTTTCTACCATACCTAGACTAGGGCATACCAATCAGGGGTCAATAGCAGCTATGAGGCCAAACTTGATAAAATGCTACTTAAGCTGTCTGGTTTCACTTCCCTTCAACCATTCTCAATTTATTTCTTGAATTAACTTTAATAAAACATCTTACAGTCAGTACTTTCTTTTTCCTTTCTGTTTCTGCTTTTATTCTTAATCAAAAACCTAACTTAGGCTATATGTGTTTAATAGTTGGCATTAATTCGGACCACTTTGAATAGATGTTTTCACTTTAACATTAAGGAACCTTTTTCTGTTGATCTGTGTAGAAAATGGCAAATTAAATCCATTGTGATTCAATGTTGTATAAAATAAAATGTGAAATCTTCCAGTTGTGGGAACAGTTTTTATTGACACTGTACAAACACAAATAAGAATTACATGAGTAAAATGCCTTTTATTTCCTTTCATTAAATTTCCCACTTATTATGAATAATAATAAAATAATAATAATAATACATTTTATTTATATAGCGCCTTTCCCATGCTCAGGCACTTCATGCTCAGTTTAAGATAGAACGGCAGGGTATACAGTATATAGCATTGTACTAAACCAGATAAATAAATAAAGAAGAGTAAGATAGTAAATTCAGAGAAAAATCCTAACAGACAACATAATCGATGGTCTAGCACACACACACAGGTTACATGAGCATCTTGACATAAAGGTAAACTGAAAGAAGGGTAGTAAAGTCAGGTAGAGCTAAAAGCCTTCCTGAAAAGATGAGTTTTGAGTTGTTTTTTAAAAGAATTCATGGCGTCAGCTGACCTGATTAATTTCGGAAGGTCATTCCAGAGTCTGGGTGCTATACAGCTGAAGGCCCTGTCACCCATGGAGTGTAGATTAGTGTGGGGCACAACAAGATTGCCAGAATCAGAGGACCTTAGTGGGCAGACAGGCACATAGTATAAATAAACACCCAACTGGATGTGCATTGTTTAGTGCTGTGTTTTGTACATTCATGCTTTTATTTTGAAATAATTAATATTTATAAGATATAAAGAAAGTATTAAAAATACATTAGCTTTTAAATGAAAATATTTGAATTCTAAGATATAAAATATCTTATTAACAAATAGGCTTGTGAATAATTGGCTCAGCAATGCCACTGAAGACATGGAAAGCAATGTGTTATTGTTTAATCACAAATATGCTTGCCATTTCACAAAGGTTATAAAGGTTATTTGTCTAGGTTTGACCTCTACCTCCAAGCAAGATCCAACCTATCTGCTCCCTGACTCCCTTGCAATATTGGTGGCTGATGAGAAAAATGAATCTCTGCTTAAATAGGAGGCTGCTAACTGTATTACGGTAGGATGAGTGGAACTCATCAAGTTCTTTATTGGATGGTCTGCCCTTGCACCTTTAGCTAAACACATACAAAAATGATCTTGCAATCCATCTCTAACCTTTTATAATCTGCCATCTAAAAGCTTAAAGTTTCTATACATGTATCCCAAGTATTTATTTATTTTTTCTTTCATTACTAATTATTTAATCAATTAAAGTACTGCTTACATTTGGATTGTAGGTTTTAGAATCTTAATAAAATGTCTCATTCAATGTTTCATTAAAGCATCAAATTATAAAAGTGAACCTTTTCAGCAGCTTTGTAGTGATACAAACACCAGCATCCCATTATATTTTACACAGATATGTCTGTATTACACACAAAGGGAATGAGGAAAGAAATCAATATATCAGGATGCCCTATAATGCAAAATGTGCCTTTATTTATTTATTTATTTATTGTAGAATGCCCTCAAGGAAATTAGCACATTTCCTCCCATATTCAGAATGAAGAAGCCACTTCTTTGTCAGTTATTCTTCCCAGAATTCCAAACTAAGAAAATACTTTAAATCTATTACAGTTATATACACTGATTTCTTTTTCCCATAACCTTCTGCCAAAGCTAGTTGATCTTGCACCTTCTTTCATTGTTATCTATCAGATGTTTATTGCATGTTTTCCAGAATGTTGACTCCAAAAAGCACAGTCTGTCTTTCTGTTAGTTAACCCCACTTATTCCCTCTTTTTTATAACATATCTTAGCATGGAGTACTACCCGGACTAGAAGACACTGTTTTTCTTCAGCTTCATTACTATTTTAAAGAATGTGTCCTTCAATTGAAATGTACTCTTTTTAATTAAAAATCCTCACTGCATTTGACTCTGGCCAGTACTTAAATGAATGGGGTGCTCATAAAATATCATGCCTAATCTGGAGACATTTTCACACAACCTGTTCATATCATTTTTAGTTAAAATTAAGAGCTCTTTTAATTTCAACAAACATTTATATTCTCACACATTAATATTAATCATTTCATCCTTTCAAACAACACCACATGTTTCACACAAACACTCTCAAACACACTTAAACTTGTTTAAAATGCACTTACAGGGATCCCTTTAATACACTATATAACATACATAAAATCACCCAAACAATTTTTAACACGCTCAACCTCACCCCAGTATTATTACTTATTATTGTAATAACATACACTATATTTGGAAACAATGCAGCAAAGGAAACAGAAAGAAATGGACTCTGAAGGTGAGAAAGTTCCACTCTCACTTAACGTTACTAATCAAGACGAACAAACAAAGCAGCCTCTCCTGACTCTAGCTGGTGTTAAACCAAGGAAGCATAACAAAATCCTGCTCAGCTCTATACGGCACTGGTTTCTAGATCAAGGAGACTCTGTTGGCAAACTGAGTCAGTGACAACAAGGAAAAGCTTCCGTGGCGATCCAATCCTGCTACAACAAGGACAAATCCAACTATCGAGAAATCACGTGGTACGATACTACAGCAAGATGGCATTCCCAGAAGAGGCTATACAGTCACAGAGAATATTAACTTAAAACAAATCATATATAAGCTTAAGCTTTAGCATACATGCTAAACAACCTCACATACACAGATCACAAGAAAGTTATCAAAAGAACATTTTTCCTTAAGACTTGATCAAGGTCTGAAGGAAATATGCTTTGCATATTTATAAACATTTGTATAATTAAAAGTGGATACTTTTTCATTTTATCAAATATTACACATACTCAAAATTCATTTTAACCCATATTTCCTCAGAGCTCTGGAAATTTATATGCACAAGGCCGTTTCAGCAAATCATAATTGAACTACATTACCCAGAGGTCTCCATGTTTCACTTTCTTACTCCCAAACACACACACAGAACAAATAACGCACACGTATGCACATTGAATAAGTTCAGTACAGACACACTCACACACACAGACATCAGCGAGCGCCAGGTACCTTTGAAGTCAAATACAGTGCACATTTCTTTTTAGCGCATATAATTATATTCTTTCCCCACAAATATATGTAAAAAATATAAACATCTATACACATATGCTCACAAATTTTTGTATCACCTAATTTTACTTTTAGTGCTTTCCTCCTACTCCTTTGTCAAGGCCATTTTGGTCAGCAAACTGTAAATATGGCTATAATAATGTCTCAATAGGGACTAACTCAAAAAACACAAATATTTAGATTGTGTTAACTCATTCAACACTGCTCTTTCATTTTTATTATTCAAATTCAAATTCGGCCACAAAATCAGTTTCATCCACTTATTTTTCTTTTTCTTTATATACATACATACTTTGCAATTTATACTTAGCTGCCTCATATAGCGCTGCATTTCATGCTCAATCTGCTCTAAAGGGGGACCCTTATGGGGTTCCCTCCAAACAGATGAAGGCATTGGTCGATCAGTAAGTATTTCATGTGGTGTTAGATGCGTCACTCTTTTAGTCTGCGAACGATACAAGGTTAAAGCAGTTGGCAGAGCATTTACCCAATTAAGACCAGTGTCTGCGCAGACCTTAGCTATTTTATTTTTAGGATCCCATTTGCTCTTTCCATCATTCCCAGTTATTGCGGGAGGTACACACAGCCAAATCTTTGTTTTATTCCACTGCTCCGTTCCTGGTCCCACCTTTAAGCTGATTCGAGCTCTTGTTCTTTTAGTTCGTCCTGTCCTTTTTCTTTCTTTTCTCCTAATTCTTCCTCCTCACTTCGTACCGCTATTTGTCCTTTGAATTCTTCTTTTCCTTCTATCAGTGGGAACTCATATGACACACCTAAAAGTGGTGCCGAAGGGGTTCTACTCCCTATCTCTCCATCACCAAAGCACCGACTCATCCTTTCTAGTGTTGTGTTTCTTTTCATGGCTTTGCCTACAAACATTTGCATTATGTTTAGTTCTGCTTTTTTCTTGTTTTCTCTTTTTTCGCTAACATCTTTTGTTTTATAATTCTTTATGTGCTTTATCATTTCTTCGCACAGTCCCAGATTAAATGAGCCTTTTTGGGGCCAGCGGTTCTTAAGACCTCTTGTTCTCTTATGCCATTTTTGAGATAATTTTTCAATGAGTTCTTTGTGGAGGGGATCTTTACGCCCCAATATATCCACAGGCAACTCACTTACATCCATTTCAATTCCCTGTAGCCATGGGCTTCCTACTGCCGATGTTAAATTCGGATCTCTACTTAAATTTAGTTTGGCCACAACTTGTATCCTCTGTAACATTATTTTCTCCACACATGTCTTCGAACGGTGTACAAAGTCAAAATTATAGGTCTAATCAATAGCCCCTTTTTATGACCCAATGAAAGTTCCTACTCTACCACTCTTCCCACAGGGTGAAATTTATTTGCTTTAATTTTTAAGTGCATAGATTTTTGTATGTAAAACAATATAATCTTTATTTTTGCACACAAAAAGTTATACACACTTTTATATATATATATATATATACACTTTGTACATTCCCTAAAATCCACACTCGTACTCAATCACACTTTTTAGCACTTAGCGTGCTAGCCCTAGAAACCTATTTTTGCCCTACACTAGTTTTGCACCTTTGTTCCACTTACGCTCTTCATTTTGCACATGTGTGCTTCATTTGCCATGTCGCTTTTACGCGCTCCATACATTCTTGCACCTGTGCGTGCTTCTGCAATTGCTGCAGCACTTTTAAATGCGCTCCATACATATGGCACTTGCGTGCCTCCCTAACCTATCCAAAAAAAATAAAAAATAAATAAAATGATAAAATAATAAACAAAAAATTCTATTCCCTTATCTATCCCTAATACTAGCACACTCAACCCACCTGTTCCCTCGAGCAGACCTTCCCCTTGCTCTTCCTAATGGAAAGCTGGGAAGCAGTACCTAAACAGGAATTTTTACCTACAAGTCAGACCCCCGTCTCTAATCCAGGGCGGTAATGATAGGCCTCCAATCGCACCTGAACTAACTCTTTTACTGGGGCACAGTCAGAAGGAACTGTCAGCGCCGGTCTGCTGTAGCTTTTCCCTAAGACTGACTCTCTATCAAAACGGCTTGCAGACAGATGGCAATTTCACGCCTTCTCACTCACGTTTCACTGGATAGCATGTACAACCACAGCAAGGGGTGTTAATTCAGGAATTCCACACCTATCTATACAATCTTAGTATTTGATAGGATTTCAACACTACCCGTTATTCGTGCAATCCTCCATCCCCCGGATCGGAGCGTTTAAACTGTAATTACCATTATTTATTGCACCTAACATTTATACAAGCACACTCACATCAGCTGTACAGCTTTACACATTCCATTTTAAGTCTGTATGCCCATCTCTCTGTCCCATACCTTGTTTGTTTTATAGAGGCCAAACGCTGCTTGTCTCCATTGGAGGGGCAGATGCTCTTCGAAATTTCACACAAACAAGTTTAGAGAAATATCGCTTACCTTTCTGTGTGGCCACTATCTGTGTTCATTTCAGAGAGCACCGTCCTGCCGCTGGATCCGTGCAGCCGTCTTTTCTTTCTTCACTGTCGGGGGTCACCAATCTGTCGTGGCGAAAAATTGTCACCAAAAGGCTTTTTATCTGAAATGAAGGCTATTAGGACTCAGGATAGGCAAACAAAGTTTATAGCTTTATTGCAATAAAACAATAACACAGACTCAACCCAATTCGGCCAAATCAGATTGAGCCCCAAACAGTTCAGGACTCAAAACTTATATAGTAATTTTCTTATCACTCCGACCTCGCTCAAATTAGCTCATTTGCTGTTTTTCTCTGACTCCCTTCTGCACCTGTCGATACCTTGAGTTCTCATGGGAATCATTATTATCTCTTGACTTCCCCTTGCAGCTGGCCTACGGTATTTTTACTGTCTATTGTCCATCTTTAGTTTCTGTTTTGCTTATTATGATTGGCTTAGGCCGAGCAGATGTTCTCTTCTTCCATTTTTGGGCATTCTCTTATCATTTCCCCTTCCTTAGTTTTCAAGTTACTTCATATTTGATAGCTGAAGCTAAGCTTTAATTAAAAAGAAATATGGCATGCACCTTTATTTAATCATTTGCTTGGCATGCCTGACTTGCCTTTATTTCTGTGCTAAAGTTAATGTTAATATATTTTCTATATTTATTTATGCTAGTGTATTTTTTTTATTCTCCTTACATTACATCATCTTGACCTTGTTAGTAGCAATGCCTTTTACTGTTTCTGCTGATTCATTGGCGCTCCCCGGCAGCCGTGAGTCGAGGTAATTCTTGGTAGCGAGAGCCAATCGGATCGCTCTCCGCTACCAAGATTCTACCAAGAATTGAGAGCACGGGCCAATCGCGGCCCGTATCGGCTACCAAGAATTGACCAATCGCGACCCGTTTCGGCTACCAAGAATTGACCATTCGCGACCCGTTTCTCCTACCAAGAATTGACCATTCACAGCCCGTTTCGGCTACCAAGAATTGGCCAATGACGGCTCGCTCTGCTACCAAGAATTGACGAATCACGGCTACCAAAACTCGGAGAGGGCGGGCCAACCTCTTGTCAGTTAATGTATTCTGCAAAAGCCAGTTCGAGTCGGCACACAGACGTTTTGCGATTTGCGTTGCTTTTTGAACTGAATATTTGTGCAACACGTGTAAAGACAGATATAATAATATATAAATACAGTATAATAAACATTGAATTGTATAATCATAGTTTGATTTTACAGAGTGAGCTTTAAAAATAATAATATGAAGTGATCTATAATTATAAAGATACAGATCATAGAGAAAATCAACTATGTGTACATATTTCCTACAAAAGACCCTTGGGAAGTCTTTCTGTTATATAAAGACCAATAATTGTTAATGAATTACTGCAGTAAACATTATATATATACTGTATATATATATGTACCTGTAAATACAAGAGACTGGTATGCTTTTTTTTTTAATACTTAACACTAAATTATGCTTATAAAGCAGATCATGCTGTAGAATAGCATATATATTATAGATATATATAGTTAATTATATATATATAT
>JANRMT010062856.1:36907840-36951214 GCA_026402145.1 Polypterus bichir lapradei
GCTTGTCAGCCTGTCTTTACATTTCATGAGTGGAGGGGCTTGTAGAGAATCAAGGCTGCTATCGATCGTACAATGGCAGAGACAGAGAAGGGCAGCTTATCGGGACAGGGATTGTGGTTTTAATTCACAGGTTAGTCAACAGTCCTTCACACTTGCTGTCTTGCCCTTTTTTTTCTAGTTCTCTGAGACAGGATTGCTTGTTTCGTCTCAGGTGGTTCTTTATTCTCTCTTTTGTGGGTGATTTCTCACCTCTAATTCTTTTTAGCATACATAGCCACTCTGATGATGGCAGCTCCTAACTCGTCGTTTTAGCTTTTCAGGCTCCGTCTCTGACTGCACATTACAGTCGATTACTGTGAAATGTCTATATACTGTGAGTGACTCAGGTTACTACTGGCCAAAACCTGGCAAATTTAAAATTTCAAAACTAACATAAAATCTACAATTAGCATAGGTTTTATGGATTGGCAGAGTTAAGATGTTGCCACAAGTGTTGGCCACTGGCAGTGTTGACCCATCAGGGTGAAAGCAAACTGTTGGTCTTGGCTGCAGTCCTAATGGTGGTATAGCACGAAGGCCAGTTACAAACATTAAAATGTCTTCTAATGAAGGATCACAAGTTGAAGTTTTATCTGAGGCTGTAGGGAGAAGAAAAAGTAAAGTACTTTATAGACATTGTTTTTGGGCCTCTGCGCCTTTTTAAATGTACTTTAAAACAGTTACAAAGTAGTACCTTTCCTAAAATGTTTTAAATACTCCCTTATTTAGATAAAGCATCTCAACATTTACAAACACGTTATGGCAGCTGTGAGTATAATACACTAATATTTCATTCTTCTTTAAGCAGGAGAAACAGATCTTTTATCACCTTCTGCAGACTTCTTGCTAAATATCAACACAGGCAAATGCACTGATAATATCAGTTAAAAATATGATTTTACTTTTTCTAACCTTCAATATCCCAGAGGTAGTCGCCCAGTAGGCAGCAGTTCTCCTTCCTCGTGTCTCCAGCTGCTGCCTGCCTCTCTGAAATGTATCTTAAAAACATTATCTTCAATGGCTTCTGCATTGATCTTACTTTGAGAAAAGCACATGCAGTTTACAAATACACCCGGGTACCGCTTCAGTTTTTCAATTGATGGAGAGTTGATAATCCATCTTTAAATCTGTGATGAAGCAAAAGAACAAAAGGTCAGGACACAAATGGACACTTTAAATAAAGCTTAGAAGGCACCGCAAAAGGACCAGCTATTCTCAGTTGCACAAAATGTAGATGACCTTCACATACATTGACTGTCTCTTATTAAAGAAGTACCGTTCCAGATAATCCTGAACAAGTGTCTCTCTTTCATCAACTTCTCCAACATGTTAAAGCATCCTGCTGTCAGAAGCATTGTGCCATTTTCTTCTATAGTATCTCTCAGGATGTTGAGACTTGATGCCATTTGTATCTGGATTTAATATACAACCGGATTATCAGATGTTCACAGACATGCACTTGCAATATTAAACACCAATATTATAAAAACAAATGTAAGGAAACAGTATATTAAACGCTTTTTTAAATAACTGAACCATAAACGCCCCAATATGTAACAAACTTCAGAGTGTTCTCTACCACAATGTAACCTGCCACGGTGACGGCGTATTTAAAAAGTCGCCTCTCTGCTGTATAAAACACGGAGGTACGGTATCCCAGTATCCCAGTCTAGTCAAAGGCTGTGGGCTCTGGTCGTTTTCATCAGTGCAAGTGGCACTTCAAATTCCTCTTATCACATGCAGGTATTGTTATTTGTTAGCCCATAATAACCAAGGGTAGGTCAGTGTGTGCTCTCTAACTGACTGCTATCTAATGCTGCCACCTTTGATTTTGAAGTGGACTATGTGGGTTCACAGAATAAAATGACAGAAAACACCATATTGAGGGAAAAAAAACTTAGAAACCCATGTAAGAGATGAACATTCATAAAGTGGAGATCTTTTCAAACACCCCAAAATATTTAAATATTAGTCATACCTTTTGGAGGGTGGCACGGTGGCGCAGTGGTAGAGCTGCTGCCTTGCAGTTAGGAGACCCGGGTTCGCTTCCTGGGTCTTCCCTGCGTGGAGATGGTATGTTGTCTGCGTGGGTTTCCTCCGGGCGCTCCGGTTTCCTCCCACAGTCCAAAGACATGCAGGTTAGGTGCATTGGTGATTCTAAATTGGGCTTTGTGTGTGTGTGTCCTGCGGTGGGTTGGCACCCTGCCTGGGATTGGTTTCCTGCCCTGGGATTGGCTCCAGCAGAACCCTGTGTTTGGATTCAGCAGGTTGGAAAATGGATGGATACCTTTTGGAGCGTCTTGTAAATATCAGGATCTGATATATCTTCAATTGATGGAGAAATCTCACCAGTTTCCACAATGTAATTCACAAGGTTACGAGATAAAAACTGTGGGCCAGGACCACCATGGATAAGTGATACAGCGATCATTCTTCTAATGGTAAAGTACTCCTCAGTGGCGAGGGCTTCAGAAAGAAGGAGCTGTAAATCAGTATGTTCTGCTAAAAGGAATACACAAGTTACACACAGACGCACAAAACACTCAAGTAAAACAGATGTCACTGATATTCAGAAGGTTAAAACATAAGATAATGAAATTCCATATTGCTAATATATAAATATGTCTCAGAAACCAGTTTAATTTCTATAAGATACAAATTAGGTAAAGTCTTAAACCCTGTCTAAAAAAACAAAACAAAGTACAAGGAAAAGGTCTGGAAAAGTCCTACTTCTTATTTATGTAGGCTCTAGTTTTCTTAATGTCTTGCTTATGCAAAATTTGGGCAAAGCCAAAAAAAACAAAAAACACTGTTCATGTTAAAACTTCACTCTTGTACACTTACCTGCTCTATCACACCTTAAATATTTTTCATTTTCTTTGCCTTCAAAAATTCTTCGCTACTGTAAATCCTGAATTAAGAGCTGAAGAAACTCTTTTTGGTCCACGAGCATCAACTGCATGTTCAGTATTCCCAGAATCGTCAGTACATTTTACCAACATAGCATAAGTGGGATTATAAGTGTGTTGTCTAAAGCCACGGAGAGCTCCATCCCAGATATCTCCACCATTTATATTCAATCCTGACACCTTGTTAGACTGAATCTGTTTGGCAAGTTCAGCCAAGATGTCTTCTTCCACTGGAATATTGTGCTCTGTTAGCCTACTGAATGACAGATATAGAAGAACAAACAATGAACTAAAATAGCACACACACATTTAGATTAGATATACTTTATTAATCCCCAAGAGAAAATATGAATGCATATCACAAGAAAACATTAAACATTAAGTATAAAATGCAGAGATGTTGACTCAAAGTACAATATAAGACAATACAGTAAAACCAAATATTATGAAAAATAACCAGTAAATTGCAGTTTGTTCAGATTTCCTATGGCTTTGTCAGGAGTGAAGGAAGGGACACATTGGCAACTTCCTCCGAACGTTATCAGTTCAGCTCGGTGAGGTTCTCTCTCATTAAACTCCTCAGTTAGCCTCACATGTGGATCATCAGGAAGAGGAGACTGAAACAATGTCTGTGCTAATAGGCTGCAAGTCATCTGTGCTATTTGAAATATTTATTACAAATGTATATGAAGTATTCCCTAACCCACTTTAAACCTCACCATTCCTCAGTTTCCACAGACTCCTGTTCTGTTATCTTCATCTTTAATAAGACTGGTGCGCACACCTCAGTATCATTTCTAAATAAAAAAAATACATGTATTTAGAATCTCATGGCTTTGTTAAAATAATTTAAACATTTCTCTATAGCAGGAAGTAAAACAAAATACACATTGGAATCTTAAATTCTATATTATACTAATTACCCAAAAAAGCTGCCTGGTTAAAAAAATCCAACAGTTACATTAAATATATAAAAATAAATCAAACAGATCCCCTAGACTCTGGTCACTTGCATAAAACATAATAATTAGAAAGTGCTTAACTTTAACACATTAAACAGCATTTTTACATAAAACAATTTGTGTTGAGACAAACTGTGAATACAGAATTAACAGCAGTAGGCCACAGGATTCCGTCTTTAGATCATCATATCCACTGCAGTGCCATCAGCGTTTTTTGTTTTTTTTCTTTTTTTTGAGTTAAAGGAATGAATTATTACATTTTAATTAAAAACATCAAAGTGCATTTCATATGGAGACAGTCAAATAAAGTAAGAAGCTCAAAATGTTTGTTATAAAGAAAACTAACAAATGCAGGAATGATCCTGTAATCTGAATAAAACAAAAGCCAAACTGCTAATTTCTTTCTTACTTACCAACTTCACTGTATTCTTTCTCAGTGCAGATGAAAAAGCGAAGTCTATTAAATGGTTTACCAATGGCATACTTAAAATCTTGTAACATAAATGGTTTTTCAGTTCCAGGTACTTTATCCACAGTTGACCCATTATAATGTAAAAGCTGGTACGGCTCATCAGAAATATTAAAACATGTTCTCAGTTTTCTTTCAGCTGCCTGTAAAAGTTGTCTTTTGGAGTACAATGGCGAAACACGCAGTGCCAACTGTTCTCCTCTCTCCTTTTTCAGTACGCCACTACGGGTAGACATTATTCCAACATTAACCTAAAATTGCATAAGCGACTTTAAATAATTAAAAAGTAACAACTGTAAATTACAACACAGTGACAATAAATGACAATATTGAAATAAAATTAATCATGCTTTTCAGATACTGCCATGTTATTAAGAGCGCTAAATGTGTTACTATAATTATAAATCATGTGTTGAGAACTTGTTTTAATTATACAGTTTGTACATAAATGTGAGAAAATAAATCAGTGCGACTCTGTATCTGCAACAAGTTTTACGGAAACGTGACAGAATTTTAAAAAATGAACTGCATATACATTTTACTAATATTATATTGCTTAAATAACAAATTATTACAGAGCTCTAACGATTATGTTTTAGTGTAAGATAAAAAAAAATCATTATTAAACCACTACCAATTAGGTCCTGATTTTGACATTTTCTTCAAATACAAACAAACATATTTTATCTAAACCTGCACAGACCTTTCCGCTTGTTTTTCCGTATTTTTCGACCATTTACATCTCTCTTTTTGATTTTGGTCTCTGAATGAAAGAAATTCCGATAGAGTGCTAGACCTTCCTTCACCTTAAGAAAGGAATGACATGGAATAAAGTTTCACGGCGTCTTTATTGTTAAACCGACACGTAGGACATTAGCTACGAACCTAAGCTGCACGTAGCCGCCGCTTCGTCTTTTCTTCTGGAATCACAATGGTCCGAGTTTTCATGTGGCAAAAACCCCAAAGACCTGCCACACTCCGGGCAAAACGACGGCTTTCTTTCCAGGGCTGTCCCACAAAGTGACAGAATGCCAGGATGAGATTTAATATCATGCTAGGCATCCATCTTCTCCTTGTAACATATACTGGCCGATTTAAATAAAGACGGAGATCTACTGTACTTACCACTAGCGTTCCCAATTTCCAAATCCGTTCGAACGTACAGATCTTTTTTCTTAATCACGCCGCGAGCCCACAAGACACTCCACCGCACAACGCAATCGCGATGTATATCTGAAAGGAAAGAGTAGCCGCAGACCTTCTGAAATTAGAAAGTGTTACTTTAATCAGCCTTAATCTGTTTATACTGTACCAGTAACAGAAGCTTTACAGGTTGGACTAAACTTCGTCAGGATCACAGAATATCGTCACCAACGCTTCCTTGGCTTTTCCGCCCATTTCACACACCACACCGCCCCTCCACTGCAAGGTCATTTCCGTTTTGACTTTCTTTTAGTTTGTGTTTTCAATTTTTTATCTGCACGTTCAATATTTTGTTTGCACTTTCACTTTTTCACTTGCTTTTTCTCTTTTTTTTGCGCTTTCATTTTAATTTTAATTTTTATTTTTTTGCTTGTGCTTTCAGTTTTTAATTTGTTTTCAATTTTTATTTGCTATTTTCAATTATTTTAATTTGTGTTTTCAATTGTTTGTATGTGTCTTTTTAAATTTTTTATACTTTCTGTATTTTTGCTGGTGTTTTTATTTTTGTTTGTGTTTTGCCCTTCAGGGCCACCGTATTTAACACATCAACTCAACAAAAAATATTTATTTTTGACAAATGTTACTGTCGTGCATGTTGTATAAGCCTGCATACTATATGATTTCACATACTATGATTTCACATACACATCACATACATGTTACACAGCAAAGTCCTGCAAAGTATGATATTGCTCAAAGCAGCCAATTGCATGCATTGCCACATTGCACTGCTTAAAATATGTGTTGCACTAGTCCCTCCTTTTCAATTGTCTGTTGCTGCACACAACAGACAAACACACGGTTTGTATTTTTTGTCTTCATATGTTGCAGAAAAGTGGCACTTAGTCGGCTTGTCTAGCACTGCTCTTTGTGATGGCCTTCTTCGCTTTGCCAAAGACACTGCAACATACTCTGCCAACAAGCTGTCAACCACCTTCATGCGAAAATCTGCTGCGGTCATAGTGCTGTCACTGTTTGCCTGATTGAACAATATATAGCCATTTGTAAGTGCAATCCCACGCATGCGATGGTACACAGTGTGGTACCACTTGGTGGACTTATGGCCGTAAGCATATGACCCCATTATCTGATCCAGTCGATCAACTCCAGCCATTTTACAATTCTACTCCTCAAGTGCAACTGGCATGTCCAGCTTCCTACTTTCTGGGTTTCCCTTTTGATGAATGACTTTCTCACAAATATTGTTAGTGTGTACTGTGCCTTGCCACTGCTACCAAGTTTTCCACCCGCATGTAAACTGTATTGTCATCACTTTTCATCTTCAGCCTGTATGGCATCAACTGTGAAGGCATGTGTATCCTGTTCACCCTGCTCTGTAACTCCATGAACAATTCTGGTGATGTATAAAAATTGCCCATGTACACAACATGACCCAAATGTTCAAAGCCCTGAAGCAGCTCCAGCACAACCTGACTTGTCAAGGGACAGTTCTCTCTTTGAAAGGAATACTTTCCTGTATATGTTATTACTTTCAGGCAGAAACCAAGGTTTGCTTCTGCCAGTACAAAATACTTTATGCCATACTTTGTGGGCTTGTCTGGCAAGTACTGATGGAAAAAAGGCGTCCCTTGTATTTTATCATAGATTCATCCACAGACAAATCATGGCCAGGCTGATAAAATTGTTTATATGTTGGTAACACAATATCAAGCATGGGCTGAACTTTATGCATGGGGTTATAGCCTGGCTCACCCCTTGGGATTTGCTTCTGGTTATCACAGAAGTTAATAAAACTATAACGCGGCATAACCTGTCCAAAACCACCAGGGGACAAAGCACGTTTAGACCAATGCTCCCTGAAGTTATATCGCCAATCTAGTCCCATCACTATTTGTAATGCCACAAAGCCCTTCATCTCGTCTTTTGTTGTGGGTTTCCACTTTGAAAAACAGGAATGCAGTGCAAGCGCAGCCCGCGATTCAAAAAATTGCTCTGCATACCTGTTTGTCTCGTCTGACAGTAGCTGAAAGGCAGCCTCAGGAAAGAACAGCCTGAAGTAGTACAGCAGCTGGTAATCTGTCGTGTCCAACAGCAAGACATGCCATCTTGTGAAGTCCAGTAGCCAGTTTGGCTCCCACAGATCAATGTCTGGGTATTCCTGCGACATGAAACTTGCCATAGGTGCATCAGCTACGCAAATGCGCTCAGCTGGCAGCCGATCAGCAGGAGGGGTATCGGCTGGTGTGCAATCAGCTGCTGCCAGTTCCTCACTCTCTTGCTCGATATCCTGATCACTCTCAACAAAATCAGATTCTGAAAAATCAGAGTCCGAGTCAGCGATAATGCGCAAAACATCGTCTGCTGAGTATTTTGCTTTCTGCACTCCTTTCTCTCCCTCATGAGATGTTGATGCCATCTTGCCTTTGTTTATATTTCGTAACTCACGCGCACGCAAGGATTAGATGCCGAGTGTTGTGATGTAAGATTTTGCATACAAATTGATAAATATTTTGTATGTCTTTATTTGTAATTTAGGCAAAGCAATGTGATATTGGTGTTACATTAGTGAGAAGCATTCATGTTTGCCCCTGCCTTTTGAGACTGAGTCTCTTTGAATTTTACAACAGGATTTGGGGGAAGTGCCTGAAACCAGTTTGGCAAGTGTTTCTCTGCTAAAGTCTCTCAACCCCTGTAAGAAAGCCAGGCTGCCTAACTGCCAAGCTTTACCTTAACATATGCTTTTGGGGGATGGCAGGTGTTAAGATGTTTTTTGTTCCCCTATTGGTCTGAAGTATGGCTGTTTGGTGCTGGGTTGTATCAGAAGCCTTTAAGTACCACAACATCCTATTGGCTCTAGGGGCTGGACAGAACATCTATAAATCTGCTTGCTTAACATCACTCTCTCTCTCTTACTAACATCTGATGAAGGAGCATCTCTCTCTCTTACCAAGCTGATGAACTAAAAGGACAACACAAAGGATAGCACAGCTCGGCAGCCATATTGAAACAGTCATGTGGCCTCTACTGAAGAAAGCTGACCACAAATGATGTCTTAACTACAGACATTTTTTAAATAACTAACAAGTCTGTGTGCCGCCTGAAACTGCACATCACCATTTATCAGGTTGTATGGTTGCCAGTATTCAAATGTACTTCGCATATTGTTATTATTTATGAATATTATCAATAATATATTGTTTAAATTGTAACTTAATTCCTGCTTGTCTTTTAATACACCTAATTGACTGAGGTTAGAGATGTAGGAGGGAAGGTGGAAAGAAGTTATATACTATAATAACTTATAAACAGTGGTAAGTTTGTGAGATTAGAGGCATTCTGACAAAGGCTACATATTAATAATATAAAAGGGGAAAGTAGAGCAATATATTACTCTACCAAGACAAAACAATCAAATGTATTATCATAGTATTTCCCTTTACTTACCCTTTACCTGTTTTCCCTTTAAGGATAAGTGTACTTGTCAAGTTCGTTATCGGGTTGGTCTACTGTTGAATTTTAAGATGAACACACGCATACACAGCTATATGCATAAGCAAAGACCCTAACCACAACAGTGCCCCAAGAATGACACACACACACTGATTAACCTTTAGCACTTTAAACCACACAAGTGCTTTAGGAATAACACAGCATGTCACTCAGTACTTCAAGAGACTTATTATCGGCACGAACAACATACGATGATTTAATGATATCTCACGCCTAAATATTACACTTGGTCTACAAGAATACATTTAAACATACAAAGACTCAGCACTCTAGACTATAGGCCATTTATCAGCCAAGAGTACCTTCTTTAGATAGATAAATAGATAGATAGATAGATTCTTTATTAATCTCAAGGGGGAAATTCACATAATCCAGCAGCAGTATACTAATACAAAAAAAAAAAAATAAATTAAAGAGTAATAAAAAAAAACAGACAATAACTTTGAATAATGTTAGTGTTTACCCCGCCGGGTGGAATTGAAGAGTCGCATAGTGTGGGGGAGGAACGATCTCCTCAGTCTGTCAGTGGAGCAGGACAGTGACAGCAGTCTGTCACTGAAGCTACTCCTCTGCCTGGAGATGACATTGTTCATTGGATGCAGTGGATTCTCCATGATTGACAGGAGCTTGCTTAGCGCCCGTTTCTCTGCCACAAATATTAAACTGTCCAGCTTCATTCCTACAATAGAGCCTGCCTTCTTTACGTACTGTTCCTACTATTGAGTGAAGCTCCCACTCGCAGCCAAAATAGACCTCACAGCACAGAGGTAATGGCAAATCTCTGGCTGCTCCAGGTGCTCAAAGAAAGTTATTACTTCAATCACTCTATAGACATTAAGACAAAGCATAGAAAGTTAAATGCAGCATGGTATTTATTACAAGAATAATAATAATACCACAGGAACAAAGAATAATAGAAAGTAGGTACTGATAGGAAAGTCTGAATATATATAGTCTTTAGAAAAAGCTTATGAAAAAATGTAGAGATGACAAGGATGAATGTCGCAGGCGGCTTGTTATCTAGCAATCAATGTTTATGATACTTTTCTGATGACCAATGACGTCTTTGTCCGTTCTTTTGTTTCTCTTCTTGTTCTTCTGACGTTGCTTTCAAAATGAGGCATATTTATTATAAAGTTTCATGCCGTGGTTTCACAACACATGATAGTTACATGCACCTGATTGGCTGGCTCTCAATATGATGGATGAATTTTGCTCAAACTCTTTAATCTACCTTTTCCCAGATAATAAAGTTTTTTGATATTGCCTCATGTCCTCCTTTCCCAGGCTGTAAACCAAATTGTTGTCCCAGGTCTCCATCCGTAAAGTAATCAATACCCTGAAGTATCGGCAAGTCTTCCTTTCCCAGGCTGTAATGCCAATTTAGCACTATGCTGTGAACGACTGTTATTAAAAGTGAGGTGTAAGGGAAGAGAATATGCCTTTTTATTATAACGCCTCCCACATCTGAATTCATCTCGTTGGGACTGAGCAAAATATAATAATAAAAATATAGAGAATAATTTGTAGATTTTATACACCATAACACAGAGTCAATGAGTCTAACATTTCTCCAAGCAGAGAGTGAATGCCCTTAATGTAACAGTGAGTTTTGTCATCATTAACAGCTGATTGTCACCTTATATCCCTGGATATCGACTTTTGTTGACGTGCGCCCTCAACCCCTCCTGTCGACAAAAGTCGACATCTGCCCTAAAAGAGTTAAATCCACTGTGATTCAATGTTGTATAACAATAAAATGTGAAAACTACCAAGAGGGTGAAAACTATTTATAGGTACTGTACTATATAAACGTTAGTAATTATTATTATTAAATAAATATAAAGCAAGCTCATGCTAGATCAAATCCACTGTACTGAAATGAAGGAAATGAAGGAAAGGCACTCTTCCATGCAGAGAATAAAAAGAAATTTACCCTCACCAATCCATTAACCCCATAGACAAAGAAGCACATTTAAAAACACCAATAATACCTTTTTTACTCCTATACCATGCGCCCTTATGTAAGACGCGCACCCTAATTTTTACAAAGAAAATCGCAAACAACGATGTGCGTTGTGATTGTATAGGAATCAGGTGAGGTTGGAGTAAGACACAGACGTAAATAACTGTAATGGAGAATAATTATGTCTTGTTTAATTCTTTCTGCACATGATACAGTATATTGTATTGGAGTACTAACTTTAAGCAGTACCTCTACTGCAGAATGTTCAGTGTTTGTCGCACCATGCTGCGAAAGGTGGGAATGACAAATAGCCCTGTGAAACGAGAAAAGACAGAACCATATAGAGGCAATCAGTAAAGGACTATAATGGCAAGTGGAAAATTATTGTGCTCACCAGACTATTCCAGTTTAATCATCATCTTCCGATTCGCTGCTGGATTCCGATTCGCCACCTCAACTGACGTCGTCGTCAATTTCCCATAAGGCGTCGTCTTCGCTTCCATCGATGCTCCTGGATATGCTGCACTTTGTGAAGCTTTTCACAACCAAATCCTCTGGAATAAGCTTCCAAGCAGTGATGATCCAGGCACACATCTGTGCCAATGTTGGGGCTTTCATTTTGTCAGCTGGCGTTGTGTTGTGTACCGCTATTGCAGCCTATTCGATATACATTCTTGATACATGAGCCTTAAAGTTTGGAGGAGCAAAGTCATGCCTCCTGGAATTATCACTTGATCTGTTTTCCCATCTTTCAGTCTTTTTTAACACCTTCAATTAAAATGGCCATGAAAGCTGTCCATGACCAACATGTTTGGCAGTTTTCAGGAAACTGCCCGGCTGACGTTGCCACACACATTTCAACTAATCGGTTACGAGATCATTGTGCATCCAACCCTTTTGTTGAGCTCTGACGATGATCCCAGGAGGAAACTTCTAATTTATCTGCAAGGTCTTCCTTTTAAATATTACGTACGGCGGTAGTTTCTTTCCATCCACAAGAATCGTCAACATCACGGTACACCGCTGCTTCTCTCTGCCTCCAGTGTGTACCGGGACAGTCTTGTCTCCGACTGCTTTAACAGTAGTGTTTGAGGGGTTCTCAAAATAAACTGGCGTTTGATCAGCATTACCAATTTGCCCCATTAAATACGTTTTCTGCTGCCTCAACTGAATAACGTATTTTTGGAAAGCTAGTAACTTTTCTTCATATGCATCTGGTAGACACTGCAAAATGGTCGTGCGGCATCTTATTGATAAGCCATTCCTTCTCATGAAGCACGTAACCCATCCGCAGCTTGCTTTGAACTGAGTGATGGGTATTCCACATTCTTTCGCTATATCACAAGCTTTCATCTGAATCATTTCCATGGACACTGCATATCCAAGCTGACACCTGTCTTGAATGTAATCAGCAAGTGCAATTTCAACTTGTGGGAACTCTCCACATTTTCCGCGAAATGCCCTTCTGTTTTTGTTGCATGACGAAAGTTTTTCTTTCTTACGTCACCAATCTCGACCTGCTGCCCGATTTCCTATCTTCTCTGCTTCCAAAATCACTTTTAGAGTCTCTCTCATCATGAAGGAGCGTAATATCCTACTAATATCCTGCTGAATGACGACGCCAAACTGATTACTATATACCTCGTGGATGATGCGCACCTGATTTTCCAATACTAATTTTCGGAAAAAAATGTGCACGTGGTACACGCGTAAATACGATAATAATAATAATAATAGGAAATGCATTGTGTCGTATGTCTTCTCCTTCCAGTCATCAACAACTGCCTATATTGATTTGGCATACTCTCCTGTGTTTTCTTTGGAAACTCCAACTTATTTCAAACATCCCTAAGATGTATATTTAACATTAATAGGTGATTTTAATTTTTCCCTATAAAAGTTAGTGTACATTTATTTATGAACTTGCTCTGAGACATACAAGTGTCCTATTCAAAATTACTCCAGTTATTCCAGTACAGGGTTGCTTTTAATTTTGTCTGTACTCCAAATTGTTATTAATGAACATTATTGAAAAATAATGCTGCATTTCGAAAATAAATTATTTTTTACAGTACCTTTGTCTGCAGATTTAAGTAAAAAATGTTGTAATGTATATTAAATTAACACTGAATAAACATTTGCTATTTATTTATTTACAGTAGTACAAACCCATGCTTCCATACATTTTCTGAATGTGTTTAAATTTCAGGGTTGATAATAGGTTTTAGACATGGAGATGTTTATCCTATCAGCATTTAAAGGAAACAAGGAACCAGCCCTGGATAGAACTTTACTCAAAGGAAAATATATTTCATGTAAAATTTAGACTAAAATGTACTACTTTTAGTAATATGTATGAAAATGTTTATTTAACTCACTGTAATTTTATACACACAGCAAAGAGGTACAGTGGTTAATTCTGCAGTTTCTCAGATTTATTTATGAACTTGCCCTGAGAAATACAAGTGTTCTATTCAAAGTTACCTCTTGCCAAAATGAATGGATGTATTTATCTACAGGTATAACAGGTAAATTCATTTATGTGGAAGACTTTAAATAAAACAGATTGGGAAATATCCTAACATCAGTTAATTCTTCAAAGGTGCAACTGTGGAAAAATTCAGATTTGGCTTAATATGTGGCAAACATGTATGCCTTAAGCAGGAACATTATTAAATGTAAATAAACAATAAGACTTAGTAATATATGAGGACTCATCTTCGACCACAACCACAAAATAAAAAACAGTAATTAAACTGTATTTAAAAGTCAAAGCAAGGTTATGCTTAAGATGGCTAACACACTGACAGGGAAATGTGTAGAAGTTTAATCTCCATTATAGTATCAGAGAAAAGTCCAGCGAAGACTAATAGAACTCATTCTGGGATTTCATGAGATGATTTACATGGAAATAATGGAACAGCTCTGTCTATTTTGCCTTATGAAACAAAGACACGGCTGAAATGTCAGTAAAATTATATAGAGAAAAACTAAAGGAGATACTTGCTATAAATTTGAAATAAATTCTTTAAGAAATGCTTTTGTTAAAATTGGAATTTGGTAACCAGTGTGGCCTGCAGGGGGCACTCAGGTCCCCAAACCCAACACAAGCTGACGCAGGACAGAAGTTTTTATTTTTCTTGTGGGAAATGCTTTTCCACAATTTTCCACCTGCCCAGCACAGTACACAGTCCAAAGCACAATAATACACCAGGCAGCTTGCCTTTTCCCTTCTCTCTTCTTGTCTCTTTCTTTTCTTTCTCTGTCTCTCTCTGTTCCTCTCTCTTTCTGCCTTCACTTCTCCTCGGACGAGCATCATCCTCTCTCATGCAACTCTGGCTGCTGGATCAGTGGCAGCAGGTTTTTTTTATCCTAAACCGGGAGTACTTCTGGTGGCTTATTAGCGTAGTCCAGAAGCACTTCTGGGTAAGGCGGATGCCAGATAAAGTAGGACTCCACATTTTCTACAGCACCCCCTGTTGGCACCCACAGAATCCAAAAGTGTTATGCTGAAATCCCATGTTGCTCTGTGGGAGTCTGAGGCACCGCTGAAACCCAGGGGGCCTACCATCTAACCCTCCAGGGTGCATTTTCTCTCCCCTAGTTATTCCATCAAGTAGGCTTCCCAGCCTGGTAAGGCCGCCCACCACACCAGTTAGCTATTTCCAAATAACAGAATTAATCCAAATAGTTCCTTTATTTTGAACATATTATACGGATTGACCACAATGATTTGTTTTTATTAATATTGCCATTCATATGTTCTTAATATGTCAGTGTACCGTTGCTGTCTTCTGAAATAGACCACTACATGAAAAATTACATCTGTGTTGCCTTACATATTCCTTAATAAACTGTTTTACTCTGCAGTTCTTATAATTTAGGAAAACCAGATGAAAACAGTAGTAATATAGATCCTTAACCTCTATGTCACTAAATAAAAACACAACTAATGCAAATCCTCAGTGACTGTCTGACTGCACTAATGATGTTAATGTCAAGTATGATGTAATCAGACTAACCAAATTGATTTCTTTTTGTATAAATACAGCGTTTAGAAGTCTACTAGTCCCCAGTCTACCAGGAGCACAGTAGGTAATGCACTTCATGCTTTTTATTCTGTCATTTATTTTCACATCCTGCTTATTCCAATACAGGGTTGCTTTTAATTTTGCCTGTACTCCAAATTGTTATCAATGAATATTATTGAAAAATAATGCTGCATTTTGAAAATAAATTGTGATTTTTAAATTAAATTACCTTTGTCTGCAGTCTTAAGTAAAAAAATGTGATGTACATTAAATTAACACTGAATAAACACTTGCTATTTATTTATTTAGTGCAAACCCATGCATCCATATATTTTGTGAATGTGTTTAAATTTCAGGGCTGATAATAGGTTTTTGACATGGAGAAGTTTATCCTATCAGCATTAAAAGGAAAGAAGGAACCAGTCCTGGGTGGAACTTGACTCTAATGAAAATACATTCCATGTAAAACTAAGGCTGACATTTACTATTTTTAGTAATATGTATGAAAATGTGCATTTAACCCATTTTATCTTAAACACACAGCAAAGAGGTGCAGTGGTTAATTCTGCAGTTTCTCAGATGCACATGCTGTCTAAGTCTGTGTGGACTTTTTTTCCCCAAAAAGCTTTTTTAAAGTATTAATAAAGTTAAGTGGTAACTCAAAATGACCATGTACAATTGAGTGAGGGTGCTGTGTGATAGTTTGATTTGCCATGGTAAGTTTGTTCCCGCCCTGTGCTTAATGCTGCTGGGATAGGACGTGGACTCTGCAACCCTGAATTGGATTAATCATTTAATTATGAATGCTGTTATTAGAAATTTCAAAGTTCTTCCCTTTATAATTATTGCTTTATTGTTTTATTGGGTGGCATTAGGCCTATGTCAGAATATATTCTTATTTCTTCCTAGTTCAAAAATGCATTTTTTAAAGCACTAAATACTCTGCCATTAAGTATATACTTGTTTTACCCCATAATTATTTTCCCATAGAAATGCCGGACCTGTTAATATGAATACTATTGGATATTCGATTCAGTCCACCCAGCGTACTGATGAGCTGTCTGTTCCAGGTTACAGTAATCAAACAAAGTCCATCCTGAAGATTTCACTTGTTCTGATCTTTTATATTGTAACCAACTATATAAATGGAATGCTTATTGCAATTTATTTTAAACACCATATATTCCATAGGAACCCTCGTTACATTTTGTTTATCCACATGGTGTTGAATGATGTGCTGGAAATTAGTATTGCAATCTTCATGCACATTTGGAAGGAGATTGTCTATATCATGCCAGTTTCACTTTGCTACTTTTTAATGACAATTGCAGTTACCACAACCTACAACACTCCTCTGAATTTAGCCCTTATGGCTTTTGAACGTTATATTGCAATCTGTAAACCACTGCATCACTCAAATATCTGTACTCCCCGCAGAACATATATCATCCTGAATATAATATGGCTGATCAGTTTTCTTTCTCCAGCATCTGACCTTATAATTATCTTAAATGTAGAGCCAATGAACTTCTTCAGCACCAAAATCATATGTTACAGTGAAAGTTTTGTTCGAAATTATTCTCTGTCTGTTAAAAGGAGCTGCATGAGCTTTACATATTTTGCAGTTGCTTGGCTTACAATGGCTTACACATACATTCATATTGTCTTTGCAGCACGATCAGCCAGTCGCTCTGAGAAATCTTCTGCTAGGAAGGCCTACAATACAGTACTGCTACATGCCATCCAGCTCACTCTGAGTTCACTCATGTTCCTCCATCCACTTGTCACCAATCTTTGGCTGTACTATCAAAATCAAGATCCAGGAGATGTGCAATATTTTACATATGTATTAATAATTTTGTTTCCACGTCTTCTGAGTCCCCTCATTTATGGAGTGAGGGAGGAAAACTTTAGAAAGTATCTGACAGGATATATGAAGGTTTGTACTTTAATAAAAGAAAGTCCCTCCAGATAGCAACTAAAGAGGAAAATTAGACTGACTCAGATCAAACATATCTAAGATTATAACACAGCAAATATTTGCTCCTTTAACACTACAATTACCAAAGCCTACGAAAAAACTCGTAAATCCGGCCCACCTTAAATCCCTTCGCACCTCTCCATCAGCATCTTTTGTCTTGTAAATGTGACTAGATCTAGACTAGCAGCAAGCAGCCTAATATTCTATCCCCCACCTCTGCATAACGTGCACAAAGTTCTCCCAGTTCCAGCTTTGATTATCTGGGAGTGAAATGCTGGAGTTTTATAGTGGAAATAATAGATTGTTATTTGGAATACATGCATTTCATTTGTGTTCCATTTCTACAATAATCTGTGTAAACTCATTGTTAAAACAGAAACATTTTTCATATTTTAGTAATAAATTACAAAATGCAGACATAAACTGTATAATGTGTGAAACCTGAAGTCCAAAGATCAAATAAACAATTTCACAAAAGGTTCAAGGATGATACAGCAGTTTCTGTGGTGCAGCGGTAAGAAATGCTGATTTGTGATCAAGAGTCCCCTGGTTCGATCCTGACTGCCTCGTATATTTACCCTTTTGAATAGTTAGCTGCTCTTATTGTTAATATTATACAATAAGCCAATACATTTGATTTGTGTCTGTAAAAGCCGCTGTAAATTTATAGTACTTATAAAAATTAGCATTTTTTTTTTCACTTGTATTCACTCAGTCACGATCACGATACATACTACCACCCCCCCAGGGATCTGACAGTGTTAGTTTTTAAACTGGGAATAACTGTAGATGTGAGTGGTGTTTTGAGACAATGGAATTGGACATTCTCTAATCTGTATGGATAAAAGCTGACACACAAACTTTGCTGAATCTGCCTTATTCGTATTTTACTGTCACTTGATTTTTTTTATTCAGTTTTATTGAGTGTTCCTGCTCATGCTGAATTAGTATGCACCTTATAGTCCATGATGTCAAAGCCGCACTGACAAAAAACAGAGACATAGGTATATATGATATTTGGAATTATTAATTTCTTGACCTGTATAGTACATTTAGGAATGTTTTGTGGCAGTGATGCAACATCTATACTAAAAAAAGGTAAAGCCCTCACTGACTCACTCACTCACTCACTGACTCATCACTAATTCTCCAACTTCCCGTGTGGGTAGAAGGCTGAAATTTGGCAGGGTCATTCCTTACAGCTTACTTACAAAAGTTGGGCAGGTTTCATTTCGAAATTCTACGCATAATGGTCATAACTAGAAGCTATTTTTCTCCATTTACTGTAATGGAGTTCAGCTCGAGGGGCGGGGTTTCGTGTAACATCATCACACCTCTCACGTAATCACGCATTACGTAGAAAACCAGGAAGAGCTAAAAAACGCGCTGAAGAAAACATGCATTATATAATTAAGAAGGCAGCGAAACAATTAGAAGTGAGCGAGTGACATATAAAACCATATTCAGCGGCTCACGTGAACTGACGCAGTGCGCAGACAAAAAACAACAGTTCCAAAGAGTGCTGAACAAAAACTGAATTACACTGCTACACTCAAATAGACAAACCACACGCCGTGGCGCAATAGTAGCGCCTTCACCTGTAGTGCCCACGTCTGAGGTTCGATTCCCGAGAGGGGATGCACTAAGTATGTACGCGCGCTTCTTGATTCATTTTAACCTCGCATCCCCTTAGTTTGAGACGTATGAAAACGCATGCAGTTAACGCAGAAAGACAGATCACCTATTGAAGCTTCATGAATAATGGATACTTTATTCGCGATCAATGATTGTTTTGGTAAAGCCATACTCAGTGTATTCATTAGATGAACGGTAAAAAAGTAAGAGCGAGGGGACGGTAACTTACTGAAGCACACAAGCAAAACCACAATAGCACGCGGGCTCGATGTACTGACTTGCGCGATCACATTCCAAAAAATATTTCTTTTCAAGTTCAATTTAGTCCATATGAGTCAAACTCAAAGCCCACGGGCCACATCCGGCCCGGTGTGTAATTATATCCGGCCCGCGAGATCATTTTATATACTGTATTATTGTTATTAATGGCCCGGGTATATGAAGCGCTGGTAACACAATAAACTACAGATCCCATAATGCAGCGCTTCAGCTGCCTTACCGAACACTTACCGCGTTGCTGCAAGTTATTGTGAAGCTAGCCCACACGATGCCGAAGAGAAAAGTTGATTCTGAAAATAGAGCCTTTAAAAACCGATGGGAGGCTGAGTATATGTTTACTGACATTGCCGGTAAACCCGTGTGTCTCATTTGTGGAGCTAATGTGGCTGTACAGAATTTAATCTTTACAACGACTGACAAACACAGAATGTAACTTGAACACAACACATCGTACAAATACGACCCTGATTAAAACAAATAATGATAATCGAATCCTTGATCACAGCAACACTCACAAAGCAATTACTGTATATTGACAATCATGTTACGTTATTTTTAAAATGTTCCCTTTTCTTTTCCATAGCTTCTTTAACACACTACGTCTCCGCTGCGAATATATATATATATCCCGATCTACATACTCTCAAATAAATAAGCCACACACCGTGGCGTAATTGTAGAGGCTTCGCCTCTTATCGCCTACATCCGAGGTTTGATTCCCGAGAGTGGATGTACTGAGTATGTACGCGTGCTTCTCGGTTCATTTTAACCTCGCATTTCCTTGGTTTGAGACGTATGAAAAAATATGCAGTTAACGCAGAATCATGTTACGTTATTTTTAAAATATTTCCTTTTCTTTTTCATAACTTCTTTAACACACTACTTCTCCGCTGCGAAGCGCGGGTATTCTGCTAGTATATATATATATATATATATAATATAGTATGCTTGTCTACTAGAACACATATAGCTATTTTGCACTAATTATATAAACATTTCCCTTTGCAATATTTCCAAATTTATTTTTACCTACTTCAAGAATGTCAGTTTGTGCTTATTACATTTATTAAATATTTGTGCAACACGTGTAAAGACAGATATAATAATCTATAAATATAATAAACATTGAATTGTATAATCAGTTCAATTTTATAGAGTGAGCTTTAAAAATAATATGATGTGCTCTATAATTATAAAAATACAAATCATAGAAAGTGAAAAGTTTTTTTTCTTGACTTTATCTTTGCCAATTTAAAAAATTTTAAACTGAAATGTTTGGGCGAGTTCATTTTTATCTGAAAATGATAAATCAATTATGTGTACATATTTCCTACAAAAGACCCTTGGAAAGTCTTTCTGGTACATAAAGACCAATAATTGTTCATGAATTGCAGTAAAAATTATACATATACTGTGTATATATGTACCTGTAAAAACAAGAGACTGGTATGCTTTTTTTTAATACTTAACAATAATTTCACAAATCATTCATATCAAGGCCAATATAGAATAATAATAATAATACTCTATATTAACATTAATGCTATAAATTATGCTTATAAAGTAGACCTACACCTTTAATACTCAGGCAATGCTATATATATAAGTGGTGTGTATGCTGTTTACTAGAACACATATAGTTATTTTGCGCTAAGTATATAAACATTTCCCTTTGCAATATTTCCAAATATTTATTTTTACCTACTTCAAATTAATTGTCAGCATCAACTAGAATATATTACTTTCCAAATATTATAAATACATACAAACACAAAGCTGTGCACTATTATTTATTCATTCTTATTGTGCTTTCATTTTTATTGTATCATCTCAGACCATAGTAAAGGCACTATATAAGGAAGTGAAATGCATTATTATTTGTTATAATTATGATTCAATAGAATGGGCAGGCAGTTTGTTTAAGTGTGATTTTTAACTTTGCTTGTTGTCTGTGTGTTCCTTGACAAATCATTCACTAAACAGTTTTCGTTTAATCAAAAAAGAAAAATAAACAAACTACAACGGCAATGTAGGATTCAAAGCACCGTTCGTTGAAGAGAAAGCTTTTTTTTTTCCAATACGGCAATGTGCCTTGAGTAGGATTCGAACTCGCGTCCCTGAAATTAATTTTTGGTAGATCGTCTCTCAAGAATTGCAGCCGTACCTCGACTAATGCGCGATATCCTTGGCGCAGCTGGCTTCTCATGTGTCTACCAGGACCATTTTTCTATATTATTTCATTGATATCGTTCCTCAGCTTCCTAACTTTTGAACAACAGGTGCACATGTTCTCGATAGTTTCAGTACGTCTAATCTCTTTCTATTCGGTCCTCCCTTTCCCAAATTGGTAATTCTGCTTCAAGCTTAAAAAATAATGCAAAATGACTAATGTTTTTTATTTAACTATTTGCTTGACATATCTTATTTGCTTGACATTCTATTTTATGCTAAATCTAATGCTTCAGAAGCTGTTAATTACTTTAATGGCTATTTATGCTAATATATGCTATTCATGCTGATATATAAAATTTTCTCTTCCATAATCTCAGGGGGTAAAACATCAGGACCTGGGGCCTCATGCATAAATGGTGCGTACGCACAGAAATGTTGCGTAAAAACGTTTCCACGTTCAAATCACGATGTATAAAACCTACACTTGGCATAAAGCCATGCACATTTCCATGGTAACTCATACCTTGTCAAGTTCTCTGCTCGGTTTTGCAGACTGGCGGCACCCAGCGTCAAAGCAGTGCTACTGTTCTGTGTGGTTACTCTTTATTTTCCTGACGCGGCTTTATAAATACACTGAAACTAACCGCATATTGTTTATTAGTGTAATGCATCTGATTGTAATTAACTTGTAACAATATAATGGTCCAGGGAATAGCCATAGTATTCCAAATACCCTAACTGCTTTAGCGTTATTACTCTCACTGCACCTTTATTTTCTTCTTTCAACTGCTCCTGTTAAGGGTTGACACAGCGGATCATCTTTTTCCATATTACTCTTACTGCACCACTCGGAGTATTTATATCACTGTATCTGAGTGTGGAATCACAGCAGCAGCTGATCTGAAAGAGAATTATCGGTATACAGCATCAAGCACATGCTGCCTCAGCCATGGCAAAACGCTTCAGAGACTTTCCTGTATGGACCTCGCGGTTTAGAAACAGTTTCATCCCAAGAACTTCAAACAATCAATCAGTCCATCAAGTGCTCCTTGTAGAACTGCTTGTACTTATAAGTACAATCACCTCAATGTAAACTTGCACTACAGTTATAATATTGCACAATCTGTGCCACTTTATAAAGCACGTATTTACATATGATGACAATATCATTTTTAAGATGAAATGCAGCAAAATATGTTGATTATATTATATAGATAAAACTTTAACTTCATTTAAATAATCTGTATTGTTAATAATTAAACATGTGAGGACACGGTTCCGCAGCGCTAGCTAGTTCACGGATTGATCCTACCACGTGCTGTATTCTTTCTGGGGCTGACGCGACACTGGAAGGATAGATGGACAGAATAATTAAACATGTACTACAAAGATATTTCAATGTTCCTTAAAAGTTTTGAAGAATCGTCGTTGTAAGCTTACAGATGGCTTAATGTCTATTACAGAGCTGATTGTGTGGCGATTGGGTATTTGGGGAAAGAAAAGTAAGCACAGGAATTGGAGATTAGTACGTTTGAAAGAGACAGTAATGCTACAATAATTTCATCGAAGGTCGCACACAATCACGCACCATGTTCCCCTGTTTAATGACATGCTTTAACTCCTATCATCATGAAAAAGATATCACGTATACATCTCAGTATTTTAATTATTCAGAGAGCTGTAATATCACAAATGTAATGGATTTTGTATCCAGTCGGAGAAAGAGAATACGGAAGCAAGTAGTGATTCACACACATAGAGCAAAAGATCAAATACAAAACAAAACATTTAACATGCTACTTTAGTTGCAATGGGATTTGAGAAACTAGTAAATTAAACGATTTTAAGATATAGTTTATGATGTTCTACTTTAATGACAAAAAAAACTATGTGATTAAAGTGGAAATTTCGAGATTGAAGTTAACATTTCTTGCTTTTTTCCTACTGTGTGCCTTTTTTTTCTCTGTACCCTAATAAGCTTTCATATGACATTCAGATGGTGGGCTACATCTCGCCTTTTCACAGCGACTTTGATATGTGACTTCTTTTTTATTTCAGGCACTGTGTGACTTTGTGAACTTGAGCTTTCAAGTTTCTCCAACACGCTATGTCACTCGATCAACTTCCTTTTGTTGATTATACCACTGTTTATAACAGCAAATAGTATGTTTTTCTTTGCCTCCACTTGGTATTCGCTGAAATTGTTATATTTTCCCTCTTGGTTTTGCCATTGTCTTTTCACAGAACGCTGAGCTTAAGAGCTATTTATATTGATTTGCATATTCAAAGAGGCGTAATTCTGTGAGGAGACGGGGTGGGACAGAAGGCGCGTGCACGTGCATTACTTTTCATGCTGATCGAGAATTGTGGAGGGGAAGAACGCGGAAGTGGGCGAACGCACAGATTTATGCATCTGGATTTTTCTGTACGTAAGCACATTTCGGCTTTTGTGCTTACATCATGTTATAGTGTGAATTCTACGGATTTCTTAAAACTCATAGAGTCCAGCACTTCTTTTACATTATTAAGTGAAAGAGAACTATCCAGAGCAGAGGCCTCTGACTCAGAAAGCTCAGATAAGGATAGGGAATTTAGAAATTATTTCACTTCATCAAGATCAGAGGGAGAGGGTGAAGAGAACGGACAGAATAAAACAGAAAAAAAAAATACTTGTTAATTTTGTCTGGGTTTGTAGTAAGACACCCCTCCTTGTTTTTAATGGCCAAAATTATAATGAAGGAATTACACATGAGAAGCCTGAGAGCCAGAACTTCACTGTGTCTAGATCCGGAAAGATAGTGGCATGTCCTGGTGCAGTGAACCAGACATTCTGCACAACACAGCAGCAAAGCATTCATTTCTGCTGTAGTGCTAGCAATGAGCTTTTTATACTCTTTGTCTATGACATAGGTGCGTAAGCTCTCTAAAAGTGAGAAATGATAGGCAAAAGGCAAAAGCAATAGTAGTATCAGAAAGGAAACCTATAAGAGCTACCCAGCAAAAGGCAGGGTGTTGAGTTGATCCAGCATTAATAGTAATAAATTCTTCAAGGTTAGCAGCCACAAAAGCAATAAATATAGGGTTTTAAATTTCTATCGTGGTGCCCAGAAGACCAGAGAGGGCAAAAACATGTGTTACACATCACATTTATGATAGAAAAGAGACTAGCATTAGTAACAGCAGAAGCTTGAGAGCAAGAAACAAAAATGTAATCGATGCAACTGTGAGACTTAAAGTGGTGAGAAATAAAGGAGTGCTCTCTAACAGAGGGGTTAATTAAACAATATAAATGAATCAGATTATGATCAGCAGCAAATTTTCACAAACTGTCAGTTGAAGGATGAAGCCAGTGTCCTAGGAGAGAAGGAGCTTTATCCAGGAATGAGTCAGGCACGGCGAATGAAGATTGCCCACAATCCTGCAGCGACAGAGAGAAGAACCATCAGCTCAGTTGTGATCACGTGACGCTCGGCGACAAAGCATATACGGACTACTCGTATTGCAAGACCTCGCTCGTTTATTAAATCAAAATTTATTAAAAATTTTAGCTTGTCTTGCAAAACACTCGCAAACCAAGCTACTTGCAATCCAAGGATCCACTGTACATGAAAAATGAGAGCCAACTCCTGCTGAAGCTTAACTCACTGAGTGAAGAACAAGCACGTTTTTAACCAAACATGCATAGACAAAGAGAGTCAAGGTAAAGTGAGACTTCTTGTATGTGCACAAACTGCCTTGTTCTAGTGTTATTTTCTATCAGTTGTGCTATTTGGAGGGCAAGTGCATATGCAGTATTATACTGTCAGTGTACAGTATATCTTGTTTGCACTGTTCAAACATACATGTTACCTACTGTAGGTATTGACTTCAAAAGCTTTGTTGTGAAAAACTGAGATTTGGAATTTTGTGTTATTTCTGCATCTTTATTTTGTAAAGAAGTTATTTATTTGTACTCATTTTTTATTTTACTATTTGGAAATAGAATTTGCACATTATTTTATACTAGCAAAATACCCGCGCTTCGCAGCGGCGAAGTACTGCCTTAAAATTTTTATTAAGAAGACAATTAAACCTTTTTAAAACTGAGGGAAAATATACCAATAATTATTTGTTAAGGATCTCTTTGTATGCCACATTGTCAGTTCGGCCCTCCAGTTGTAATATGACCAAGTTGTAGCTGTGCGCTGAGCTTACTCTTGAGCATGCAACGTACAGTTGGCCATGTGAACAGTAATCTTGTTTCAAATCTCACAGCTTGGATTGCTGCTGTCATAATCGGTTTGAGTTTCATGGTTTGTTTCAATTACGACAGTATTTGTAGGACTTGTGTTGAAGAGACATTCGGCATCTGTCAAGCATTGTAAGTATACAACCAGTTTCATTGATAACTTCACATCCAGCTTTTGAGAGTTTAAACATTTCTAAACATCAAAGTGTCCACTACTGAAATCGTCACCTGTGAATCTAAGATGTTTAAGAGGCATTGGCGGTTGTCCAAAGGTGTAAAATATTTGGCCATTTCGGTACACTTAAGCATTTCACTCTTCTAGTGCTCCTGTGTAGTATAATTATCTCCTGTACCGTCTTCAGTCCACACCTTGAACCTGTCCCAGTCATTCAATACATAAGACACAATGTTCCTCCGGATATCAAGAGTGCGCCTGATATGGCCGTGCAATATGTAACAAAGAGAATGGAAAAGGCAGGTGCCATCTCCGGGCATGGAAACCACTTGGTAAGTGGCAGTTCTTTGATCGATGGTGATCACCTCGATAGACATGTTAATGGTGGTACGGTTGGAATGATAAAGGAAATGGGTACCTGAACAATGTAAAGTAAGTCTAAAATACCTACACAATAACTATAATCATAATAAATGAACAATAAAACAGCGGAGAAGCCGTGGATTAAATAAAAAGGCTGTAGTTATCAGCAGGGAGACGTGAATACCATGGCGAAGCAAGGAAGGGAATGTAGAGACTGGAGCGACAGACGGCCTTATATAGGCAGGCAGCCAACAACGTGGGAGGCGTTGGGATGGGGGACCCAACGCCGCCTCACACGGTGACCGAGCTGCAGGCTATGGACGCATATATGTACGTAAGTAGGATTCAGTTAGCATTGGGAACCCGCGTACCAAATTTCTTGAAGATGGGCCCATAAGTAACAAAGACCGTTGAAAAGTTCAATATGACGGCCGACAGTGGCATCATATCACCGAAATAAGTACGCACATTGGTTTCGGTTAGTGCAGGGAAGCCGCCTACCAAATTTCGTGAAGATGGGGCCATAAATAAGAAAGTTCAACATGGCGGACGCTGTTGACCGTTATGACCGTTATGCGTAGAATTTCGAAATGAAACCTGCTTAACTTTTGTAAGTAATCTGTAAGGAATGAGCCTGCCACATTTCAGCCTTCTACCTACACGGGAAGTTGGAGAATTAGTAATGTTGGAAACTTCAATATGGCAGCCGACAGTGGCATCATACCACTGAAATAAGTACGTACATCGATTTTGGTTAGCGCAGGGAAGCCACCTACCAAATTTCGTGAAGATGGGGCCATAAATAAGAGAGTTGAACATGGCGAACATTGTCAACCGTTATGACCGTTACATGTAGAATTTCGAAATGAAACCTGCTTAACTTTTGTAAGTACGCTGTAAGGAATGAGCCTGCCAAATTTCAGCCTTCTACCTACACGGGAAGTTGGAGAATTAGTGACATTGGAAAGTTCAATATGGCGTCTGACAGTGGCGTCATACCACCGAAATAAGTATGTACATTGGTTTCGGTTAGCGCAGGGAAGCCGCCTACCAAATTTCGTGAAGATGCGGCCATGAATAAGAAAGTTCAACATGGCGGACATTGTTGACCGTTACGCGTAGAATTTCGAAATAAAACCTGCTTAACTTTTGTAAGTAAGCTGTAAGGAATGACCCTGCCAAATTTCAGCCTTCTACCTACACGGGAAGTTGGAGAATTAGTGATGTTTGGAAAATTCAATATGGCGGCCGATAGTGGCGTCATACCACCGAAATAAGTACGTACATCGGTTTTGGTTAGCGCAGGGAAGCCACCTACCAAATTTCGTGAAGATGGGGTCAGCCTTCTACCTACACGGGAAGTTAGAAAATTAGTGACGTTGGAAAGTTCAATATGGCGGCCGACAGTGGCGCCATACCATCGAAATAAGTACATACATCGGTTTAGGTTAGCGCAGGGAAGCTGCCTACCAAATTTCGTGAAGATGGTGGCATAAATAAGAAAGTTCAATATGGCGGACGTTGTCGACCGTTATCGACCGTTATGACCGTTACGTGTAGAATTTCGAAATGAAACCTGCTTAACTTTTGTAAGTGAGCTGTAAGGAATAAGCCTGCCAAATTTCAGCCTTCTACCTACACGGGAAGTTGGAGAATTAGTGATGAGTGAGTCAGTGAGTGAGTCAGTCAGTCAGTGAGGGCTTTGCCTTTTATTAGTATAGATTTTTGTCTGTCTTATTACAACATCCATCCATCCATCCATTATCAAACCCACTATATCCTAACACAGGCTAAAAAATAAATCATTTATTATGATCAAAGAGTTACTCAGTACTTGAGTAGTCTTTTCACGAAATACTTTTTTACTCTTACTTGAGTAATTTTTTGGATGAGTACTTTTTACTTCTATTTGAGTAATATTATTTTGAAGTAACGCTACTCTTACTTGAGTACAATTTTTGGCTACTCTACCCACCTCTGGTGCCAATGACAAACTCATAGTCATGGTGTATATGAATCAAACTAGACAAGTCCTAGAAGAGGGTGCCATGAAAAGGTGTGGGGATGTACACGGCAATAAATCCAGTCTTCCTACCACTAAGCTTGGACTGGAGAAAATAGTATCTGTCATTAGAATCACATCCAGAGCCTAGAACCATAAGCTGAAGGGATTACCTGACAAGTATCCCAACTCCGTACTTGCGGGAGGAGGCAGATGATGATGAGACAAACCATGTAACATTTAGAGGCAGTCTACATCACATCTCAGTTTAACAAATGCGTCTCAGTTAAGAAAGCAATGCAGTGTCTTTGTAAATCATCAACCACACAAGAACATTTTACTGGTGTTGAGAAGGCTCTAACATTCCAAAAAAGCTATATTCAAATTAGCCATGGTCTGAAGTAAAACGAAACAGTAAAGACAGAGAGGAAGTAAAATAAAATTGTGCCAGAAGAGCCATACATATTCCATGGCAACATACATTTGCTGCTTACCCACGTCTCAGTAAAACCCACCCTACCCCAAAAAAAAAAGTCATAAAAACCATAACCCTGTGCTCCAGATATCCACATTCTCAACCGTTCCGAAGCCAGTCATAAAACTTTAAACCAGACAAAGCGGCCTGCCTCCAACTTTGCATGTGTTAGACAAAAGGTCTATCCTAAAAAACCTGGGAGGTGTAGTAAAAAGCCTAATAAGCAGACGCATTTACAACTAAAGGATGAAAGGTGTCGGAGATAACATGCACATAGCGCATGTTACCAAACTGCAAGCGGATGCATTCACATGTCCAACCACTCCACTCAGTAAAAGGGTAAAGAAATACGAAACAAAATGAAAGTCCTCACCATTGGGTTCGGTATAATGATAAATATAAACTAAATATCCAGATCCTTATAAATACTACACACCAATACCCTCCAAGGTTAAATTGTAAGGACAATAATTAAAAGGAATTAAAATAAAATCACCAAAATATTATTTTACAAGTTAAAATTAATCAATAGCAGAACCTTAACTAGGTGAGCTTTACAACAGTGCCGGTCAGAAAAGTAATGGCGACAGCCAAATATAGAATTAGAGGGTGCAGGCATCCAGTGCATCATCACAGAGGAAAGAGGCAGAATAATTCAAAGTAATCTAAAGCTTTGCTTGCTTCAGCTAAACTGTTGTAGAATCTATGCTGACCCCCCAAAGAGAGCTTGAGACACACAGGAAAAAAACAAAAATGGAGTAACTCCTTATTCCTTCGCCCTTCTGATTAGCATATTCATTGCTCATTTTGCAGCGGCCATTTTAGCATTGAAGCTTGATTTTATGTCCTTCAAAGAGGAAGTTCTGAAATATTCTTGACTGTTGAATAACTGTCCGGTGGAGTCATAGGGTAAGATGTATTATCCCAAACACTATACGCCATGTGTGCCCATTCTGTAGCAGTCTCAAAGGTCCCAAAAGCAGGGACAATTTTTTGTCAAACCTGACAAAGGAAGGTTACTATATCATTTCCTTCTCTACCAATTCTTATCCCAGTAAATGTAAGGTTATTGCGGCACTGATGATCTTCTTTCTAGATGCACTGTGCAGACAGTGTAATAAAATAGAACGGTCATTGGTGTCAAACACTACACTTAAACCTAATAACATAATACAGTGGAATTGTTTTTTAAATTAGAATGTTGTTTACATCACGTGTTAGTTTCTGTACTAGAACCAGTGCAGAAGCCACACTGGAATTTCTCAAATAAATTGTGAAGTGTAAGGTGAGACTGAAATGAATTGGCAGCTACTTTTTCAAATATTTTAGAAAGAAGGATACATTTGAAATGGGTCTATAATTATTAAGAGACATGAGCTATGAGGAGAGATTGATGGAGTCAAACTTTTCCAGATAAAGCAAACAAGATTAAGAAATTAAATGATCAAAGTGTTTCAAATTATGAATGGAATTAGTAGAGTGGATCCTAGCTGTTATGTTAAAAAAATGGCGAAATGATTGTAAACTTGTTAAGGGCTGATTTTGCACAGAAAGTTTTTCTTCACATAAAGAACCATGGACAGATGGAATAAATAACAAGTAGTGTGGTGAAGGGATGGGCTATAGGTATACAATACAATACAATACAGTTTATTTTTGTATAGCCCAAAATCACACAGGAAGTGCCACAATGGGCTTTAATAGGCCCTGCCTCTTGACAGCCCCCCAGCCTTGACTCTCTAAGAAGACAAGGAAAAACTCCCAAAAAAACCTTGTAGGGAAAAATGGAAGAAACCTCGGGAAAGGCAGTTCAAAGAGAGACCCCTTTCCAGGTAGGTTGGGCGTGCAGTGGGTGTCAAAAGAAGGGGTTCAATACAATACAATACACAGAACAGAACAAATCCTTAATACAGCATAATAATAAAAATTTTAGAAGTACAGAGCAGAATTTAACAGTAGATGATATCACATAATAAGATTTTGATATTTTTAGAGTGCTGGAGACCTCATCCGTCAAGCTGCCTCCCTATTTGGCCATTCCACGGCTGAAATGTTGCTCGGCCAGCCAATCCGATGAAAGGGCCCCTCTTTCCCATGATTCCTGTGATCCTCCACCAGGCATGACTTTACCATAGGCAGGCAAACAACTTGGCAGGTGGGCCGTGGCACCAATTGCCACATTTGAGTACCGAGAACAGAAACAGAATAGGTGAGGGTTAGTATTCAATTATAATTATCATGTTACTTATGTTTTAGTGCTAATGACTAACAACAGAGATGCAGTATGTACAGTTAATCAGCAGCTCTAGTCAGGATATGCTAAACAGAAGTAGTGAGTCTTCAGCCGGGATTTAAAGGCTGGGACCGAAGGGGCATCTCTTATAGAAGCAGGAAGACCATTCCATAGTTTAGGGGCTCTAAAAAACTATAACTAAAAGCTCGACCTCCCACTGTTATTTTATTAATCCTTGGAATCATAAGCAGACCGGCATCTTGAGATCTTAATGTGCGCTCAGGTTTGTAAGTCATGATAAGTTCAGACAAGTAAGCCGGACCTTGGCCATTTAATGCTTTATATGTTAAAAGGAGGATTTTGAAATCTGCCCTAAACTTAACCGGGAGCCAGTGTAAGGATTTAAGAACTGGAGTTATGTGTTCATATTTTCTTGTTCTTGTAATAATTCTTGCAGCCGCATTTTGGATTAACTGGAGGCTGTATAAAGAACAGTTTGAACAGCCAGTGAACACCGCATTACAGTAATCAATCCTACTAGAGATAAATGCATGAATTAATTTCTCACAATCCTGTTTATTTAGAAAGCGCCTTAATTTCCTAACATTTTTAAGATGGAAGAAACATGTTTTGGACAACTTTGTAATATGTGCTTTAAATGACATGCTAGAATCAAAGATAACTCCTAGATTGCGGGCTGATTCAGTAAAATTAATTGGGATTCCAACTGAGTTAAATGTCGACAAAATATTGCTGTGATCAGCGTCATTCCCTCCAACAATTAACATCTCTGTTTTATCTGTATTTAAAGACAAGTAGTTCTCATTCATCCACTCCTTTAATTCACTAACACAACTAATTAAAGACAACATCGGAGAAACTTCATTTGATTTAAATGAAAGGTATAATTGGGTGTCATCTGCATACGAGTGAAAATTAACATTATGTTTCCTAATGAGAGATCCCAGAGGAAGCATGTAAAGTGAAAACAGTAAAGGTCCCAGTACTGAGCCCTGCGGGACACCATATTGAACTTCTGTGTATAATGATGGAGTACTGTCAGCACATTTCTGTACATATTGGAATCGATTTGATAAATAAGAACTGAACCAAGCGAGCACGTGGCCTGTAAGCCCAACATCGTTTTCTAGCCTGTGCAGTAAAATAGAATGGTCAATGGTGTCAAATGCTGCACTTAAGTCTAATAACATAATTACAGTGGAGTTTCCTTCATCAGAGGATATCAGAATGTCATTTACAACCCGTGTTAGTGCAGTTTCTGTACTATGACCAGTGCGAAAACCAGACTGGAATTTCTCAAATAAATTGTAATGCGTAAGGTGTGACTGAAGCTGACTGACGACTACTTTTTCTAGTATTTTAGAGAGAAATGGTAAATTTGAAATAGGCCTATAATTATTTAGTATGTGTGGGTCTAGGTCTGACTTTTTAAGTAAAGGTTTAATGACTGACACTTTTAGTGCATCAGGTACTGTGCCATGCAGTAATGAACTATTGATAACGGTTAGAATAGGTGCTGCAAGAACATCCATTGCACTTTTTACTAGTTTTGTTGGCACTGGATCTAGGGAACAAGTAGAGGGCTTCATTTTAGTAATTAAAGTTAAGACTTCCTGCTCAGTTACAGGATTAAAATTACTAAAGTGCTGAATGCAATGTGCAGCAGGGTCTGCTAAGCTAGTATTTGGTTTGTACTGTGATGCTGAGATCTGGGATCTTATATTTTTAATTTTCTCATTGAAGAAGTTCATAAAGTCTGTACTGCTTATATCTGTTGGTATTTTGCACTGTTGATCTGAATTGCCATTTGTTAATTTAGCCACTGTTCTAAACAGTACCCGAGGATTTTTATTATTGCTATCTATTAATGTAGAATAGTATTCTGAGCGAGCTTTAACACTAGAATTACCAGAGCCTACGAAAAAACTCGTAGATCCGTCCCACCTTAAATCGCTTCTTAAAACCGCTCTCACCTCTCCGCCAGCCTCCTTTGTCCTGTAAATGTGCCGATAAAAACAAACTGCAAGCAGCCGGCTATTCCATCCCCCCACCGACTCAGAACGTGCACGAACTTCTCCGAGCTCATGCCTCGATTATCTAGGAGTGAAGTGGAGTTTTAGAGTGGAAATAATAGATTGTTATTTGGAACACACGCATTTAATGCGTGTTCTGTTTCTACAGTAATCTGTGTAAACACAATGTTAAAACAGAAACTTTTTTATATTTTAGTAATAAATGTCACAAAATGTAAACATAAACTATAAAATGTGTGAAGCCTGACAGCCAAAGAGCAAATACACTTTCATAAAAGGTTCATGATTTTTACAACAGCTTCCGTGGCGTACTGGTAAGTTTTCGTCACTTAGAACGCAGCAGACTTGCTGCTGTTCAAGAGATCCGAGTTCGAGTCTCCGCTAGGGAGAAACTTTATTTATTTATAACCTTCGCCGTTCTGCCTGCCTGAACTCCCTGTCTATCTATATAGTAATAACAGTAATATTATTATTATATAGGAGCTTCCCTGTCTGCCTATCATATAGTGCCTTTCCTTCCTACCTATCTATATATCTATCCCCTTAGCTGTTTTTTATATATCTATTATACAATGCCTTCCCTGTTTATTTATATATCTAGTGCCTTCTCTGCCTGTCTGTCTGTTTGATTGCATATAGCGCTGAACTTACTGCTCTGTACTCTTCTGTCTTCTGCATGTCCTGGAGTACAAAAGAAACACCACCATACAGCAACATGTGAGAACTGGCAAGATCGGGGAAAAAACACGCGGTCACTGATTACAAACCGCAAGATGAATGAAAGAGACAATATATGTAAAAACATCATCGCACTAATGCAATATTATTTGAAAACAAACAGCGTCAGATCGGGTTTGAAAATGCGCCCGATCTGACGCTGTTCGTTTTCAAATAATATTGCATGTACTGTGCGTTGAAAGTGCTGCACTGAATAAGCAGACTCCTTCTGTAACAGCGTCAGCGTGTATTCAAACCCGATCTGACGCTCTTCTTTTTCAAATAATATTGCATGTATTGAACTATTTTAGAATAAAAACATACATTTGATTTCAGTCAGTCTGTAAGAGCCAGTGTAAATGCATGATAATTATAAAGGTTAGCTTTTTTTTTTAATTCAGTTCCATTCTCAGTCGCGTCCACGATCCCCCCCCCACCTGACACTGCTTTTTTTCACATAAAGACGCGCTATAACTCAAATGTGATTTATTTGAAGACGCGCTATAGCTCGAATGTGATTTATTTGGAGATGCGCTATACTCGAATGTTATTTTATTTATTTGGAGACGCGCTATACTCGAATGTTATTTGTATAGGGAAGAAAGTACAATGTCAGGTGCTCATTCAGTGTAATAGGAACCATAGCACAAAGAGATGTGTACACTGCAACAAGTACACATGTCGTGAATGTTGGAAGGGTGTGAGGGAATTGTTAATATTTGAATGTGATGATTTTATATAGCACGGATCGGAAATCAGCAGTTCTTAGAATTGCACCACGCAAGCTGTCGTATCAACCGCCTACTGTAACTTGCTTTATTTTTTCTTCACGTATAGTCTAGAATAAAAGTGCACTTGTTTTGTTATTCTTGTACACCAACATATGTTCCTGTGTTTGAGCGACACGGGCATGCTCAAAAAAATAGACGTGTAATGCCACGAAAAGTGCACGCAGGCTCTTCTGCATGCAGTTCGCAAGCATTGGTACGAGAATGCAGTCACAAATACGCTGCAGAGCTATAGCGCATCTTTATGTGAAAACAGCATTCTCAATTGGGGGGGGGTGTAGGGAAGGATCCTGAACACGACAGAGAGAAAGAAAAGTGAATAAAAAAAAAAAATAACCTTTACAAGTATCATAAATTACACCGCCTGTTACACACTGAAATCAAATGTATGTTTTTATTATAAAATAGTAAGAATAACAGCAGTTTACGTCTCAAAACTGAATCGCGCGGGATCGAACTCACGACCTTCTGCATACTAGTCAACGGCTGATACCATTATGCTACCGTGGCAGTTGAATTTCCTATGTGTCAATGTGGCATGCTAAGGTGGCTTTTTTCTACAGTTATATTTTTGAATAAAAGCATACTTGTTCTGTTATATTTGCACCTTTTGTAAATGTGTTTGATATTTGGACTTCAGGCTTCATATATTATATAGTTTATGCTTACATTTTGTCATTTACTACTACAATATGAAAAACGTTTCTGTTTTAAAAATGTGTTTACACGGATTACTGTAGAAACAGAACACACGTGAAATGCGTGTATTCCAAATAATGATCTATTATTTCCACTCTAAAACTCCACTTCACTCCCAGATAATCAAGGCATGAGCTGGGAGAAGTTTGTGCACTTTCTAAGTCGTTGGGGGGATGGAATAGGCGGCTACTTGCAGCTTTTCTTTTATCAGCACATTTAGATTAACAAAAGACGCTGGCGGAGTGGTGAGAACGGTTTTAAGAAGCGATTTAAGGTGGGACGGATCTACGAGTTTTTTCGTAGGCTCTGGTAATTCTAGTGTTAAAGAGGGCTTTTTTATATTTATTAACACTCTCTGTCCATGCTATTTGAAAGACATGTAGCTTTGTTGTTCTCCATCTACGCTCCAGTTTTCGACACTCTAATTTAAGAGCTCGAGTATTTTCATTAAACCAGGGAGAGTTTCTATGCACTTTGATCACTTTTGTTTTAAGGGGAGCCACTGTGTCCAGAGCATCTCTCAAGGTCACATTATAATGTGATATTAGCTGATCTAAATTGTTTTCCATGTTTACATTTGATGTTAACTGATCTAATTGGTTTTCCACAATTACACTCGACTTACTCAAGGTGTCTATAAATTTTGAAGCAGAATTACAATCTAGATGTTGCACTGTCTTTGTTTTAATCTGTGAGTGCGTTGGCATGGGCAGAACTAAATCAAATGTAATTAAGAAGTGATCTGAAATAACTACATTTAATGGAGTAATATTTAAATTTTGAATTTCAACTTTGTAAGTTATAATTAAATCTAATGTGTGGTTATGATTATGAGTTGGACCTTTGACAATCTGACAAAATCCTACTGAATTTAACAAATAAGTAAAACATTTGCTAAAAGTGTCAGTTTCCACATCAATGTGTACATTAAAATCCCCCATCAGAACTACGTGATCATAATTTATAGCCAAATCAGACAGAAGGTTGCTAAATTCAGTCATGAACAATGAATATGGCCTAAGTGGTCTGTAGACTAGCACTATAATTGTGTTGGAATCTGTTTTAATATTTAAATTGAATACCTCGAAGGATGTAAAGTTGCCTAAATTTTTAGAAGTGATTTGCATTTTATTACAATGAATTATTCCAAGGCCTCCTCCTCGACCAGAATCTCTAGACTTATGAAGGAACGAGTATCCATCTGGTGACGCCTCTGCTAGGGGAACAGTGTCACATTTACTAAGCCAGGTTTCAGTAAGAAGACACAGATCAGATTTTGTACTTAATATAATATCATTTACCAAAACAGCTTTAGTGCCAAGAGAGCGAATGTTCAATAAACAGCATTTAAAACTGCATGGTTTTTTCTGAACTGGCGATATATTTTTTGTTTTAATTTGAAGTAAATTTCTATTACAGATGCCCCTGGTGGAAGGTCTGGTTTTATCCCTTGGTCTAATTATACACCTTATTTTTTGGTTATCAATTAATTTAAGGTTTGTATCAAGACTAAATTTACTGGATGCCCCACAACAGGGATCATGGATAACAGCTTCAGGAAAATAACAGGTGGGATAAAAAACAGCCTGTGATTTAAGATCACATGACTGCGGCCTGGATGGTGCTCTAATCAGTCAACCAGGCAGTTTTGCTGCCATATTTTGGGATAATACATAAGATCCCCTCCAGTTAGGATGAAGACCATCTCTTCTGAAAAATCCAGGCCTTTCCCAAAAATCATCCCAATTGTTCACAAATGCTATGCTTTTATTTGCACACCAGGTTTCTAGCCAGCAGTGAAAGGAATACAATCTGCTATAAATCACATCCCCTCTATATAATCTTGGTAAGGGACCAGATACAATTAAATTCCGACATTTTGTTTTAGCTTTGGTGCATAGAGAGATGAAGTTCCGCTTTAATACCTCTGATTGCTGTAAATAAATATCATTAGTGCCGACATGCAGCAATAAGGTAGATACTTCATCGTCGGCGACACGGTCCAATGCGGCCTCTATGCCAGAAATCTTGACCCCTGCGAGGCACTTAACATTAACTGCTGGTTTAACATAGTTTGGAATTCTAACATTCCGCACTATGGAATCGCCAATTATGAGCACTTTCTTATTCTCAGTTTCCACAGGCGCGCTGCGGAGAGCTGAGAACCTGTTCTGGGTCCGAATTGGTGACCTGGGTGCTGGGGGACTAAATTTTGGATTCTTAGACCCCCGTCTTACTGTTACCCACTCGCCCTGTGGCAGAATTGGTGCTGCTGATTTCGGCCGCGCACTGACTACAGTGGGACCTGGAGAGACTGAGGCCGAATCAGAAGTAGCCGAATTGTCTAAACAAACCGAGTCGATCCAATTTTCGGTTTCCCTAATCGCTATCAGATTCCTAACGCGGTCCTCCAATTCGCGTATTTTCCCGACCAACTCTAAATTAACTAAACATTTTTGGCAGGTGAAGCTATCTGCACTGTCGGCCGGAAAACCTGAGCTGTACATACTGCAGGACACACAACATATAAACGCGCCCTCGACGGGCAGAGAGCAGATAGAACTTACATTAAGTATTGAAGTCATCTTTGCCGTTTTTATAGGTGCTTCGGCGCTCTCCGTGTTCAGCTGAATCACCGTCGCTTTAAGTTTCCACCACCCGCTGAGCGATCGACTTTAATTTTTCACTGCCGGTTATTTCTACTGGTCAGCTGCCGGCTTTACCTCAGATGAACTTGCTCGGTATCTTCACATCTTGACTTGTTGTTTAGCTTGAATGGCTTGTTCTCATCACATTTGCTCTAATGTTCTCATACATGTGCTGTTTTATTTAAAGAAAAAATTAAAATTGCAAGATATATTTTGAAGATAATGTTTCAAGATGGATGTTTTCAGCATAAACAGGTAAAAAATGACAAAAGTTTATTTAAGCTTTTATTTTCAGTTTCTAATATGTACATTAGACTTTTTTTCCACATGTTTTTTCAATGACCAGCCAGTAAGAACACAAAGGCTGTAATCAGACAATATATAGTTAGTCTTATTTAATACTACAGTACATAGAAGACATGCAATATACAGTATACAACAATACACAACATTCAAATGAGAAGTAATACAATCAGATCATGGGCCTGACTTCTCAGTTTCTAGTTCAAATTCTCATTAGATCACTCTACTCAGTGATTTGCCTAGTTATTAAATATAGAAGCAAAATGACTGACACAAATCAGGGAGGTTATAAACTGTAGTCAAAATCTATCAGAGAACAAGCGATTCACAACACTTTACCACATTAAGGTTGCTACTCATATTTTATTTAAATAACTGTCAGAACTATAAAGGTAATGACTGTATCCAAAAAAGTAAAAGGGGCTATTTAAATAGATAATGGAAATGTTTGATATCTGAAAGACAGTCTGATAAGACAGGAAAGGAGAAACTTCACGTTTATGAAATCCATCAACATTTGAAAAACAGTAGGATGGCAAATACAAGCAAATTCATATTTGTGTTCTTTAAACAAAATTGAAAAATATAGACCATTTTCACTTTGTTAGGTAAAAGTAGAGTAGAAATTAGAAAATAACTTTTTGCAAAGATTTCCCATATTATCTGTTACTGCTGTATATCTGAATCAAGAACATTAATCTTTAAAAAGTATTTTTCAGTTAATTTCTGCTGCTTTTGAGTGTACTTAAAATATTTCTATGAAAAGTTATGTTATTTTTGGTCATATGAGCAAATTTTTGCTGTGTTATGACCTTAGATATTTATTACCTGATTCAGTCTATAATTTCATTTTTCTCTTTTGTTGTTATATAGAGGGACTTTATTTTACTATAGTACAAACCTTCACATATCCTTTCAGATATTTTCTGAAATTGTCCTCCCTCACTCCATAATTAGAGGACTCAAAAGACATGGAAACAAAATTATCAATACATATGTGAAATAATGCACATCTCCTGGATTTTGATAGTACAGCCAAAGATTGGTGACAAGTGGATGGAGGAACATGAGTAAACTCAGAGTGAGCTGGATGGCATGTAGCAGTACTGTATTGTAGGCCTTCCTAGCAGAAGATTTCTCAGAGCGACTGACTGATCATGCTGCAATGACAATATGAATGTATGTGTAAGCCATTGTGAGCCAAGCAACTGCAAAATATGTAAGGCTCATACAGCTCCTTTTAACAGACAGAGAATAAGTCCGAACAAAACTTTCACTGTAACATATGATTTTGGTGCTAAAGAAGCTCATTGGTTCTGCATTTAGGATAATTATAAGAATGGATGCCGGGGAAAGAAAACTGATCAGCCATATTATATTCAGAATGATGTACGTTCTGCGGAGAGTGCAGATGTTTGGGTGATGCAATGGTTTGCAGATTGCAATATAACGTTCAAGAGCCATAAGGGCCAGATTCAGGGGAGTGTTGTAGGTTGTGGTAAAAGCAATTGCCATTAAAAAGTAGCAGAGTTACACTGGAATGATATAGACAATTTCAGTCCAAATATGCATGAAGATAGCATTGCTAATTTCCAAGGCATCATTCAACACCATGTGGATAAACAAAATGTAACAAGGGTTCCTATTAAATATATGGTGTTTAAAAAAAAACAGCAATGAGCATTCCATTTATATAATTTGTTACAATATAAAAGAGCAGAACAAGTGAAATCTTCAGGATGGACTTAGTTTGGTTACTGAAACCCTGGAATAGACAGCTCATCAGTACGCTGGGTGGACTGAATTGTATACTCAGCAAAAAAAGAAACGTCCCTTTTTCAGGACTGTGTATTTCAACAATAATGTTTTAAAAATCCAAATAACTTTACAGATCTTCATTGTAAATTGTTTAAACAATGTTTTCCATGCATGTTCAATTAACCATAATCATTTAATTAACATGCACCTGTGGAATGGTCGTTAAGACCTTAACAGCTTACAGAAAGTAAGCATTTAAGGTCACAGTTCTAAAAACGCAGGACACTAAAGAGACTTGTCTACCGACTGTGAAAAACACCCAAAGAAAGATGCCCAGGGTCCCTGCTCATCTGCGTGAACGTGCATTAGGCATGCTGCAGGGATGCATGAGGACTGCTGATGTGGCTAGGGCAATAAATTGCCATGTCCACACTGTGAGACGCCTAAGACAGCGCTACAGGGAGACAGGAAGGACAGCTGATCATCCTCGCAGTGGAAGACCACGTGTAACAACACCTGCACAGGATCGGTACATCCGAATATCACACCAGGTACAGGATGGCCACAACTGCCCGAGTCACACCAGGAACACACAATCCCTCCATCAGTGCTCAGACTGTCCGCAATAGGCTGAGAGAGGCTGGACTGAGGGCTTGCAGGCCTGTTGTAAGGCAGGTCCTTACCAGACATCACCAGCAACAATGCCGCCTATGGTCACAAACCCACCTTCGCTGGACCAGACAGTAGTGGCAAAAAGTGCGTGAGTTTCTGCATGACAGCAATGTCAGTGTTCTGCCATGGCCAGCGAAGAGCCCAGATCTCAATCCCATTGAGCACGTCTGGGACCTGTTGGATCGCAGGGTGAGGGCTAGGGCCATTCCCCCCAGAAATGTCCAGGAACTTGCAGGTGCCTTGGTGGAAGAGTGGGGTAACATCTCACAGCAAGAACTGACAAATCTGGTCCAGTCCATGAGGAGGAGATGCACTGCAGTACTTCAAGCAGCTGGTGGCCACACCAGATACTGACTGGTACTTTTGATTTTGAGCCTCCCTTCATTCAGGGACACATTGTGAAACATTTTTAGTTTATGTCTTATGGTGTTGACTCTTTTAGTGTTCATACAAATATTTACACATTAAGTCTACTGAAAGTAAAAACATTTGAAAGTCAGGGGACGTTTCTTTTTTTGCTGAGTATATATTCTGTATTATTCATAGTAACAGATCCTTCATTTCTGTGGAAAAATAAATGTGGGGTAAAATGAGTATATACTTAACGGCAGAGTATTTGAACTATGAAGGAATAAGAATATTTTCTTAAATATACCTAATACAGGTTCATAAAACAATGAAACAATAATTAAAAAGGGAAGAACTTTTGAAATGTATTCTATCAGCATTCATAATCAAACATGATTAATCTAATTCAGGGTTACAGAAACCACATTCTATCTCAGAAGCATTAAGCACTGAGCAGAACAAAGCTACCATGGCATATCAGACCATCACTCAACTCAACTCACTCACTTGTACAGGGTCATTTTGAGTTGTAAAATAACCGTATTACCACTTAGAAAGGCATTTTGGGAAGAAATGTCCACACAGACACAGAGACAATGTGCACATTTTACTCAGGCAGAAACCAGCATGGGAGTATTTAAGAAGTCTGGAGCTAAGAAGCTCCAGAATGCACCTCTTTGCTGAGTATAAAAGTACAGTGAATGAACATACACATTATTACCAATGGTAAATTTCAGCCTTAATTTTACATGAAATATATTTTCATTAGAGGTCAAGTTCCATCCAGGACTGTTTCCTTCCTTCTGTTTAATATTGTTAGGATAAATTTCTCTATGCCAAAAACCATGTATGATCCCTGAAATTTAACTAAACACATTTAGAAAATGTATGGACGAATGGATTTGTCCTAAATAAATATAGAGCACATGTTTATTCAGTGTTAATTTAACATACTTCACAACATTTTTACTTAAGTCTGAAGAAAAAGGTAACTTGCTATAAAAATCACATTTTAGAAATGCAACATGATTTTTCATTAATGTATATTAGTAACAATTTAGAGTATAGGAAAAATTAAAAGCAACCCTGTACTGGAACAAGCATAATGTGAAAATGAATTGACAGAATTAAAAGCATGAAGTGCTTTACCTGCTTACCTGCTGCTCCTGGTGGACTGAGTGCTAGTAGTGTTCTAAACATTGTATTTATACGAAACTAAATTAATTAGGTTAGTCTGATGACACCATACTTGATATTAACATCATTAGTGCAGTCAGATAGTCAAAGAGGTTATGCATTGGGTGTGTTTTTATTAAGTGCCACAGAGGTTAAGCATCTTGTCAAATGAAGGACAAACGTCACAAAAAGGTTTGTGATAGCCACACCGTATAATGGAAGTTAGGTTCAAAAACAGGGCAGTGAAATCTTTTTCAGAACTGAGTCCAAGACAAAACTGATTTAGGAAAGACAATATGGCAGTTTTCAAGTCAGCCAGAGGAAGTGAGTTTATCAGGGTTGGAACTGGAAGTAATGTCATTGGGCCTGGAACCGGAAGTGTCGTCATTGGGACTGGGCAGAATTTATTGTGACTGCGCTGCAGAAGGAGGAGAGAAAGGGTTAGTTCACTCTGTCACCCCATGGTCCGGCATTGAATTACCTTCATTCGAGACCTTTAGCTGCCTCTATATACTATTGTTTTCATCTGGATTTCTTAAATTATAAGAATAGCATAGCAAAACAGTTTATTAAGGAATATGTAAGAAAATACAGATGTAATTTTTTCAAAATTAGACCATTTCTGGAACTGCAGGTCTGACATTGTGGTCAGCAACACAGGAGCGTCGCAGGGGACTGTACTTTCTCCGGTCCTGTTCAGCCTATATACATCAGACTTTCAATACAACTCGGAGTCCTGCCACGTGCAAAAGTTCGCTGACAACACAACTATCGTGGGCTGCATCAGGAGTGGGCAGGAGGAGGTGTATAGGAACCTAATCAAGGACTTTGTTAAATGGTGCGACTCAAACCACCTACAACTGAAAACCAGCTAAACCAAGGACCTGGTGGTGGATTTTAGGAGGTCCAGGCCCCTCATGGACCCTGTGATCATCAGAGGTGACTGTGTGCAGAGGGTGCAGACCTTTAAATACCTGGGAGTGCAGCTGGATGATAAATTGGACTGGACTGCCAATACTGAGGCTCTGTGCAAGAGAGGACAGAGCCGACTATACTTCCTTAGAAGGCTGGCATCCTTCAACATCTGCAATAAGATGCTGCAGATGTTCTATCAGACGGTTGTGGCGAGTGCCCTCTTCCACGCGGTGGTGTGCTGGGGAGGCAACATAAAAAAGAAGGATGCCTTACGCTTGGACAAACTGGTGAGGAAGTAAGGCTATATTGTAGGCACGGAGCTGGACAGTTTGATGTCCGTGGCAGAGTGATGGGCGCTGAGCAGGCTCCTGTCAATCATGGAGAATGCACTGCATTCACTAAACAGTATCATCTCCAGACAGAGGAGCAGCTTCAGCGACAGACTGCTGTCACTGACCTGCTCCACTGACAGACTGAGGAGATCGTTCCTCCCCCACACTATGTGACTCTTCAGGTCCACCCAGGGGGGTAAACGTTAACAGTACACAAGATTTATACCTGCATTTTTATCACTGTTTAATTTAATATTGTTTTTATCAGTATGCTGCTGGAGTATGTGAATTTCCCCTTGGGATTAATAAAGTATCTATCTATCTATCTATCTATCTATCTATCTATCTATCTATCTATCTATCTATCTATC
>JANRMT010062856.1:36960474-36978761 GCA_026402145.1 Polypterus bichir lapradei
GAGGAGAAAGAAGGACTGAGAGATAAAGAAAGAAAAGAGATTGAGAGACAAAGAAGATAGAAAAGAGTAAAGAAAGTGTGTTGTTGGGCTGTTGAGGATGCTGTAAATAAAAATCATGTGTGCTTTGGTACTGGTGTCATTAGTGTCTGTCTGTGATCTGGGCTGGAATGTTCACACCATATATGAGCCGCGTTTTAGGGGATGGGATAGCAGGCTGTTTGCTGCTTGTTCTGATCGACACATTTGCAAAACAAAAGATGCTATTGGAGAGGTGCAAAGGAATTTAAGGATGCCCGGAATTACGAAAACCTCCTACAGACCTTCAGTGACCTTGATGAGGTCTTTAATATTTTCAAAGGATTGTCCCCAGGCCAACTGGGCCAGATAATTGGGGAGGGTGTTTAACAAGAGGAAGCAGGAAACCTGTTCCAGTATTTGCTGGGTGTTATTTAGCTCTGGCTGTAGCCAGCACCCGATTTTGCCCCACAGATGGAAGGCCTGGGGGGAGGTTGGTTGCCCTGAGTTGAAGCCTCATTTGAAGGTTTCCCTGGCCTGTTGGCCTGGGGCTATCCCACCTTTCACAGAGGACTCTGTCTCTGTCAGGTTTTGGCGGGTGGTTTCTTCCCCCAGAAGGTCATAAAAAGCCTCATGCATGTCGCCCTCTGAGGTTGGCCCTAATCTGTTGGCCTCCACTGCCCTCTCCCACTGACCCAACCTTAAGCTGGGCCCACGGGTTGGAGCTGGTGCCGGATTCCCCCAATCCCCCACAGATGACCCATACGCAGTCATTCAGATGCAGTACTCTCCCACCTGGACCCGTAAGGAGTAAAATTCTTTTGGGTGGTGTGTCAAGGCTTTTCCAAGGTCCTGCTCCTGGTTCATCAAGGAGTTCATCATCCTGCCGACTACGCCAGTTGTGGTAAATAATCAAGCCTTGATACACAAACAGGTTTGGGGCAGCCTCCTGTATACTTGAGAACTGACTGCAAAATGCGAAAAAAGGTTGAGAAAAAGTGACTTTACAGACAAGAATCCAAAACAGAAAAGCACAGGTCAGTAAACATGGTGGATATATAGTTGGATGGCAGGAAGAGGAGGGATCTTGAGACTAGAACCGGAAATTAGATCATTGGGATGCAACTTCTTGGGAGGTGGAACCAGAAATTACGTGATCTGGGGTGGAACAAGAAGCGACGTGTTATGGGGCGGAACTAGAAGTGACGTCTTCAGGGGCGGAATTGGAAGTGATGTCTTGATGGGAGCGGGGCATAATTTCCCACATTTGGTCTGTGGAGAGACAAGAGAAAGGATTAATGCACACTGCCAAACCTCTGATCTAATTGGTAAATACCTTCTTTTGAATCCTTCAGCTGCCTCCCATGTGCACGTGTGTGACAATTGGTAAGTCTTGTTGTACTAAATGTCCTGTTGTTGTTAAAATTTTCTTATGTTGTGTTCTCAAGGCAGTTTATAAGATTAGAATACAATTGTTTAAGTAGCTATTTTAAAACACTTGGTCAGAATAAACAGTGAATCATAGGTGAGAAATAACCCAGAAACATTCTATCCAATTTCCTAACAAATACGCTGCTACCTTACGTTTTCAATCTCCAGCTTTATGTTTAAATACATACTGTTTTGTTGAGGCTAGCAAAACATCCAAGGATGGTTCCAGCCTTTTAATTCATGTCCACAGGATTGGCTTCAGCTCTCTAGGATCCTACACCAGAGAAAACAGAAAAGTGAACAAAAGAGTAGTAAAATTATTGCATGCTTTCTCTTTAACTTTGTTTTCCTTATTAGAAAGTTATAGCTGGACTAAGATTATAGAAAATCACAAGAGCAATGTTAGAGCTTTTGTTCTGTGTTTCTTCATATGGTATTAAATAGTTGTATAGCAGCTGTTATGAGGATAACTGGGAAAAATGAGCATATTTTACCGTTTATTGTAATGAGAAGTCAAGCAAAATTACACCTTTTATTGGCTAAAGTACTACTGTTTATTCTTAAAGTGATATAGCCTGTTATATTGTTTTCAAAAACACTTCTTAAAATGGCATAAAATAATGGGTCATTTAACATATTTAAGATGATTTAATTTATTTTAGCATTTTATATGGTCACTCAACAATAAACCGACCTAATTTCATTTGTTAAAAAACACAAATAGATAAAACCTGTGGTCAGCAGTTTAATTGTAAAAATACCAAGTTAAAAGAATAGAAAGTTCTGCATTGGGTCAGTTATCTGCAGTGTATCCACAGATGCTCATAGAAAAAGGCTGGTATTGGATAATTTAAGACTTGCTTTCTTTCACAGGTTGAATTTGAGTTTAAATATTTTGAAAATAACAGATAAAGTCTGAGTAAATAAACTTTTAAGAATACAGTAACAATGTACTTTCTGTAAAGCATTGTTTTCTCTCATCTCATTGACAGTTGTGGTGGACAGCCAGAGCCTTTAACCAGCTGGGACACCTTCATAAAGGAAGGATCGGGTGAGATAGCATGCACAGAGCATTATCTTCCACAGATCGCTAGATGGCGGTCCCCGTGGGTTGCTGTGGTGCCCCAGATTTCCACAGGGCAATCTGACTCAGTTTTCTGAAGTTTCCAACACAGCCCTGTTTGTTTCCATGGGTGCCATCAGAGAGTGCTGCAGGTACTGCTGAGCCCCATTTTGCTGGGCTTCCACCACACTGGTAAGTGCTTCCAGGCTATGCTAACGAACCACCGGAAGTACCCCCGGGGATCACATAAAAGGAGGCAGCTGCCATTGCTCCAAAAGGCAAAGTCAGGAGGAATAGGATGAAGCTTGATTGAGGAAGAAGGAAGCAGAGGCAGAGGGAGAAAGAGAGAGAGAGAAAGAGAGAAAGTCAGAGAAGGAAAAAGAATGGAAGAGTACAAAGTGTTTGGTTGATTTACTTTTATGCTTTCTGTATAGATAGATAGATAGATAGATAGATAGATAGATAGATAGATACTTTATTAATCCCAAGGGGAAATATATATATATATATATACAGTATAGTGCTGTGGGAAACGATTGGGAAGAGTTTACCACTAAATTAAAGCCATATATTGTCCTGGCCATGTGCCTGTGTCTGTCTGTGTTGGGTTTGTGAAGCTGGAGAGCCCCCTTCAGGCAAGGAGTGGTGTAGTCGGAAGAATTACTGGTTGCTGGCACCACAGTGACCTTCATTATTGATTTGTTGTAGAAAAACCTGGCACAGCAGCACAACAACATACACAGACTCCATGCAGAGACATACTGAAGCACCGCTCCCACCCTGATGGGAAAGAAGAGGTCCCACTGGGGTGCAAAGGCAATGGACTACCAGACACACATCGTCATCATTGGAGTGCGAGCTGGCATGCCAAGAGGAGAGACCACCCAGAAGGAGCCATCTCTGGAGGATGGGATTCAGAAGAAGGTTGGTGGCATCCACAGGAACGATAACCCCGATGGAGATGGAGAATGTCCCACTTGTGGTCGAAGCATGCCTTGGTGTGGGGCAACAGTGCAAGCTCTGTGGATACAAACAAAAGATAACACCCCATAAGACCACCTGTAGCCTCACCCAATGGATGGAATTCCATTAGGAGCTGGGGGAATGAAGACCTGAACTGCCCTCCCCAGATCATGTAAGGGGTTGGAAGGTGTGTGCTAGGATCCTGCCTGTAAATTGGTGAAGGCGGGGCCAGTGAACGACCACCTTGAGCCCACAGTACACCCAACTGAGCATGCACAGGAGAGCTGCATGCTCCATGGCTCATGTTCAGTTAACAGAGATGACAAAAACATGAGCTCACTGCCGACCGAAATAACTACAGTAACTGTGGTTTAATTGTACAGGAGCTGGAAAGGGTGCTGCAGCCTGTAAGGGACTTCTTACAGGTGATCAAACTATTGAAGAAGACGTTCAAGCGTCTGGAGAGGTTGGCCGAGGCAGCTCTGAAGAATGCATAGGACTATCTAAGAAAGCTCGTCACAGGACTTTCCTGTCAGAGGGGAACATTTTTTATACAATGGGTGATTTTTCTTCCATACTTTCTCTTAGGCAAAAAAGCAGGTAATATTAAATTTAAAGGCCAGTAGATGTAGGAGCAATAGGTACCCATTGTTGGGACAGGGGTGATGAGTTGAAAGGCAAATTTCCTGAATAATCCTTTTACTGATTATTGTGATGGCTGTCTACAGGATATAAACATTTGCTGTCTTGCAAAAGAGTTACCCGTTTTGACGTTTCAACTGCTTAAACATGCAAACAATACAAAATTGTCAGAAGAGAACTGCTCCTTCCTTGGAGTTTGTATTTACCTGACTTAGAAATTAACATGTCTGGGAATATTGGCTTCTAATCAGCATATGTGTACTCATTGATAGTTGGTAAAAATATTTTTTGTTCACATGTGTTTACATTAGTTGTTAAGCCCAGGAAATTTGGATATGCCATTGTTTAATCCACTGTCATGTTGATCTAGGCAGAGACTGAAGCAGATTTAAACTTCTGAGCAGGAGAAGGAAGGGGTGAGGGACTGTCCACTGGGAACACTGTCAAGACCTCTTGCACAGAGCACAGGGGCTCGCTGGGAGACAAGGGTACGTGGCTGGTACGACATGAGGCATAAGGACGGCGACAATTACCTCGTGGGAGGAAGAGACAGTTCCACAAGAAGAAGCCAGTTGTGAGTCCAAAGAAAGAGGGAAGTCTCACGGAAGGATCGAGCAAAGCTGGCGGATGAGAAGCGAGGCTTGTCTAGGTTGCAGCAATACAAGGAGCCCAGAGTTGGAAAAAAAACAACGAAGAGACACAGACAGTAATTCAATGATGTGACAAAACTTCTGTTGGGAAACGAGCATCCGGTAAACAGAGTGCATCTGTGGAGAGTTGGACTATTCTGAAAGACAATAGTGAGTCACATCCTGTCAGGACATGGCAAGGAGATATCACCTGCTGTCTGACCCACTTGTAATGATATGGGTATTATAATTATACATCCTTTTCATTACTTGGACGCTTTCTGTTTATGTTTTAATTACAGTTATAGACGTGTGTGTGGAAGAAATTAACCTTATTTTTTTCTTACTACCATAAATAAGACTGTTTAACATCATACCCTTGGTTTATTGTTATTGTTATTATTGCATTAAGACTTACTATGCTTATCCTGGACCACTTTCTAACACCATTCCCTAAGTGTATTATCTTAATACTTTAAGATTGCTGAAGATTATATTTTATGCTTATAGTTTGTTAATGATTATATTTTACGCATTGTGAACGGGACCTGGACACAGACAGATGGACAGCGTTTCTTCCACCACACACACGTTTATTTACAATTATGTACAAATATTTTTTAGTGCACAAACCCAGTGCCTCCAGCACCAATCTCCCAAAGTCCGGGCCTTTCACAATTCCTTTTTAGGCCGCCTCCAGTCCTCTCTCCAGCTCCGTCCTTCTTCCACCCGACTTCCGCCCTCGAATGCAGGGAGGCGCCCCTTTTTTTGTACCACCCCGGATGGGCTCCAGCTGCTTCCCGGCACTCCTCCTTGGGCACGCCCTTGTGTGGCAGAAGTGCCGGCTGCACACCCGGAAGCCCTCCAGGTGTCCCCATTCTTCTTCCCCCCAGCACTTCCTGGTGTGGCGGAAGTGCTGGGCTCCAGGGTTCTTCAGGCATCGGTGCACCGCCTGGCGGTGGCCACGGGCCCCGACAGGGTTGGGCTTCCAAGCCCCCTACCCGAGGCCACCAACAAAACCAGAGAGGTTGCCCCCTCGTGGTCGGGAGGAGGCACCAGCCCTCCACCGGTCCCCTCGGACGTCCCGGCTGGGCTCAACCCCCAGCCACCTGCGACAGCATATAGTATTTAGACTATATTGGCAATAGATATTTCTACTTTTTAATCCTAAAACGCTGCTGCTTGGGGGCTTGATTTGCTTTGGACGTGCTCTGTCTCTAGGTATCTCAGAGGAACGGGACTTTGTGAAGTGGGTTCCAGCCTCACGTGGGGAGGCAAAATGGGGGGGTGGAGGGATAAGGGGTGGGGGGAGAAAGAGAGCAGGCTATATCTAATCTATCCTTTTAATCCTTATAATTATAACTACCAATGTAACAATAGGCTGCATGGCAATAACTCTTGGGGAAATAGGAAATTAAGGTTAAAGCTGTCTCACTTCCAGTTAAGACTATAAAATTACATCAAAAATTCAGAATCAATGTCTCCATGATGGGACAGTTAACTTTGTCAGCTGGAATGTTAAAGGCCTGAATCACGAATTAAATCGAAAGAAAGTATTCTCTCACTTAACAGGTTTAACCGTTAAAATAGTATTTTTACAGGAGACCCACTTACTAAGCAAGGATCAGTACCAGCTGCAAAAGGACTGGACTGGCCAAATGTTCCATTCTAGCTTTACAAAGAAAACTAGAGGTGTGGGAATCCTCATACATAGAGCAGTCTCATTTATAGCATCAGATATAGTACTGTATCTGATCCTGAAGGGAGATATTTGAAGGTCATAGGCAACTTATTTACCTGTAAAATAATTTTGGTAAATGTTTATGCACCTAATGTTGATGATAAGGAATTTATAAAAATGTATTTGCATTCATTCCCAATGTGAACACTCAAAAAATTATAATGGCTGGGGACTTTAATTGTGTTTTAAATCCACTGTTAGATAGGACTCCTGTCACAGGGGATAACATCTAACACTGCAAAGACAATTACACAGTTTGTAACTGACCACAACTTATCAGACCCCTGGAGGTTTCTAAACCAAAACTCAAGAACATATTCTTTCTACTCACCAGTACATCATTGCTACTCAAGAATTGATTATTTCTTTATAGATAATAATTTCCTGCCTATGATTTAATCTTGCAAGTACGATGCTATTGTTATTTCCGACCATGCACTTCTGATCATGGAGCTAAAGTTATTATGCCCAACACACTCATCTTGCAGATGGCGTCTTAACCCGCTTCTATTAGCAGATGAGAACTGTACAGAATTTATATCCAAACAAATCAGCTTCTTCCTAGAGACAAATACATCCTCAGAGGTTTCTGCAAGAATACTCTGGGAAACTCTAAAGGCCTTCTTAAAAGGACAGATTATTCCATATCTTTCCCACATGAATAAATTAGAAACCAAGAAAGTATCAGAGCTAAAAAGCGAAATTACTAGAATAGATGAAGAACATTCCAGTCTTCCAAGCGAGGCTCTACATAGGAAAAGGCAGGCTCTGCATTCAGAACTCAACCTCTTGACAACTAAAGAAACTGAGCAACTAATTTATAAATCCAGACATCATTACTATGAACACAGAGAAAAAGCTAATTAGCTTTTAGCTCAACAAATCCATAAGCAAGAAGTTCGCAATGCAATCCCAGTAATTACCAACACAAACGGAGATGAAATCATTGACCATAAAAATATAATGTACACATTTATAGACTACTATAAATCCTTATATTCTACTGAGGTTAAAGGAGACAACACACAATCTAATACATTTTTGGATACATTACAGATACCACAAATAGATACTTTTAGTGCGGAGGAACTTGATAAACCTCTGGTGCTATCAGAATTACTAGATGCTATAAAGTCACTTCAAGGCGGAAAAGCAGCAGGCCCTGATGGCTACCCTGCAGAATTTTATAAGAAATTCTCTGCTCAGCTAGCTCCTCTCCTATTAGCAACATTTAAAGAAACTAGAGACAATCACATTCTACTTCAAACTTTTCAGCAAGCATTAATCACTGTCTTTCCTAAACAAAATAAGGACTTATTACAATGTGCATCATACAGACCAATTTCACTTCTGAATAACGATGTTAAGATACAATCAAAAATTATGGCTAGAAGGATGGAGAAAGTGCTGTCTTCAGTAATATCACAAGATCAAACTGGATTTATCAAGGGTCGACACTTATCTTCCAGTCTTCGACGCCTGTTTAATGTAATATACTCACCAACAAAGTCAAACACTCCAAAAATATTATCATCATTGTATGAAGAAAATAAAAATATCTTTTCACTACATTAGAGAAGTTTGGGTTTGGCCCGAACATTTGTGATTGGATCAAACTACTATATACCAATCCAGAAGCTTCAGTTTGTATTAACAACATTTGTTCAGACTACTTTAAACTAGAATGTGGTACCAGACAAGTATGCCCCTTGTCACTACTGCTATTTGCAATAGCCATTAAACCACTGGTGGTTCACTGTCGAAATGCTGATCAGATAAAGGGGATTATCAGAGAAGGACTGGAACAGAAAATTTCTCTATATGCAGATGATATGGTACTGCATATATCAGACCCACAAAATTCTGTGCTTGCAGTCTTAACAGCACTTACAGAATTTCAAAGGTTCTCTGATTTCAGAATTAATTTGAATAAAAGTGTACTCTTTCCAGTGAATTCTCAAGCATATAATATTAGATTAGACACCCTACTTTTATCATTGCAGATCAGTTTAAATACCTATGGGTAAACATCACAAGTAAACACAAAGCTCTTTCTCAAAAAAATTTCACCGTCTGCATGGAAAAAATTAGGCAAGACTTGCATAGATGGTCAACACTTCATCTCACTCTAGCTGGAAGAATTAACATTGTTAAGATGAATATTCTTCCTAAGCTTCTTTTTTTATTTCAAAATATTCCAATATACATTAATAAATCATTTTTAAGCAATTGGACAACAATAACCTCATTTATTTGGAACTCAAAACATCCACGTATCCAAAGAGCGACCCTACAAAGACCTAAGGCAGAAGGTGGCATGGCTCTACCCAACTTTCAGTTTTATTACTGGGCAGCAAACATATAAGCTATAAAAACCTGGACACAAATAGATGAACATACACAGGCTTGGTCTGCAATAGAAGTAAAATCCTGCAGTACTTCTTTATATTCCCTGCTTTGTGCCCCAGTAAATTCAAGTTATCGGCAATATACTAATAACCCAATTGTGCTTCACTCACTCAGAATATGGAACCAACGTAGAAAGCATTTTAAGATGGAGAAGCTGTTATCTGTGGCACCTCTGCAAGAGAACCACCTCTTTCAACTGTCGCAAACATATGCAGTTTTTAATATCTGGAAAAGATTTGGGATTAAATTGCTTAGAGATCTTTATGTAGACAACATCTTTGCATCCTATGAACAATTATATTCCAAATTTAACTTTCCAGCTACATATTTCTTTCACTATCTTCAAATTAGGAACTTTGATAAACAGAACCTGCCCGATTTTCCTCATCTTGCACCCTCGTCCATGCTGGAAAAAATATTGCTCAATTTCAAGGACTTAGGCACTGTCTCTGCAATATATAAAATTATTTTACAGTCCCTCCCTTTCAAAGATCCAAGAGGACAATGGGAAAAGGATCTCTTAATCAATATATCAGAAAAGGAGTGGAAAGTAGCAATGCAGAGACTTCACTCGAGCTCCATATGCATAAAGCATACAATTATTCAACTCAAAATTATATATCGAGCACATCTGTCTCGCCTAAAACTTTCCAAGATGTCTCCAGGGCAAGATCCAACCTGCGAACGCTACAATCAAGTCCCAGCCTCATTGGGTCACATGTTTTTGGCCTGCACCAAATTAACATCATTTTGGACCAAAATTTTTAAGTCCCTCATTAGGGGGATCCCAGCCCATCCCAACCCATTAACAGCTGTGTTTGGTGTTCTTCCAGATGGGTTTAAAGTGGAGAAGGACAAACAAACTGCGATTGCATTCACTACACTTTTGGCACGCAGACTTATTTTGCTAAACTGGAAGAATCCTAACACTCCTTTTTTATGTCAGTGGGAAACCGATGTTTTATACTATTTGAAATTAGAAAAAATCAAATATTCAGTTAGAGGATCTGTACAGAATTTTTTCAAAACCTGGTAGGATCTAATCAATGATATTTTAGAATAAGCTCTTAAAGCACTGAAGAAGCAATCATCTCCGCATTTATTTTTCTTCTCCATTCATTTCCATTGGCCTATTAAACTCATCAATTTAGGTATGTTTAAAACCTTTAGTTTTATCTTGTTGGCCATGTTCTCTCTCAGGGGTGGGGGTTGACTAGTTTTCAATCCTATTTTTTTGTCAAAATTGATCGATTTGTATGGAATGATTACAATAAAAGTGATAAAATTAAAAAAAATATATACAGTAATCCCTCCTCGATCGCGGGGGTTGCGTTCCAGACCCCCCCCGCGATAGGTGAAAATCCGCGAAGTAGAAGGAGCTCAACTGCGTGCTCTGATTGGTTAGCTTCTCAGTCAGGAGAACTTAACTTTGTGCTCTGATTGGTTAGCTTCTCAGCCATCCGCCAATAGCGTCCCTTGTATGAAATCAACTGGGCAAACCAACTGAGGAAGCATATACAGGAAGTAAAAAGACACATTGTCCGCAGAACCCGCGAAGCAGCGAAAAATCCGCGTTATATATTTAGTTATGCTTTCATATTAAAATCCGCGATAGAGTGAAGCCGCGAAAGTCGAAGCGCGATATAGCGAGGGATTACTGTATATATTTTCATCTTTCATTCTACTTTTCTAGGTGTTCTAATTGTTTAATTAATCTATTATTTACTAATTAGTGGGTCTGATGTTGAAATAGTTGCAGCCTTTGATTATTCAGTGTTTGCCAGCATGTCTGCTCTGCTCATTTTTAATTGTCATTAATAAGATACAATAAAGGGGAAAAACTGCACAGAGAAAGGACAAAATATAATGAAATCAACAAAAGAGAGTTAAGCAATTAAATCTATAGCAAAAGCAGAAATATTTTTAAATGTCTTATAAATGTAAAAATCATGCTACTGTGCTTTTCTGAATGTAGAATAATCGAAAAATACCAGCTAATTAAATGAGATCAGTGTTATCAGGTGCTGCCACTGATTAGGAATCCAGTTGGAACAAAAACCTGAAGCTACAGTGTGCCCCTAGGACGGAGGTTGGGAAACACTGCTTTATAGGGTCAGGTTTCTCTCCAGAGATTACAGCAGCTGTTTTATTTGTGTGCTAAGAACATAACTGATTGTAAAAAGGTTTCATACAGATAAAGGACTACTACTGTAAGTAATTGCTAATTCACTCTATTTAACCATTTACAGAAAATAGATGAATTATTGAATGAATGTTATATAGGACAAAATAGAATAATCAGTCAAATTCAGGGGTGCTTCCAGTTTTGCATTTGATGCTGCTGATTTTAAGCTCCAGGTCTCCACATCTACAGAATGGAATAACATGAAAATATACAACTGTTGATAAAACTCTCTTGTATATTTTTATGAGCCATAATAATGAGAATATATTGTACTGCTTCCAATGAATAGAAAGATTACTCATTTTAGATCGGGGTCACCAAATCCGGTCCTGGAGGACTTCATGGCAGCAGGTTTTCATTCTTACCCTTTTATTTAATGAGTGCCCTGTTTGTGATGCTTATTAAATTTTTGTGAATTCATTTAAATTAAATAGCTTTTTTAAGATTTGTTAATTAATCAATTTCTTAATTGTTTCTCTTAATTGCATTTCTTTCCTTAAATGACACCCAAACAGAAATGAAATATGAAGTGAGTGAGCCAACAGAAGACCAACTAAGTCAGGGCCTCAAACTCCAACCAATTTCACTCCAACCAGCTGCTTAATGAGGTGCCGATTCTTTTTGTTAATTAAACCCATTCTTTAATTTCGTGGTTTGCTGCTGCTCTCGTGACGCATTAGCAGACATTTCCAAAATTGTTGATTTTCTCTTTCTAAGAGCACTGTTAAAATGTTTTGGTTACCTGAGCAGATCGACATTCCTGAGGCCTTCATCTTTCTTTATTTTCAGATATTGTATGATGGACACCAGTTATTTTGCCTCATTTTGTATCTCATTATTGTTTGCCTGATAATTAAGGAAAAAGAAACAATTAAGGGGTCTGAGTCTCCTAGAACAAGTCAATTAAAATTAGTTCAAAAGACGTTAATTAGAAGCAAAAACGGACCATTCATTAAGAAAAGGGTTAGAATGAAAACCTGAAGCCACGGTGACCCCTGTTTTAGATGTTTTCCTGGAATGAAAATAACTAATATCCTATAAAACTGAATACATGTCTTTGACATATCACAGTTTTGTATTCTACTGGATGTGATAAGCCAAGTAACAGAGAGACATCTTGTCCAGGCCTGCTTCTTGTCTTGCACCCAGTTCTTCCCCCTACATCCCTGTAATGGAAAAAGCAATTTCAGAAAATAGCTGAATGGCTATGTGCATAGAAAAAACGAAATTAAGTGTAAATATCTCAGCTCACAGACACAACTAGGTTCCTGTTATCATTTATGAAACATTTATGGTTTTTAGATTTCACGATGTTGGTATTCTGACTCTAATACTTTTCTAGCTGCAGTTTGAGCTCTTAAAAACATCCCACATAGGACTGCCTGATGACTCTGTTAGCTTAACCCATATATCTTTTATCTTTCCGATGTTATTTTCTAATAGTCCCTATCTGCCATTTTATGATTACAGTTACTGCAGTTATGTTTTATGTATCAGGCTGCAAATCTCAAAAATATTAAATGAGGAAATACTATATGTCTGTTTCTTTCTGACTCTGACTGTCACCTTGTTCAGGCTTTTGGTACCTTGTGTGTTTATCCCCAGGATATATAGCCACTTGTCTTCTTTTTTAAAGGGTTTACTTGTCTCAAGTGTGGCTAACCCAGCCACAGGGGATGCACAAGCCAGTGTGTTTCTTTGTGTCAATCCCAAACCCAGATTACGTCAGGATGGGCACCCAGTGTAAAATTTTGCCAGATCAACATGCAGACAACAATACAGATTTCCATACTGGATCTGTGGAGTACTGGTTTAAGAATGACTGCAACCAGTACTGTTAGCCAACAGGGTGCTGGTGGAAACTGGGCTACTGTTGGCCGAAGAAGGAGAAGAAGGGGGGAGACATTTCTGGAGGAAAGAGGAAAGGAAGAAGGTAAAGAGAGTGGAACTGAGGGTAGGCCCCTCAAGTTTGAGATTTCTGGAGTGAGTTGGATGAAGTAATGGGCAGTGTATCCAAGGGACAGGAAGTGGTGATTGGAGCAGATTTCAGTGGACATGTTGGTCAAGGGAACAGGGGAGATGAGGAGGTGATGGGTAGGAATGGTGTCAAGGAGAGGAATGAAGGTCAGATAATAGTGGATTTTGCGAAAAGGATGAGCATGGCTGTGGTGAATACGTATTTCAAGAAGAGGGAAGAACATAGGGTGATGTACAAGAGTGGAGGACGATACACACAGATTATATCCTACCTCACTCTGAAAGAGAGTAAAGACAGCAAAGTGGTGGCAGGGGAAAATATAGTTATACAGCATAGGATGGTGGTCTCTAGAATGACGTTGGAGATCAGAAAGAGGAGCAGAGTAAGGGCAGAGCCAAGTATCAAATGGTGGAAGTTGAAAAAGGAAGACAGCAAGGTTGAGTTTAGGGAAGAGGTAAGATAGGCACTGGGTGGCAGTGAAGAGTTACCAGACAGCTGGGCAACTACAGCAGAAGTAGTAAGGTTGACAGCAATAAGGGTGCTTGGTGTGACATCTGATCAAAGCAAAAGAAAACCTGGTGGTGGAATGGTGCAGTACAGTAGAGTATACAGAGGAAGAGCATGGCGAAAAAGAAGTGGGATAGTCCGAGAGATGCAGAAAGTAGAAAAGAGTACACAGACATAAGGTGCAAGGTGAAGAGAGAGGTGGCAAGGGCTAAAGAAAAGACATATGATGAGTTGTATGAGAGTTTGGACACTAAGGAGGGAGAAAAGGACCTAGACAAAGGGATTGAGCTGGGAAAGATGTGCAGCAGGTTAGGGTGATAAAGGATAAAGATGGAAACATACTCACAAGCAAGGAAGGTGTGTTGAGCAGACTTTTGATAGGATAATGAATGAAGATAATGAGAGAGAGAGAGAAAGTTGGATGATGTGGAGATAGTTAATCAAGAAGTGCAACGGATTAGCAAAGAGGAAGTAAGGACAGCTATGAAGGGGATGAAGAATGGAAAGGCCGTTGGTCCAGATGACATACCTGTGGAAGCATGGAGGTGTTTAGGAGAGATGGCAGTGGAGTTTTTAACCAGATTGTTTAATGGAATCTTGGAAAGTGAGAGGATGCCTGAGGAATGGAGAACTGTACTGGCACCGATTTTTAAGAATAAGGGGGATATGCAGAGCTGTAGTATCTACAGGGTGATAAAACCTATGAGTCACAGCATGAAGTTATGGGAAAGAGTAGTGGAAGCTAGATTAAGAAGGCAGGTGATGATTAGTGACCAGCAGTATAGTTTATGCCAAGAAAGAGCACAACAGATGCAATGTTTTCTCTGTAGATGTTGATGGAGAAGTATAGAGAAGGCCAGAAGGATTTACATTTTGTCTTTGTGGATCTGGAGAAAGCATATGACAGGGTACCTTGAGATGAGTTGTGGTATTGTATGAGGACGTCGGGGGTAGCAGAGAAGTATGTAAGTGTTCTAAAGGATACGAGGGAACACATACGAGGGAAGTGTGACAATGGTGAAATCGGTGGTAGGAGTGACAGATGCATTAAACGTGGAGGTGGGATTACATCAGGGATCGGGTCTGAGCCCTTTCTTATTTGCAATGGTGATGGACAGGTTGACAGATGAGATTAGACAGGAGTTCCCATGGACTATGATGTTTGCTGATGACATTGACATCTGTAGCGAGAGTAGGGAGCAGTTTGAGGAGACCCTGGAGAAGTGGAGATATGCTGAATGGAGAGGAGAGGAATGAAGGTCAGTGGAATGGTGAAGATGCAGGGAGTAGAGTTCACAAAGGTGTAGGAGTTTAAATACATGGAATCAACAGCACAGGCTAACGGAGATTGTGGAAGAGAGGCAGGGTGGAATGGCTGGTGAAGAGTGTCGGGAGTAATTTGTGACAGACGGTTATCGGTTGTACTGGGAATGAAGTTATACTGCATCCAACTGTGCAAGTAAGTAGTCCTCCAACTTGCAGGGAAATCATGGGGGTTGGCACTCCAGCCACCGTAAAAAAAAACTTCATACAGCTCTGAGACAACAGAAAGGACTCCTTTTGCTCTCCACAACAGTAGCTCTGCTTCAGCCGCAAACAGGAAGGCTGCTCGCATTACGGATGGGATGGGGGAAAGCCCTCGGGTTCAATGCTTGTATGGACTGGGTGTTGGCGAAGGTCATGGGGTCCAGTGGCTGTAGGGCATCTGTTGGTAAAGAAAGATTCACGGATCTTGACTTTGCTGACGATACTGTGATCTTTGCGGAGTCAATGGAGGCTCTGATTGGGGTGCTCGAGAGACTGAGTGAGGAGTCTGAGTGTCTGGGCTTGCGAGTGTCCTGCATAAAAACCAAGATCCAGGCCTTTAATGACCTCTTGGGCACAGCCATCAGCAGTGTGTCAGTTTGCAGAGAGAGGGTCAACCTTGTTGAGAGGTTTACTTACCTTGGCAGTGACATTCATCTCTGGTGACTCTTCCTATGAAGGTTGCTGGAAAGGGGTGTGAGGTGCTCCCGATATCTATGCAAAAGGTCCAAGTCTTTACAGTTCCCGGTGCTTTCTGTCTTGCACTGGATGCTATCCAGTGATCTGAGACGAAAACTGAACTCCTTTGGTACTGTGTTTCTTCAGAAAATCCTTGAGTACTGTTGGTTTGACTTTGTGTCAAATGAGCAGTTGCTCATGAAGTCCCGAATGAGGAAAATTACCTGCATTGTGAGGGAGCATCAGTTACAGCACTACAGCGATTTGGTGCAAGGTGACCCAGCTCATAGGATACCTAATTGTTGGGTAACCAAATGGCTGGACCAGACCAAGGGGTCACCCACGTAAGACCTCACTGCGGGAGATAGAGCGTCATTTCCAGAGGATGGGACTGGACCGCGTGAATGCCTGGGGGGTTGGCAACCGGGATCTTGAGCTGGTTCATCATGTGCTGGGTGCGGCAATGCACTGTACCAGTGCATGCTCCCCAACTTGACTTGTTATCAGCAAGAGTGAAAGGGAAGGTCTACACGATGGTAGTGAGACCAGCTGTGTTATATGGGTTGGAGACAGTGGCAGTGACCAGAAAGCAGGAGACAGTGCTGGAGGTGGCAGAGTTAAAGATGCTAAGATTTGCATTTGGTGTGATGAGGATGGACAGGATTAGAAATGAGTACATTAGTGAGCCAGCTCAGGTTGGATGGTCGGGAGGCAAAGTCAGAGAGGCAAGATTGCATTGGTTTGAACATGTGCAGAGGAGAAATTCTGGGTATATTGGGAAAAGATTTTAAGGATAGAGCTGCCAGGCAAGATGAAAAGAGGAAGGCTAAGAGAAGATTTATGGATGCGGTGACTGAGGATATGCAGGTGATGGGTGTAACAGAGCAAGATGTAGAGGACAGGAAAATATGGAAAAAGATGATCCGCTGTGGCAACCCCTAACAGGAACAGCTGAAAGAAGAAGAAAAAGACTTGTCTCAGGTGTGGCTGGAACTTTTACTTCTGACTTTACTTCCAGCTCCATGGATGATTAGGGATTGTCTGATACCACCACGGTGCTGGAGACTGCATGTTTTTTACTTCAATAGTGGACAGACCTTCTCTAAGAATTGTGTTGGCTTTTACTGTAGCTCCTTTGTTTTCTCCTTTCACTATTTCTCTGTTCTATCTTTCAACTCTGGATACTCAACTAGTTTTCAATACAACTGCTGCCTCTTGTAGGACTTGAGTGAATTTTATGTTGGTTAATTAATCATCAGTCTTACCTTCAGCAATACAGTTAATTAACCAACTGCTTTGGTAAGACACCTACTTTATTGACCTTACCTTTCTCTGTTGTAGGAAGTAGTTTTCTGTCCCTTTAGACTTCAATACAATATATCAAAGTAACTGCAGCACACTTGTTATAAGGAACAGAGTAATGTATTGATAAACACAAGGATTTTAGAAGTATGATAAATACATGTATTGACATATAAGTCTGGACACAGACAAATTAGACAGAAAAATATATAAAAGAGAATGGGCTCGCTGTTTACTGGTATTTAGAGTTTTATTTTTATATTTTATTATATTTTTTCTTGGCACAGATAAATAGTTTTACAATACCAAGTCATTAAAGGTGATGTCCAATGTTGTGTGAAGTTGTTGCTTTTTTGTTGATTTGGATTCAAGTGGATGATTCTTCATGCATTGAAGTGCACTCTTTCTCTTTGCTTCATGATCCTTGTCCATGGTATGCTTTATCTTCCCTGCTTGCCATCTGTTGTCTTCTCTGCAAATTCACAGAGCACAGATTCCCTCTTTTTCATCTGCATAGCTCTGGTAACTAACCTTGTGCTTTGAGGTAATCTAATCTAATGGAAGCATGTACTGTAGATTGAAAAAAGCAGCAGACCAAGAATAGACCCTTGTGGTACACCCTATACAATATTATGAGTCTCCAAAGTACAACTAACAAAGAACTGTATACCTGTTAAGTAAGTCATATACAGTCACATAAGAGGCTAGCTCTTTTCTGGCTATTTACAGTTCTAATTTGGATTTTGCTACATAGACCTTTATACATGGTGTAGTGTGATGCTGCCTTTCTCAGCTTGCTGTTAGGCTCTTTGCTACATCCTCTGCAAATTGATCAAGTGCATAATAAGTTTAATTATAACATATATTACATATTATGCAAAGTCATGATCTATACTAATAAACGGCAAAGCCCTCACTGACTCACTCACTCACTCACTGACTGACTGACTCATCACTAATTCTCCAACTTCCCGTGTAGGTAGAAGGCTGAAATTTGGCAGGCTTATTCCTTACAGCTTCCTTACAAAAGTTCTACGCGTAATGGTCATAACTGGAAGAGCGAGTGTGCTCTTGTTTCTGCAGTAGCTGCAGTTATGAATAATATGCTTGTATGTATCAGATGCTTCATATTTTTTTGCTGCCTTTTCAATTGTGTTATTCGGTTTTTGTTCAGCGCTCTTTGGAACTGTTGCTTTTTGTCTGTGCACTGCGTCAGTTCACGTGAGCCGCTCGGTGTACATGCATCGAAGTTTCCCAGCTGTGCTGGTGCCATGTCGTGCTATGTCCATGGCTGTATCTAATGTTACCTAAGTCCTGGCACTTAAAACTTTCTCTCGCAGTTTCGCTGAGTTTGTGCCAAACACCACCCTGACCATCTCATCTTCCTCTGCATAAGCACAGTTCTTCACCCGTGAATATTTACCCGTGGCAGTGTTTCT
>JANRMT010062856.1:36988761-37053014 GCA_026402145.1 Polypterus bichir lapradei
TGTGTTAAAGAAGCAATGAAAAAGAAAAGGAAACATTTTGAAAATAACGTAACATGATTGTCAATGTAATTGTTTTGTCACTGTTATGAGTGATGAGTGTTGCTGTCATATATATATATATATATATATCTCAATACATATATACATATACACATATATATATATATATATATATATATATACACACACACATATATACATACATATATACACATACATCCACAAATATATACATATATATCTACATATACACACATACACATATATACACACAAATACATATACTGTATATATACATACACACACACATATATAAACATATATATACATACTGTACATATCTACATATATACATACACACACACACACACAACTATCGTATACGTTGAAGTTCTATTTAAATTTTAAATAGAAGGAATTTTTATTTAGTCGACAGAATATTATTCTGGAATAAATCAACTCAAGCCTTAAATAATTTATAATATTTTGCTCTCCATAAAAATATATCCTGTCTAAATTATACAAGTTAGAAATAAAGTAAATGTTAAAAGAACAAACATTCAAATTTCTATACTCTTATGTAATTTTATATAAAAAATAAACTTAAATTTTAAATATCCCAAAAGATTTTGCTCTCCATAAAAATATATCCTGTCAAAATTATACAAATTCAAATATGAACATGGTGCATAACAAAACCTGGAAACATAAATAAAATGTGTTCTTTTCAGCAATAACAAATCAAATCATTCAGTTGTCTTTGCTCTTATGTCATTTTATCAGATTTGGAAGCCTGGCAACAAGTTCGTTTATGTTTGGTGTGAGGTTCTGTGTTGTGGAGATTCTTAGGATGGACTGCAGGTGCTCATCAGTGAGGCGACTCCTGTGTGCTGTTTTGTTAGTCTTCATCACTGAGAAGAGCTTCTCACACAGATATGTGCAACCAAACATGCATAAGGTTCGAGCCGCAAGTAGACGGAGCTGGAGCATTTGTGCGGGAATGGAGTGAATAAACTGTGCGGGCCGTGCAGTATCGTACTTTGCCTTCAGTGTGCCATTACACTGCAGCTCAATCACCTCCATCTGGATCTGCACAGGAGCAGTTTCCACATCGACAGCAAATGGGTTGCGAAACAACTCAAAATTCTTTTTTTGTTCTTCAAAGTCACCAAAGCGCCGTGCGAACTCAGTGCACTCAGTTTATGAACAAAGTGCGTATTTGGAAACACCGTAGTGTCGACTTGGTTCAACATTACTTGGCAACAGCGAAAGTGGGGTAAGTTGCACTGGTGCATTTGTGTCTACCATAAAAGTAGCTTCACTTGAAATCACTTTGTGATTTTGGACGGGTAAAAACGTCTGCAGAAGTGTCAGATTCTTCTTTAACTCTTCTGCTTTCTGTATCTTGTGCATTGCATTCAGGTCTTTCAGGTTATCCTGATGTTTTGTCTCATAGTGCCGTTTTAGATTAAATTCTGTAATAACACCCACATTTGCTCCAGAAATGAGACACACGGGTTTACCGGCAATGTCAGTAAACATATACTCAGCCTCCCATCAGTTTTTAAAGGCTCTATGTTCAGAATCACCTTTTCTCTTCGGCATCGTGTGGGCTAGCTTTGCAATAACTTGCAGCATCATAAGCTAGACTTGATTAACGCGGTAAGTGTTCGGCAAGGCAGCTGAAGCGCTGCATTATGGGATCTGTAGTTTATTGTGTTACCAGCGCTTCATATCCCCGGGCCATTAATAACAATAATACAGTATATAAAATGATCTCGCGGGCCGGATATAATTACACGCCGGGCCGGATGTGGCCTGCGGGCCTTGAGTTTGACACATATGGACTAAATAGAACTTGAAAAGATATATTTTTTCGTACATCGAGCCCGCGGCTATTGTGGTTTTGCCTGTGTGCCTCAATAAGTCATCCTCCCCTCGCTCTTACTTTTTTACCGTTTATCTAATGAATACACTGAGTATGGCTTTACCAAAACAATCATTGATGGCGAATAAAGTATCCATTATTCGAGTATGTAGATCGGGGTATATATATACATATATACCCGCGTATCGCAGCGGAGACGTAGTGTGTTAAAGAAGCTATGAAAAAGAAAAGGGAACATTTTAAAAATAACGTAACATGACTGTCAATATACAGTAATTGTTTTGTGAGTTTTACTGAGTGTTGCTGTCATCAAGGATTTGATTATCATTATTTCTTTCAATCAGGTTCCTATTTGTAGGATGTGTTGTGTTCAAGTTACATTCAGTGTTTGTCAATCGTTGTAAAGATGACAGGTTTCATTCATCGATTCGTTTCTTACTGCATCAATAAACAGCTCGTCTTCTTCTTTATCTGAGACCTGACACACTGCATGCATGGGTTTTTTTTTTACACTGTCTTCCTTTAGCGGGACATTGACTTTTTCCACCGTGTGCTTTGTTTCCACAGTAGCTGCATTTATGAATATGCTTGTATGTATCAGACGCTTCATATTTTTTTGCTGCCTTTTCACTTGTGTAATTCGGTTTTTGTTCAGTGCTCTTTGGAACTGTTGCTTTTTACCTGTGCACTGCGTCAGTTCACGTGAGCTGCTCGTGTACATGCATCGAAGTTTCCCAGCTGTGCTCGTGCCATGTCGTGCTATGTCCATGGCTGTATCTAATGTTACCGAAGTCCCAGCACTTAAAACTTTCTCTCGCAGTTTCGCTGAGTTTGTGCCAAACACCACCCTGACCATCTCATCTTCCTCTGCATAAGCACAGTCCTTTACCCGTGAATATTTACCCGTGGCAGTTTGCTATTGGATTGCCGCTGACGGACGGCCTTATATGGTCAGGCACTAAATTACAAACGCCAGCGCAGAACTCATGAATATGGTTGTATATGTCACTCGCTCGCTTCTTATTGTTTCGCTGCCTTCTCAATTATATAATGCATGTTTTCTTCAGCGCTTTTTGGGCCTCTTCCTGGTTTTCTACGTACTGCGTGATTACATGGGAGGCATGATGATGTCAAACGAAACTCCGCCCCCACGGGTTTCAAGCTCATCTCCATTACAGTAAATGGAGAAAAACAGCTTCCAGTTATGACCATTACGCGTAGAATTTCGAAATGAAACCTGCCCAACTTTTGTAAGGAAGCTGTAAGGAATAAGCCTGCCAAATTTCAGCCTTCTACCTACACGGGAAGTTCGAGAATTAGTGATGAGTCAGTCAGTGAGTGAGTGAGTGAGTCAGTGAGGGCTTTGCCGTTTATTAGTATAGATAGACTAGGATATTTAGTTCATCCATTTTCTATTCCAGAAAAAGAATTTGGGAGAACTGGGGAGGACATTGTAGATGGATTAAATCAAGAATCTAATATGAGATTGCCCAACTTAGCCCAAAGCTTAGCTTAAGGCAATTAGGGGCAGTCCTAGCCTGTTTGGTGCCCTGGGCGAACACCCCCTCTGGCGACCCCACCCCAGGCACCCCCCACTCCCCCCTTGCACTCCCCCAGCATTCTAATAAACACTGAACAAAATCAGTGCAATAAAACAAACTATTGGAAATGTAATGTCTAACAGATACAAAATCAAATTTTACATTTATACAGCACCAAAATATTTCATTATAGTGTAAAGAATTTTCACTTTAGTACCATCTCCAGTCATCAGTTCACCAGGTCACTAACAACTACATAAACCTTTTCTCTCAGAGCTGCAGTCAGTTTATTATTTCGGGTTAACTTGCCCTGCCTACCTTTCTCCACTACGCGAGTCATTTGCATTAGCAAGTTAGCACGCAAACATACAGGTATATATCCATACAAAAAAACTCTTACTAACACAAATCATTTTATCAACATGTTCAAAATCTCATTGATGATATTTTACCGTTTTAAAGCCTGTAATGTGCACTCCAGTTATGCCAAATTTACTAACCTGTGATAAAGAATAGAGAGAGCACACGCATTGAGCTTGCGTCAGCTTCATACAGGAGGATTTATTCTTCCTGTTTGCTGTATTCTGCTCTATGCTGCTCGCACAAGGAGTGCCCATGTAACGATTTCTGCGATTTTTAACAACCCAGGAAAAATTAATTGTGACATAACTTTATATCCACAGACTTAAATTAAGGAAGTGCTCTGTTATCACTTGAATCAATCTTTTTGATCTATTTTTTTTCTACAGTAAGTGCTTGTTGCTGTAGTTCGTATTTGTAATATGTTTGTTCTTAGTGATGTGTTTTTAATTTTATTTCAAGGCGTCTCTGTAAAACGTGCTGAGAAACCATCTTACCTATTAATATAATAAAACTGAACTGAATTTAACAGCTGTAAAATAAAATATTCTCCACTAACTGAGCAGAATTTAAACAGCATGAAGTAGTTCAGTTTATGATGAACAGCATGTGGACAGAGGGCAGTGATATTCTTTCTTACAAGTTTAATCAACATAACACAGCGCTGTTTGTGTGCAGACTCCTCGTCTCATGTCAATGGTTTTATTCATCCATATTGACAGAGCCAGTTCATTTTTATAACTTAAAAAAAGAAAATACAATACACTTATCGTACATTTTTATCGAAGGAATAAATGGTATGTTTAAAAATAAAAGTGAAAGATCTGTGAACAATGTTTCTCAAAAACAAATTATACACACCCATATTTATATGTATATATATTATGAGTAGAAAATTCAGTAATCATAAAGATGTATAAATGGTAAATGCATTTAACTAGAACATAACTACAATGAAAATGGCCAAAAAGGAGAGGTGTTAAAAATTATTAGGGAAGGAAAACACAAATATATTTACAGATTTTTACCTTAGTATTTAAAAAAAAAATGTTAGCCAAGGTTTTGAACACAATAAAAGTGAATCACTAAATTTGTCAAAAAAGGAAAAATGCTATTTTAGCTTTATGAACAAGATGCTACTCAGAGTCAAAGAGTTATTATCCAGCAATATTCCATAAAAATGTGTTTGATTTAAACTGATATTTTTCCTGATCTGTCCTTTAATATTTGTTCACTAATAATATTTTTACATCACCTTTGCTTACAAGTGTTGCTCAAATTGCTCTACAAAAATATACAGTTACAAAGAAAACTGAAGGCATTATAAAAGTAAATGAGAAGCAAATGGAGGGGTCCTTGTCCTTTGTAATAAATACACTGACTGGTCAAATGGCCGGGGACAAAGACAAACTTGCAGCCTTCAAGGATACTGGAGATAATAAACTTCTGGGGGTCCCAAGCTAAAGCCCACATAGACCCCCCTCTGCACATCCCAGCATACATAAATGTGGCCGTCTCAGTCTAATCACAATTCCATTTCAGGACGTCTTGTGAACTTTTCTTCTATCACAGGAAGTTGGGGTTGATTTAAAAGACGGTGGAGACGCAGGGGGGCACCGCTGCAATACACTGGAAAAAAACAACAGAGAAAAACAGCAGAGGTTAGTGCCCAGTGCAGAGCTTACAAAGTGTACACAGTACCATTTCTAAACTATTACAACCAATGCAAGTAATTAAGAAAAAGCCAAATTAGAAAATTGGGCTTGTTGAAGTTTTTTGAAATGCTTGATATTTGTAGCCTGGCACTTCTCTATTGGCAAAGCATTCCAGAGTACAGAAAGCTGCCAGTTTTTATGGTTAATCTTAGAATAAAAAGCAAAGCAATGTTTCAGAAAAGAGATGTTGGGAGCAGACACTCCAAAATAAAGGCAGAGTCTAAAATACTCAAAGCCTTCTAATTATTTAATAGACCCTTAAAATCAATTCTATGTGAGACAGACAGCCAGTGTAATGAGACCGAGACAGTTTTCAGAAGAAAAAAACAAAAAACAAAAAGGCCAATACCTCGTGATCACTTGGCAAAGGCACAGCAGATCAGAGCAGGGATTGAGATGGAAGATTTTAGAAGTGCCAGGCAGGAGTGGCAGCTGCTACTTCAACATGGCACAAATCTCTCCATCCTTCTTGCTGAACTGCTGCCCCATAACACAACCGGACTCTTCTACTTCACTGTAACTGTTAAAAACATAAAAACAGTAGATATTCGCTCACGGATTACAAACATTAATAAAGTGTACACTTCTTGTTCTGCCTCCTTTCTTGGTTCACCTGTAAATCAATTATTACAGAGGTAAACCATCACAATAGATAAAGGTCTGCTTAGAGTAAAGTCTAACTAATAATATTTTTTAAAATTACTGTGGTTTTTTGTTGGATGTTGAAAGAACCCCAACTTAACTGTCATATGTAGCATCATTTTTTTTCCTTTTACATTACACATACAGTAGACATTGTGTTACAATCTGTATATCTGAACTTCTAATGTGATGTGCTCAGGTGTCGGTACTTACATGAAAACATCTTCCGTTTTTCTCTCCTGCCTTAGTTTTGTTTTAAGTTCAAATTAATTCTCAGCTCTTTCAAAATCCAACAACAAAGCACAGTAACTTAAGAAAATAAATGTTATTTTGCAAAACAGAACAATATCCCTGTTTAGTGACTGCTGGGACTGATGCACCTCAGTCTCTGTGTTTGTGAGGATTCACACTCTGAGGCTTTCCTGTCTAAAATTAAAAAGCCGTGTTAGTTACTGGACAGAGTGAGCAAGCATACAGTACAGTATTCAAGGCAGCAAAATATTACAGATCAAGTAATAAATATAGGGAGGCTTTGCAGGAATTGTGCACAAATTACTTTTGAAACAAAGCCTCAGTAGTCTTACCTCTAGAAATAGCAAATCTAATATGAACTGCACATCATCTCGAATTGGGAATCTTAAAAGCAGTGTCTCAGAATTCGGGTACACTGGCATCTGTTCAGCCACTTGGAAGGCTGGTTACCACCGGGCATCCTGTAGGGTCAATTAAAAAAATACAATAAAGGGGCATTGTATTTCAAACTGCAGCAATAAGAAATGTTATTTCTAAGGAGCAAGCCTTCTCCATTATATTCAGTAAAATGTGTGTGTACTCCTCCTAAACCAACAGCTTAAATGATAAACCAATGACAAATGACAACAGCAGGTGCCCAGCCTGTCACTGTGCCACATCAGACGCACACCACACTTCTCTAATGGCTTTGGATATAAATTTTAAAATTGCCTGTTGTCTGCCATAGATTTTTTTCTACCAAATAAGGTTAAATAAATCCATTTTCAAAATTATGAATAAATACTACCCATCTAACAAATTAATTCATAAGTATGACATTAGTATATTGCCAAAATGTAGTTTATGTACAAATGAAAAAAAAATCCCCTCAGATTTCTTTTATTTCTACTCCTATTCCAAAATGTTTTAGAAATATTTATTTCTGTTACTGTCTTGAATGACAAACCAATATCTCACTGTTTAAGTATTGTTCTTATACTGTATACAATTTTGAAGACTAAATGTTAGAAAATGGAGTAACTGTGGTTTCCTTGCTTCATAAATTTCATATTCATAAGTGTAAAGTACAGAACGTTAGACCCTCTGTTACATCTTTCTGTATGGACATTAATATGCTAGAAATAGCTTTTAAAAAACGGAAAACACACTAAAACAATTAAAACGTGTAAGATTCTGATCTGCTTCATTAACAATTTGTAATGCTATTATCTGCATCTCGTTCTCTTGTAATAACTTAGCTGTTGCTACTCTTGTATGTAATTTAGCCTTCATTATTATATATTTGTTAACTTTATTATGGAAAAACTATTGTAACAATGTAATCTGATATCAACATAATAAAAATATACTGATGGCTTTGGAGGGCACACTTTACACCCGTCGAGTGTCAGTCGTGCTCTCCTAATTCTATTCCTAATTCGACACCTCGATTACATTGTTGTGCTTGATTATTAGCATGCCATTCACTCTTTAAGATGAAAAATGCGAGCAAATGTTAAAAGAAACACACCACCAAAAGCTAATTGGGTGTTACGAAATAAATGAAATGCATCCATTAACCCAAATACGGAAAATGCTGCGACTTTCACATTTAAACCACGAGATTACGAATGTCGTATAGCAACTAAAAAGGAAAATCCTTATGCCGTTTTTCATCAATACGATGTACTTACAAAAAGCTATACGTATCCATTATAAAGTTCACAGACATACGTCGCATTTCATTTCGGTCCCTCTTCATTCGAATTGAGTTAAATTTCTCAGGCGACAAATATTCTTCCAAGACGTTATAAAATTCAAAAGTTGTCATCTTTTCCAGTAAGAAGTCCACTTACAGACAGAGATAAACATCAACACAAAAATGACTCACAAGTGCAATTCAAACTTGACGAGTGACGTGTGTCGTAAAACATTAGACATGCGCAGAACAAATCGGGCAGCGTTGTGAAATGAATTTTAATTAAGCAAAGAGCGCATGTGCGAGACATAATCGGACGGGAACTCGTGTCGCAAAGTAAAAAAATGCAGATCAGGTAGAGTCGTAATAGTAAAGTTCTACGCATGCGCGCGCAAATCGGGTAGGCACCGCAGATCGGGTAGCAACAAGCAGGCGCACCAAGGGCCCTTGCACTCACTTCCTGCATATAGGGGTGTGATAGAATCTAGAAAAAAAAAGGTGCAAAGTATAAGTCTATATCATAATGTCTGGTGCTTTTGTGTTTGTTTGTTTTTGTTTTATTTTACGAGCTGGTTATTGGATGCTGCGCCAGCCAGCCAGAGAATCCCCCGCCGCCCCACCCCTCTCCTCCCTGTGCGGCAAGCAACAGGCGCACCTCGCAAATGCAGGGCGCCCTTACTCCCTGCAAATGGGCAATAGAAAACCGATCGGTGCCCATGCAACCCCAAAAATGCGATGGTATGATGTTGGGGCAGCATGGGTGCGCGCAAAAAAAAAAAAATATATATTTTTGCCGATGCCCAAGATGCCGCCCCCACCACGATGCTGCCCTGGGCAACGGCTCATGTCACCCATATCAAAAACTGCCACTGTTAGCAATGCTATAAGGGATGCTGTAGTGTACCTGTTTTGATTAAATACAGAGAGACAGCGTTACAACACTCCAATGATGCATGATAAGCAAGTTTGGGTGCTGCTGCCCACGAGCTGAAGCTTACACTTTTATACAGTAATGTTTTTGTTTGTAAGTAGGGAAAGTTCACATTAAAATAACTATAGAAAATATAGTACAGGACTGGCAACACAATTTCTCTATATACAAGAAACATGAGAATCACGTGTCATGTGCAGGAAGCTGTTGCATTTGCTATGTCCGGATATGTTTATTACTTTGTTCTCCAGTTTGGGTTTCTATAATCTTATCGGACCACAGATGTAAAGTATATGAAGTTGGACATTGCCTGAAGGGACGATATATGGAGCATAGTTATATACATGACAATAATGACACTAGAAACCTTTATATATCCACCAATGGCACAGAGACTGGACAGCAGCTCATCAAAAGCTGCACAAAAATACAGTCTCACATGGTTCAAGCTTTCACAATCAAGAATAATATACTGTATTTAAAAAGTGCAATGGGTATCATTACTTGTGAAGTTTCTGTGAAAACAAATTATTTTAGAGAAAGGTTTAAAGAAAACTCAGGATTAGTTTCTGGTACACTGCAGTACAAATATGAAATGTTATACACTCGCTGTGGGTACCATGTTGGGACAATTGTAGTGCTGCTGCCTCACAATAAAGAGGCCAAGGTTCATGGCCGGGGTCATCTGTGCGTGAAGTTTGCATGTTCCCTTCATGTCTGCATGGGAGTCCTCCAAGTACTCCAGTTTCCACCCATAGTTCAAAGACATGCAGGTTAAATGGATTGGCAAGGCTAAATTGACTCTTGTGTGTTTGTTTGTGTGTCTGCTTGCACTATTATGGGCTGACACCTTGCTCTTGGACTGTTCCTGTTCTTGCTGGGATATGCTCTAGCTGCCCCGCAACCTTGCTCGGAATAAAGTGGGTTTGGGAGATGGATGAAGGATAAGCTCACTGTAAGTTAATATTATTCTGTATTGTTGTTTTTATTAACCAAGAGGTTTCCTGCCTATGATCAAAATGTGTGTTCTTTTTACTTTTGAAATTAAAGATAAAAGCTTTGGAGCCAGTTAAAGGCTGACCTTCATAAAGTGGGTTTGATAATGGATGGATGGAAAGTTTTAAGGACTGATTTTAGGGGCTGCCTGGGGCTAATTGAATTCAATTTAAATGGCTGCACAAGAAGCATCTAACTTTGTGAAGAAATAATTTGCAGTCAATATGGAAAGTGGCTAATTACTAGGAATAGCATTTTAACTGTTGTACTTGTAGCTCCCTGCAAGGAAAGAAAACCATCCATCCATTATCCAACCCGCTATATCCTAACACAGGGTCACGGGGGTCTGCTGGAGCCAATCCCAGCCAACACAGGGCACAAGGCAGGAAACAAACCCTGGGCAGGGCACCAGCCCACCGCAGAGGAAAGAAAACACGGCAGACAATGATTTCTTAATGCAGGCAAAAACTGCTGAATGTTTAATGAACTACTTTAACTATATACAGCTGTTGCCTATTCACTCATCACCCCGCCTCCTCCCACACTGCAGTGCGTGTGAATTGTGTCTTTAGAGGCACATTGCTTCCAGCTGCTACACAGGTCCCCCCAGAATTCACTTGCACGGGCAAAGTTAACTTTGTTGGGGCACGCACTATGTGCCCTGTCCAAGTGCAGGTACAGGGGGTTGTGACCAGACCTGGAGAACTAACATCTTAATGCCCGGTAGGTACAGGTGTGTTTGGAGAAGCAGGTGCCAGGTCACCAGCAGGTGATAGAAAAGAGTCCAAAACCTTAGAGGAATCCAAATGTACAGGCTTGAGGCGATCCACCGAGACCGTCTGCTATTTGCCACCGATGTCGGGCACAAATGTTTTGTTCCAGGACTCGGAAAGGGCCATCATAAGGTGGTTTCAGTGGGTTACGATGTGCCTCCTGCCGAACAAATAGAAAATTTGCTCATTGCAAGTGGCATGGAATCCAGGAGTGAGGAGAGCTGTGCTGGGCAGGAGGTACCAGCCGGAAAGTGACTGCTGTGTCTGGGAGCAGAGATTGGTGTTGGGATGCAGTCCAGGTGGCAGAACTCTGAGGGATAAATCCCCGGGCACACAGAGAGGTTGGCCAAACACCAGTTCACCGGGAGAGACTTGCAGATTCTCTTTTGGAGCCATACGCAACCCCAACAGCACCTATGGCAGACGGTCGACCCAGCTGTCATTGGTAATGGAGGCCTTGAAGACTGACTTTAGCGACCAGTGAAATCGCTCAAAAAGGCCGTTAGCTTGGGGGTGGTAGGTAGTGGTACGATGCAGGGTCGTCCCAAGGTCTTGTGCCATTGCAGCCCAGAACTATGAAGTGAACTGTGCACCTCGGTCAGATGTGATGTGGGATGAAGTGCCAAACCGTGCAATCCAAGTGTTGCTACTTCTGCTGCAGTTGTGGATGTCAAAGGGACAACTTCGGGCCACCTGGTGGTCCTGTCAACCAAAATGAGCAGGTGTGTAAAACCACGAGAAGGAGGAAGGGGGCCTACTAGGTCCACATGAACATAGTCGAAATGGCGTGCAGGCACCAGGAAAGGTGTCAGTGGAGCTTTAACATGGCAATGTATTTTAGCCTTTTGACATGCAACACAAGCCACTGCCCAGCTACGGACATCTTTTTTGAGGCCCCAACAAACAAATTTGCTCGCCACCAAACGTTGGGATGCCTTTCATCCTGAATGTGAGAGGCTGTGTATAGTGTCAAAGATTCGCCATCTCCAGTTGCTAGAGACAACTTGGCGTGGGTAACCTGTGCTGGTGTCACACAGGAGCTTAGCAGCACTGACGTCTAACTGCACCTCTGACAACTGCAGGCTGGTGTCTGCCGAGTGAAGAGCTTGGACCTCCAGGTCCTCCGCTTGGTCAGCTGCCAGCTGGGAGAAGTCAATTCCAATGTGTCTGGTTGCCAATGCGGGCCGAGAGAGACAGTCAGCCACCACATTGTTCTTACCCTTGACATGCTGGACGTCTGTTATGAACTCTGATATGTAAGCCAGGCAGACCACAGCTCAGTGACCTTGAACATTGTGAGAGCAAGTGGTTTGTGGTTGCCAAATGCAGTGAATGGCCGGCCTTCAAGCAAGAAGCGGAAATGACAAATGGCCAAGTACAAGCTCAGTAGTTCCTAGTTGAAAGTGCTATACTTGCGTTCATGGGGCCGTAAATGTCTGCTGAAAAATGCCAGTGGCTGCCATGCATCATCAGTCCACTGTTCAAACACCGCCCCGGACCGCATGGTCCAAACCGTCAGTTGTAAAAGCAAGTGGAGCGTCAAGTAGCGGGTGTACGAGCTTGGCTGCGTCAGTTAAAGCATGTTTGGTATTCATAAATGCCTCATCCAGGTCTTAAGACCATGTGACAGGAGACCTTGCAGACTGGCCCTGTAGTGCCTCATATAAAGGTTGCATAATGAGTGCTGCCCAAGGAATGAAGCGGTGGTAGAAATTGACCATGCCCAAGAATACCAGGAGAGCGCGTACGGTGCAAGGTTGTGGAAAATCGGTGACAACAGAGACTTTGGAAGGCAAAGAAATCACACCCTCTTTTGAAATGCGATGTCCCAAGAAATATGACAGGCACTCCAAATAGGCACTTAGCAGGGTTGATTATCAACCCATGCAGGCTCAGGCACACGAACAAGGCTCAGAGATGGGCAAGGTGCTCCACTTTGGAGGAGCTGGCAACCAAGATGTCATCTAGGTAGACAAAGAGGAAGTCAAAATCACTGAGGACAGAGTCCATCAATCTCTGGATTGTTTGTGCAGTGTTTTTAAGGCCACTTGGTGTTCATAGGAATTAAAATATTCCGAAGGGGTGATGACTGATGTTGTGAGGATGTCTGCCAGGTGCACAGGTACTTGGTGGTAACCGCGGACCAGGTCCACCTTTGAAAAGATTACCTCCCAGAGAGCTGTGCTGAGAAATCTTGTATGTGCGGAATTAGGTACAGAGGCAGTGTGATCGTTCAAGCAGCAGTAATCCCCACATGGTCGGAAACCTTCACCTGCTTTAGGAACCATATGGATCAGCGCCCAATCCCTAGCTGCTCCATGTCAGCAAATTCAGCCTTCGCAATAGCCAGCTTGTTAAGGGCCAGCCAGCTGGCATGGGCGTGGACCAGTCGACCAGAAGTAGAAATGTAGTGTTCCACTCCATGCTTGGTTTCTGCTGTGGAAAAAGTGGGATTTAATAGCTGGGGAATTCGTTGAGAAGGCAGGCGAAGTCGCAATTCGCAACTATCCTATTATACAGGGCGGAGATAGTGATACTGCTGAGTGTGCAGGGAAGGGTGGCAAAGTCCTTTGCATCTACAAGGCGACGGTTTTTAACATCAACTAGCAACCTATTTGCACACAGGAAGTCTGTGTCTAGCAGCGGCCTGGCCACCTTGGCCAAGACAAATGTCCAAGTGAAACGCCTTACATTGAAAGATAAGGTTGTGTGCTGCGTTCCGTAGGTGGGGATCCTAGTAGCATTAGTAGCCTCCAAAACGGGCCATTTTCTCCCTGAAGCCACATCAATAGGTGATGCAGGAAGCATGCTTACTTGGGCATCTGTTATGTAGAGTAGGTGGACTGCGGGTTCTGATGAAATAGTGTTGACCTACCCGGGTGGGTTAAACTTACAAGGAGGGTGACATTTCTTTGCATTATTGCTGAATGGGGCATGGTAAAAACACAGGTCAGTTGTCTGTATGGCGGCAGAAGGGGAATTAGTAAGCACAAGAGGTGGGCTTGTTAAAGGGACTAACGAGGGTTGCAGGTGGAAGATAGCTCTGCAAAGCAGAGTGCAGGCTGATGGCCATCTTGGCTAACTCTCGGTAGTCAATGATGGTCACATTGGCCAGGGCAGTGCTCACTTGTTCTGGCATCTGTTGGAAAAACAGCAATCTAAATATAAAACAAGGCTTATGGCTAAGCTAACATGTGGTCCATCAATGCGGAGCGTTTGGTGTCTCCGAGGCCCGGCAATATTAGTAGCCACCATGCCCGCTCAGACTCCATGAGGCCATAAGTCTGTAAAAGGTATACCTTTAAAATTACATACTTCTCTGTGTCCAGGGGATGCTCAAGCAGACTCACCATCCCGGAGGCTGTAGAGCTACTGAGAGCTGCAAGGATGTAGTAGTACCTTGTGTCATCTGCCATAATGTCCCACAACGCAAACTGTGCCTCTGCTTAGGTGAACCACGCTGCTGCTTGTTGTTCTAAAAATTCCAGTATCTTTAAAGCCACTGCATTGGCAGGCATGATTATCGTAACTCTGGAATCGTCCAAGGGCATCGGGGTCACCACTGTAGCACCCTGCGAGGATAGAAAACATGCAGACAATAATTTCTTAATGCAGGCAAAGACTACTGAATGTTTAATGAACGTGCTTTAACTATATACAACTATTGCCTATTCAGTCATCACCCCACCTCCTCCCACACTGCAGTGCGTGTGAATTGTGTCTATAGAGGCGCAGTGCTTCCAGCCGCTACACAGTTCCCCACAGAATTCACATGCAAATAGCAATTATATAACATTTCAGTTTGGGATTTGACTTATGTCTTATGCATATAAAGTATAATTGATTGTACCCAATAATTTTAATGTGTGCAAAAAAGCCTGTGTTAATCACTAGAATAGTTCAGCATGTTACTGGATTTTAAAATACACTGTTTCAGTGAATTTCAACCTGTGATTGAATTTGAAAAAAGTACAAATATGGTAATGGGGCACAAAGAAAAAATTCAGTTGTAATACATAACATTATCCAAACTGCTTAATCCGCTTCAAAGTGATGGGTGGCAAATATCCAAAATGATATCAAAATTAATTATTTATTTTTATAATAAAAAGCACAATGGGGATAATCTTAAGGAGATGATAAACAAACCCTGTTCATCTCAATAATAGAAATAATTAAATAAGGTCTAATAACAGAATTCAAGATGGGTGGCTTACCCACTTGCCTACAGCCCAAAAATATGCATACATACAGTACTACAAGCACCAGACACTCCTCAGACCCTATCTTCCTCTCTCCATTGTATCTGTACCTTGCCATTTGAGATGTGTGGAAGTGTAAAATATGCCAAAGATTCTCACCTTGAAAGGCTCTAGGAGTCAAAGGATAGGCAAACAGAGCAATTAATTTTATTTCAATAAACAATCACACAGATTCATCCCAATTACGCCAAACTGAGCTGAGCCCTGAACAAGCCAAAAAAGTCACAGCTTATATAATTATTTCTTATCATCTTGACCTCGCTCATAGCAATGCATTTGCTGTTTATTCTGACTCACTACTCTAGCTGGCTTCTCACTGGCCCTTTCCTGGCCACCAATATTATTCTTAGCTGATCTCTTACTTTCATTCTTTTGCTTCCCTTATTTCCTAACTGGACTTCAAACAACAAGTGTTCACCCTGTTCCCCCTTCTCTGTCCTCGAGCATTTTCTGTACGTCATTCTCTTCCTTCTCTGTCTTTCTGAGTTACTCAGTATTGGTGGTTTCGCTCCGAGCTTAACTAAAAAAGAAATATGGCATACGAACCCGGGTCTCCTAACTGCGAGGCAGCAGCACTATCACTGCGCCACCGTGCCGCCCTAGGGTATATATATTTTAAATAATTAAAATTTTAAGAAAATACTATAATATCGATTGACGACACACATGTTAGTGAGTGGGATTTTTAAACTTCCTTTTTCCTTCTAAAATCCCATCAACTAATATTCTACTGGAAATTACGAACAATAGGAAGGTCAATTAAGATCAATATAAATTTAACTTGTTAATGAACATACAAATATACTATATAAACACTTACCTAATGCCTCAACTTGGCAAAAAAGAAGCAGATGTGTTCATGTATATTTGCCTGGATTATTTAGTTCATTCTGATGTCACTGTGATCTTATGAGATTCTGGGAATAGAAGATGAGGGAAGCCTGTTACACAGGAAAATCACCAGTGGAAATTAATCCTTTTAATGCTAAAGAAGCCATCAAAAGTGCATATATGGAAACTTTATTTTCATGTGTACACTTTAAAACTTTTATAATGACATAGTTGTAATACGATCATTCTAAATCGAGGTAACTGGTTGAATAACAAACCTAAAAATATCTCAGCATTCAGACATGTAAAAAATCATATATGTAAATAAAACTTTCAGCTGCTATTCAGGTTTTTTATATCCTTGAGTTAAACAAAGCAGGTGTTAAGACTGATTGTTTATTTTTTCACACAAGTGATCTAAGGAGCCACAAAATCTTATGGCAGTCCATTTTAGGGTGAGTGGTTTATTTTTGCTGCTTCTACTGTCCTTTATCTGCAGTTGCTCCTTCCATTAATGTCTGACAAAGAGCTAGTGTTTATCCCAAAAGCACAGAGTGCCAGGCAGGAACCAATTATAGAAAGGTTGCCAGCTTATTGTGGGCACACTTTTGTATATATCAACAAGGGACTCATTTGCATCCACCAAATAAGCAAGGCATCCCAAACAAAAGACACAAGAAAAGTGCAAATGGATAATACATCTCTGTCACCAGTATTGACTACTGTGCCACATACTGTACTGGACAGTATCATGTATCATTGCGACTTTAAAACTTGGACCCCTGGGCTTAACACTGGGCTGTGTGGAGTGACGTCATGTATTTGAAATCATTGCATTCTGTCTGGCCTATATTTTTGGCTTGAGCTTGTATTTGCCTGCCTGGAAATTCTAGAAAAACATTTTCTCATAGACAATTTTTCAGTCTTCTTACAGACATCTTCTTTGTTTTTTGTTTTTTGTGAGTAACAGATTCTGTCTTGCCGAGCTACCCCATATCTCCAATATGTGGAGAATATCCAAAATTATTGTAGCATTCAGTAACTGGCCTCTACTGTCATAGATCCTTGCATCTCATTTTAGGTTGTCCTTGTCCCTCCATTGTCTCTCTGATGCCTAATCATCAATTTTTGAAGGAAGTTCTGATTCTCATAATTTCCTAGTGGTGCCATATTTCTTCTACAGCTTATTGATGGTATTTACTGTGTTCCTTCATAGATGATCTGTATCTTTCAGCAGCAAAATCCTGTAAATATTATGTTAGCTCTTTCTGGACTACAGTTGTCCCTGCTTTCTATAGACAAAAACACATTCCTGACTTTTCAGAATGATTTCTGTTGATGTCAGGTGATGACAAAATACCCTTGTACATGATTTGGAATGTGACAAGTGAAGTATGAGCACAGTTACCAATCCTCCCTTCTAAAAGATGTATTCAGGCATGCAACCAAGGCATTGAAGGTTTTTATTTACTTAGGTCATTTTTAGGAAATAAATATGACCTAATTTTAAAATTAGATACCATTAGTTCCATTGTCTTTTTAAAAGTAAAAAAAGGGCTGACATTTTCTTAATTTCAGCCTATTATGGTTTGGGATCTTTACATATTTTTATGTGTTTATCTCATTCATTATAAATGATCTAGAACACTTTATTCTTAATGTTTTGAATTTAATTGTGGTGTTTTCATTTTGTCATTCTTTTTAGTAGTTATTTAATTTTTTTTTTTGCCATTTTATTTTCTTAGTGGTCATCACCATTTTGGTCACTGTCATTAGGACAATGTTCTGTGTTTATAAAAGGCATGGCCTCAGAGGTCTTGACTCGAGGGCAGTCGATGTGACAGGTTAAAAGGTCAGCTTAAAGTTAATTTTCTTATCTGAGTTGTAGATTCAAAACATTTTTCCAAACATTCTTTTGCTGAAATCTTTTTTTTTTTTTTACTATTTTCTCTTTATGGTTCTGACTTTTGTGTTAGTGAAATTTTAACCACTGATTTTGCCTTTTGCTTTGGCTTTTTGGTCATGTTTTTCATCTCCCAAGTTTTTACTTTTTTTTACTTATACATTTATCTCCTGGATCACTTTCAAATTTCATTGACAGAATACGGTCATTGTTTCAGCAAAAGACAACATTTCAATAAAAGTCTACTACAGAGTCATACAGAAGGGAGAACCACATGGTCAAGGATAGTAATAGTGGCAGAGACTCTCAGCAGTTGTATTTAAATATAATAGAAGTTTAAACACCAATGTTGGTGTGGTTTTGCTGTGTTATGATTGTTATGATTCTGTTTTTCCTTTAATTTTTTATGAATTTACATATTTGTTTAATTTAGTTCATGTGTTTTTGTGGACTCTGGAATATGGAGAATACATTTTTAAGGTTTATCCTGTGCTAAAGGTCATCATCAAAATTATATATATATATATATATATATATATATATAAAATTTGCTATCTGTCATGTTTCAGCCAGGGTTCATACTCTGACTGTAGTTCAAATCTTTGTTTTATGTTCTTTTTGCTCATTTTATTTTGGTCACATTAGTATTGCATATGTTTCTTTATATATCATGTTTTTCATTTTGTCTATATATCAATGCCTTGGTTATGTCCCATGTGTATTTTATGTCCTGATTATCTGAGACTGCATAGAAGCCTAAAAATCTTGAGAGTATCTGTATAGTTATGGTCTTCTTGGTTGTAGATACTGTATTTGTGTAATGGTATTTTATCTATGTCTTTGTTTAATGGTTTGCTGTGATGACAGATAGCAAAGATTTATGGTTTTGAACTTTACTTGTTTTGTGACTTATATTTTATATCTGCTTTTTCCATCTTAGGGGCATTGCAATGATAAACTAATTTATTTAGCTCAGTGTCCTGCAAATAAATTTGCTCAAGTACTTTAATTACAAGAAACATTCATGGGCAACTCAAGATTAAAGTTAATCAACCAGGGCAAAAAGCAGGGTATGTTCTATACCCTTAGGGTATTAAACCATCAATAGGAAAATCATGCTAGAGAAATTTCAAAGGTTTTGATTTGCCAACTATTGTACTCAATTGTTCACATGACCCCAATAGAACAGTTTTTCAAGGAGCCATACACAACATATCTGTGAACTCAGATCTGAGATTATTGGAATAACCAGGATTACTGAGCAGTGTTGGGATCAGATGTATGAAAAGCAAAACACTTGAATAATATGAAGTTGTTTTGCTGGAAAAGCTGGGCAGTTACCCTGTAACCAGATAATGAATCAGATATACTGTAAATTCAATGAAAGAGAACTGGGGTGCCTTTATGGTTTTATTTATCATATTGCAAGGAATGTATATTTGGTGCTTGGTGTACTGTGCTGTTGAGGGGAGATCTATCTATCTGTCTGTCCTGTATTTCATGAAAATCTTTACAAATTTCCCCTGGTTGCTCATATACATAGTTTGATTGTGTCTTGTGAAATTAATGGTAACAGGTCTAATCGTGCAGCTTTATCTCATAAATTTTGGGATTCTTTTTAAACACATAGATATTAAGTTTCACATTCACACTAGTAACCTGAAATTTTCTCTATACTGACTATTTGATGTGTCGTTAACAATCAGCCCTTAATAAATTTATGGTGTTAGTTATGTTTTAAAATACCTTATCACACATTACAAAAGAAAAACACTAGCTATGCCAAATTGAATTAAAGAAACAAGTTCTTTATTAGGTTAAGCTATGGAAAAGAGTTACAGCTCTAGCACAATAAGCATTCCATATTAACAATTGATTATGTGTGAAGAATTACAAGTGTCATTCAATAAGAAAAGCCTTTAATAACCGTACATCAGTGCAGAGCATTTGGAAACTTTGCCAGACATTAAGAAGTACCTGTATTCAGTTTTTACAAAAAGCAGTGCTCAGCTGATAATAAATTTATAACTTGGTAAACATCATACTGTGCTCAGGTTCAGATTCTTAAAATTTACAAGAGAATGAGTGTTCTGTGTAGGCCATGTCTTTTATAGAGTATACAAGAAAATTCCTCAGCATCACTGAATTCAAAGCACTTATACATCTTTACCTTAGTGAGACACATAAATATAGTTATTCTGTAGGAACACAAACTGCTTTAGTACTTTTAAAAAATGTTTTACCTTTGTTAGTATTTGTGTCATTGCTCTTTAAACCAGTCTTATTTAAAGGGTCCCACCAGGGAGCAACTGCTTAAGCAGCCACACTTATGCCATCACTCTGTTTTATGACACCATAGGAAGAAAAATAACACATTTTGGAGACAATATTGCCTCATACTGTCCCCCTCAACTGTATAAACTGGATTAAGTGAGTTTAAAAATATGTTTAAAATAATTTCTATAGTTTTGTATAAAAGTAGTTATATGGATGAGTCACTGTCGGTCACTTAACGATATTCTAAATGGTAGTTAAAGCACTTTATTACCTATTAAACTAAAAACATATCTATGAATCTTTGCATTTTCTTCAATTAAAAGACAACCTTTCTCTTATAGTGGAAAAGCCTGAGAGGATTAATGCATTTTTATGAAGTAGGACACCTTAACTTGCTAACTTGCTCTAACTCTCTTGTCTTTCTTTTCTCTTGGCTTCACTATTATGTTTAAATTGAGAGGCCTGATATTGTTTAGCCAACCTGGCAAGCATTCTCTCAAATGTTTTCTAAAGTTTTCCTCCCTAATTCCATAGATAAGGGGGCTCAATAATCTTGGAATGACATATGCTATAATGTATCTGAAAAAGGAGAGGTCTTTCTGGTACTGGTTTGGCAGACTCCAGATCAGATTGTCAGTTAGAGGAGCAAGGAAAGCAAGCATGCTAAGCATGAGCTGTATGCCATGTAGCAAAACAGTGTTGTAAGCTTTCTTGGCTGAAGATTTTTTGGAGAGGCTTGCTGACCGAGCAGCAGAAACAATCTGTATATATGTGAGAATAATTATGAGAGTCACACTAGTGAACAATATCACTTGCGTAATCAGCCTGTTCTGTTCTTGAAAAGGGGCTCTGAATAAACTTCCACGGACACAGTACATTGAAGTTCTGAAGAAGCTCAAGGGTTCCACACAGAAGACAATGATAAGGTCAGTGATTGCTGGGATGGCACTTATCACCCAAGCCAGTCCTAAAATTGCAATGCATCGGTAAAAGGTGCAAAATTTTGGGTGGTGTAGTGGTTTGCAAATGGCAATGTAGCGTTCAAGTGCCATGAGTGCCAGATTTATTGGGTTGTTTAAGGTGGAGGAGACAACTATCACCAGAAGAGTATAGCACACTGGAACTAGCATTAAAGGAGTGGCTTCAAGCCAGATGTGCATTGTTAAAGCAATGGTTAACTCAAATGAATCATTAAACACCATATGAATGAAAAGCACATAGCGTGAGTTCTCCATAAAAATAGGGTATCTGAAGTAACAGTAGATTAGTATTCCGTTAAAACAATTAGTTAGTACACAGAGAAAAAGCAGAACTGACGTTTTAATAACAGCCTTTGCTTCAAAAGAGGTGTAATTTTTGAAAAAAAGTTCATCATTGCTGAGGGTCACTGTGACCATATGTTCAGATTTGTTCATTTAAATGCCTTTGTGTCTGCTAAAAACAAAAAAAAATACATGTCATACTCATGAATCAGTATATTTTATAAGGTATTCTATTCTCTAGGAGTTAAGCTTTTAGTCTTTTCATTTTAAAATGACCCAAATTGTATGTTAATATTAAAAAAACAATATCTTGGCAGCATCCAATCTGTTTTGCTGAGACAGATGCACAGATATAAATTCAAGATCCAAATGCATATAACTTGTTGCATATAGCTTACTTGTTTTTAAAAATAATATGCTCTGTTTTGTGACTATGTCATCTTTTTTAGAGAAAAGGTACCTGCAGACTTGTTACATCATGCAACGGCATTGTACTTCACTTTAAATATTAAGTTTTCAGTAGCAGAGTAGAAACATCTGACTTATGGTTGAAAACAAGGTCTTGAAGCATTAGAAGCTCAGAAATATCCTGTTCTAGGATGAAAATAACTATATTTTTGACTTCCTAGTTATTTTGATTCAAAAGATTTCCATACTGTGTATCACATATGGTATTAAAATGACCATATATATATTATGAGTATGGTTTATATCTTAATACTAAAGTCTGTGAAATCGCTGGAGCTTTGGAGTTCTTCATTTGAAGTGTCAATCAGCACTTATCTTTTCAGTTTTACTTGTTCTTTTTCTTCTTGAAAAATGTTTACAAGCAATACCCTATCACAACCAGTTGTATTCACTTCATATTTAACATTTAAGAGGCACCTTCTTCTTTGATGTGATTCAGTAACAGATTGGACACTGCCCTTGTGTAATTTTAGAGGGACAACTATACATTACATTAACAACATTAATACAGACATGTCCATAAAAAACGATGAAGAATGCATAAAAAGTGAATTTTAAGCAATTATCTGTGACTGTAGCATAAAAAAAATGTCTACAGGTTGTAGACATGCTTGGTATCAATATTTTAATTTAAGCCTTTAATTCAAGGAATAAATGATCTTTTGCTTTTATTGGTATGATAACTCAAACAATTAACTAAAAATAAATATTTTTAAATGAGGTGCAGATACCTGTTGCTACCTGTCTTCAAGTTGAATGTCTAAAATAGCTTCATTTCAATCAAATTTTCTCGAAATAATGAATAAATTACTTACCAATGGTTCAGCATCTTACTTGAGAAAGTTTTTAGGGGATTTATATAGAAAACCTGTCTTGTTTATTTATTTTCAAAATAGATTCTGATGCAATTTTGAAATTAGGTCAGAAGGGACACAAAGGATTAGTAAAACGGCTTGACGTCATTGTCATATACCATGGGGAAATATGCCAGAAAATAGTCTTATGTGAAAGAAATGTAAAATCATCTACCATGTTGTTCACTATGCAGTGTGTTATCTTTATATTAATGTATTATGCATATATTCTGTGGAAAGAATGCAGTAACAGGTTAGTACCTGCAAAGGTATTTAGATAACAGGCTGAATTTAATTGTACTAGCAAAATATATTGACAAGTTAGAAAATGTACCCATCATTTAACATTCTGGTAAGGTTGGGAACTTAGCTGGTTTGAAATTTGGATCATTTCACATATTTTTCATTACTTCAAACAGTCAGGTCTCACATTTTTGTTTATTACATATTTTGTAAATGAGCCATATTCAAAAATAACAGTGATAACAGAATACACTTACATCCATTTGTAGACTTCATTAAATAAATGATTTTTAATAGTACTTTACAATACTTTGTGCGTGCTTCCCCCAGAGTTTGACTAACTTGTGTTGGATAATCTGTTTTGTTGTCAGGATTGGCTGTTAAAGGAATAAAATAGGAAAACATGAAAAATACACAAGTTGACCATTCTGAAGATAGCTTTGAAGCAATAAATTAATCCACAACAATCACACATAATGTTTCTCTGTGTTAAGATATGGAAGCTCACAGATTTGCCAATGTTTTTTAATGGGAGATTTTGAAATTTGAAACCTTTGTACAATGTGGTGTATTTATGGAAAAATTATCTTTCCCAGCAAATTTTCTTGAAGAATAACTCTCTGAAATTTAAAAAAATTAGTTCATTAGGACCTGTGTTGTTGCATGCAGATAGACTGGGCGATTCCAGTAGGTGCTTTTCATATTAAATATGAATACACTGAAAAGCTGCTCTTTGAAAAAGGGCTATAATAGTGAGAGTTTATATGGTCACTATTGTTATGTGTTCAGGATACAGTAAAATTCTTACTTATCAACATGCAACATGTCACCATTCTTCAGTGCCATAATTAGTGAGTAGAACATGAAACTACTCCTATTTTCCTTACATGAAAAAATCTCAGAACATATTTGCCATAAAATAATTGCTGCTTTGAATTTTATAACTTTAGTACCTTCAGACAGAGAGAATGTACTTGTATTGTCAATTGCTTATTTATACTTTTTAAAATTCAAATAAAATTTGCTTTCAAGTTTGTAGCTATTCATTGAGTATTGATTGCAAAATTTAAAAGAGCATATCACTGATGGGGTATGCAGTGTTATATTATTCATTCATTCATTTTCCACCACTTATCTGAAACCATGTTGTAGGAGTAACAGTCTAAGCAGTGAGGCTCATATATTCCATTCTCCAGTCACAGTTGCCAACTCATATTGAGGGATACCAAAGCTTTCCAAGGCCAACTGGGAGATATAATCCTCCCAGTGGGTTCTGGATCTTCCTTGCAGTCCAGGGCCAGATTAAGACCTTTAGAGGCCCCAAGCACTCAAAAGATTTTGGTACCCGCATATATATTAAATTCAAAATATATACAACAATTAGCCATAAAATAAAATTTTATTTTTTAAAATGAAACAAAAGCTACAGTAAGATGGTAAATGTTTATTTTGCAGTTTTGCACCATATGGTCCATGGTAAATCCGGCAATAGAAAATTTTTGCGGTTTTCCCCCTTTCCTTGATGCCCTAAACACATGCTTATTTTGCTTAATGGTTAATCCAGGCCTCCTGGGGTCTCTTCCCAGTTGGTCATGCCCTTAAATCCTGGTCAGCGAGGTATCTGGAAGGTATCTATTTCAGATGCCTCAGCTCCTCTTGATACTGGGGGTCAGAGGTTCTTCTTCTAGCCTCTCCCAGATGTCTGTACTTCTCGCCCTATCTGTGTATTCATACTGTACAGTTTAACTTCAAATGTCAGAAACTGAAACTAACATAGCAACTCCTATGGCTGTTTATTTAATAGGACTCTACTTTGGAAAGGGCTTTACACATGATTTCTGAAAAGACGAATCCAGTGTAGCCAGACGTGATCAATAATGTTCTGGTGTGGCCCTTACGCTTAATTACTTTCTACACACTTTCTGGCACACTTTGTCAAATTATATTTACAATAGCATGATAACAAAAAAGACAGCATTTTGACCTCTTTTAGAATGTTATGCATTGTCATACATGTGCTCTTGAGATGTTCCCACCAGACCAGGGGTTGGCACTGTCCTCTAACTCTTTCTCCTCTTTATCTGCAGATCAGCCGACGAACCCTCATCCTAAAGACACTTCCTGTCCTCAGAAGACAGCCAACATCATTTCCTCTTCCGGTCCTCAAGATACCATCTCCCTCTGATGTCATTTCTGGTCCCCAGTATTTCACCATCCCATTACATTAGTTCCTGTCTATGTCTACCTGACCAACCTTTTTTCAAGTATGCGGGGCGGATTCCCAAACCTTTCACTCTGTTGTATGCATTCTTTTACAGCATTCAATGTTATCTGATACATATTTTACACATTTTTGTGCTTTCAGAAATACACTTTCTCACATTTATATCAGACAGCAGTAAAGCTTAAGAAAGAGGACTTAGTAGTAGTAGTATTATGTCAGGCACCTTTTGTCAAACTGCCCCACCCCCTTTCCTCTGATTGGTGTATTTAAATGATTAAATGACCGCCACCTGTCGGTTGATTGGTGAATTACAGCCAGCCCAGAACCCCTCCCCCCCCCACCTGATTGGTCCTACTTTGTGTCAAGAGCAGTTTGATGGATGTCGGTCCCGCCCAGACACCCACCCCTCCACCTGATTGGCCCTGCTTTGTGTCAAGAGCATTTTGATGGATGTCGGTCCCGCCTTAATCCATCCCCACCCTCCTGATTAGCCATGGTATGTGTCAAGAGTAGTTTGATGGATGCTGCCTCTGCCTTGTCCCCCGGTCTAGCAGCACCTGTTTGTTGGCTGGCAACCCCCTCCCTGCCCCTTCTCCCGAGGACATGTCTAGACATGTTCCTTTAGATCAAAAGAATGAACTTGCCATTAACCTGAGGCCCAATTGACATGTCCAGGCACGTTCCTGTCCATAACCGGCCGGCTAGATCAACCTTGCCATTGATGCCATTCCTGCATATACTGTGCTGGAGAATGCCCCTGCCTCTATCTATGATTTTAAATATTATCACGGTATTAAAATATCTATCTAATCTTTGCTTTATCATTTGTAAAATCTTTTTTATCTAAGCCGGCTTACAGGTCCGGCAGTCAATCAGCCTTTCACCATTTTACAGAAAATCCTCTCACAGAAAGACAAATTGACAGGCTTTCAGCAGCTGCTGCGATGAAAAAAGCCTTCCCCATTTTACAGACAGACTCTGCAGTAAAACAACCTTAGATGTGATTCTTTCATCTCACAGAAAGACAAACTGACAGCCCCTGTGCTGAAAAAAAGCTTTTCCCTCACACAGCTGGGTGCCTGCTCGTGAGCACGCAGCCCCTCTGTCCATGAGATAACAGGGGTTATGTATCATGTGTAAAGCACAAGATGACTAGTTCGATATAAGCCTTTTTAAAATCACATAGAGGTATGCAGCAATTCTTTTAAATCACATATAAAAAATCTATCCTTTGCTTTATAATTATAATTTATATAAAAAATCTATCTAAAACAAGCCCTTTTCTATCAAATACCTCCCATTTTAAATAATCAAGTACATGTATTTTCAGCTGAGCTAAGGGTCCACATTGCTGAAGCTATTCGTTTAACTTTCTAAAAGTCCACGAATACTGCGGGCATTTTTCAGCTCCTTCACCCGCATGGCAGTGGGGGGCGGGGTGGTGGGGCGATTCACACTTCAGTTGTGGGACCTGATTCAAGAGATGATTCACACATAAATCTTTTAACCTCATATAAGATCTTCCGGTGGTCAGTGTAAAGATGGGCAGACACCTGCTTAAATAAATCTCCTTATTACAAAGGCTGCTTTTAAAAAATAACGGTCTTTTAGATGTACAGATGTTTATGTATTCGGCCGGACACTGTCCATTACACAGTTGTCCTTTTAAAAATGGGGACCAAAGGGCACACATTTGCTAAAAGAATCACGGTCCACATTTCAAAAAAAGTCCTGTTCTTTTTTGCTTATATAAATGAGTGCTCAACCGGTCTCTGTCCATTACCCTGCTTGCTGCTAAGAACTAAAGATGAATCCTAATCTCTTTGAAAGACAAAATGGTACGTCTTCATTATCTTCTTAAAACAATGATTTCTATTTATTTATGTATTTATTTTTTATGGATAGGACTAAATGAAATATAATTATTGTTAATACAAACTATTCTCCAGAGCTCTGACACCCAGGATCACGGTAAGTCATATTAATGATTATTATACGCGTCAAACGAGAATGCTTTAAAAAACATATTGCTGAATCCTTAAATTTTTTCCTTAGATCAATATTATCAAGTTGACCTGGAAAACGGTAACAACCTTTTTAAAACTTATCTGTTTAAAATGTACAGGGTTTAATTAAGCGCATGAACTGTGTACGTGTGTGTGTGTGTGAATATTTGGGTATAAATATGGATGTATAATGGAAAATTTGTTGTGATACATTGATAAAGGTTGTTTTAAAAACAGATGGCTGAAATTTTTTCCTTCGGGCTATTTATACAAGTTGAGTCTCCGATTCATTATGAGGAATTAGGTAAGAACCTCTTTAAAAATTATATTTGTTTACAACGTGCAGGGTTTAATTAAGCGTATGAACTGCGTGTGTGCGTGCGTGTGTGTGTGTGTGTGTGCGCGCGTGTGGGCATGAGCATGTGTAGGAGCGCTCGTGTGTGTATGTAGGAGCATTCGTGTGTGTGTGTGTGTGTGTGTGTGTGTAATATAAGTTGTATCATTTTATATTTACTTCTAGCTATCTATGCTTTCATGTCTATCTAAGTGCACGATGATTAATGTACAAATTCATATGACTGAAGTAAGCAATATTAATTTTTTCTGATCCCGAAACGGGCATTCCAATCAATTAGTTTTTGTCTTGGCGTCTGAAAATTCAGCCAGCACCTCTTCTCTAAGACTATTCAGGAGTGGTTTAAAAGCACAGGCAGGTTGTGTATTAGTTCTGGCATAACAAAATGTCCATATTCTGAACTACGTACAGAAGGGCCCGCTTGTGAAATGCGCACTCTTTCGAAATGGACTCTCTCTGTAGCAGGGTATTCTCTGCACGGGGCCGCCTGTTTTTAAAAGTCTGAGATAATAAAACATTTTTGCTCTATAAACTCTCATTTGTTACAGCCGGTTGGAGACAGACTCCAGGAGCTTATATCGATGCGAGTGCTTAATAGACATACTGCAAATGTGTTTTCATTCATTTCACTAAATGAAATGTAATTATTTTAATACAGAATAGTAGCCCCAATGTCTGGATGATTTTTAGACGTATCAAGTCTATTGTTGAATAATTGGGTAAATGATTATTATAATATGTTCCTGTATTTATGAGATTATATCTTAATACACAGGGGATCTGAGATCAGGCTGTCTGTTTTTAAAAAGTTTTTATCCATCTTGGTGTAGGGATTGCGCATGCATTTTCTTATAGAGTACATTCATTACAAATGTCCTATAATGTGCGAGAGTCTGTCTAGCTATCAGAAAAATTGAATTCTTATATTTACATTCTTCTATCTGTCTGAACCGATCATGAAAGGGGATGACGAGGTTTTAAATGTGTAGGGATTAATTAAGCTCATGAACTCTGTGTGTTTGTGTGTGTGTGTGTATAAGGAAGGATGTATAATGGAAAATTTGTTGTGATACAGTAATAAAGGTTGTATTAAAAATGAAAATCTATCTATTATATAAATAGAAGTTGCAAACCATTTTATTTGCACCCTTTACAAGCTGAAGCAGCTTCTCAAAGAGCTTCTCCTGATCTGTCCAATCGCAGTAAGTGTCAGTTTAGGTTTCAGTTTATCGAAGAAACATGGGGTGCATACATAGTTCCAGATATTTTGAAAAGATGTCTTTAACTGAGAAGATCAAACTTTATTTCCAGGTCCCAATCCACTGGGTGTTTTAATGCAAGTATTGGAAGGTTCAGAAAATCTATAAATCTACCAAAACTGGCAGACCCCCCAAACACCGCCGCCCTCTGAGAGCAGCTTTCAGCATTCTCTTGTACCCTCTGAGTTCAATTTTCGTTCGAATCTCCTGCATTCTCCTCCGCTACCACCGATGCCCTCTAATTATAGCTGGCGTTCAGCCCTCCGGCAGACCCCTTTGCCGTCAACGCCTCACTCTGTCTACGGGTCTCAGCGTAGAAATCGTTATTCACCCCGATATTCCCCTCGGCATTACAACGAGCAGAGACGCCGAGAAAGACTGGAGCAGCTGGCTGATGTTCTTCGCTGGGTACTGGATCAATTTTTAGAAATAGAGTCTCCTGTGTACAATTCCATACCCGAAATGAGTGCACATTTGATACAGATATATGCTTTTTATTGGGCTCTGACCCGAAATTAAAGGATAAGTTTTATATTACTTTTTTCATTAAAATAACATTGAATGCAAATTGTTATATTCTGTGTTCATAACTGTAACCTTTGATTAAATTTAAGTCATGTCTGAAAACAGGTATAGCGGTAGCAGCTCCAGCGGGAGAGATACTGACAGTGAATGTGGACATCCTGGAGGACCTAAAAGTAGGAAAAGACCGTCCAGTGAAAACCTGAGACTATTAAAAGAGATGTCTGATAGCCTTGAATATTCTATAAAGCCCCCTAAAATCTCCACACCGCCGCAATCTCCTCAAATTTTTCAAGCCCCATCACCACCAGTTACACATCCGATCGACAATTTTGACCTCATTAATAATTCGCTCCAGGTTCTAAATTCTGATGAAATAGTCATTGTTAACGCTCTGCTGGAGCTTTTGAAGAATACCTCTTCTGAGGACAGAACGTCTTCAGATCCAGGTCCATCACAAAAGCCTAATGCCCTAGACATGAATGTAAAATCACCACAACCTTCTACCTCACGAGAAAGAAAAAAAAACATTATTAAGTATAATGATTATAAGTATTTACCTCACAATACCAATGACTGTATTTTGTATTAATCATTCTGCAGAGAGCTATATGATTTATTACTTCTATATGATTTGTTCTTCATTTAGGTAGAAAAGAATTAAGCTTGTGCACAGAATTATTAGATAACTTGCATTCTTTTATGAGAAAATGTTGATCTTTTGATACTAACAGAACACCCTGTGATATTATAAATCAATGTGATAGTTTCTGAATTCTTGTATTAAAACAATAAGAAACATGTCCGTTATGGATTAATAAATAAGGATGTATTAATCTAACCAAACAAAATCTAATGAAGATATTAAAACTATAAGAATGTAATTTCTTAGTAACTAATGTACTATAAGAAACTGCTTTACACTGGTCTTGTGTACATGTGCTGATAAGAGCGTATTTCTTAGGAATGTGAGCGCCCTAATGGCTCTTTATTTGGATAAGAAATTCTGTGCACTTGTGCATGTAATAATCAGGATGTAATTTTAATTTACAGCAATTTATGTATGACCTTAAAATAAACTGTCATGTGTTTTTCTCTTTGGCTAATGAATAAGGTAGATAATAAAAAGAAAGGAATTTTTCTTTTAGGAGGCTGTCAGATCTGACCAGGCTGACTGAGCTGGGGGTCTGCAGTCTCTTTAAGACTCACCAAGAATAAAGAAATTGCTTTTTTATTTTAAATTGGTATTTATGTCTCCCATTGTTTTTCGACTTCAGTGTCCACACTCAGGTCCATCAGGTACAAGTAGAGCCCCACTTCAGCATTTACCTGTCGATGACTCGACTATGCTGAATGGCCCTGTAATACAACCTTCTACCTCAGGTACAAGTAAGGCCTGTCTTCAGCACTTGCCTGTTGATGACTTCAGCCCTACATCCTCAGACAGGAGCAGGAGTGACTAATCCGTCCAGGGCAAACTTGAGTGTCAAAGCCAATTCTCCACAGCCATCTACCTCACATACGCCGAATATGTCATCTCCAGAGCCAGCAGCAAACTCCCTGCAGCCCTCTAGATTAAATAATTTGTCTATAACTGACTGTCCAATATTTAACAATATCGAGATTAGACACCGTTTCAATATTTCAGAGGCCTACAAACTTGATTCATTCGCCGAAGTTTTTAATCATATACACGAGACCCTTCAGCAAATATTAGACAGTTCTGCAAGCACTTTCAATCCTAAGGATCTACTGTAGTCCAGTTTGAACTACATGCCAAATCTCTCAATCCCTGTGTTTTTTCCCTAAACCCCGCTGGTACACTTTCTGTTGAGGACTTTTTTAACCAAATTGAATTACTTCTCCAGAGTCACGCTACTACTTTAGCAGATTCCAGTCTGATACTAATCGTGCAGGTTGTGAAGGTCCCACCTGGGGGGTCTAGGCATAAAGCATGTACCCTTTTCAATCATGCAATAGAAACGGAAGCACCTATGGATTTCCTTCAACCTGGATGATCAGTGCTGTTTTGCCAGGGGCTTGCTGGCAATATTAAATGATAGGTTCAGAAGCAAACAGAAATTGTGTGAACAAAAGGCCTGTCAACTTCACGTCAGGGTCGGATTATCACTGGAACAGAAAGTAATGTTTCAGATGTTGAAAAATTTGAGAGGTATTAAAATTATCGTCTGGTCTCGTCCGATGCGAGAGATGGACATCTGAAGTGGAGCTCTGCTAGCAGCGGTGTTGTTTTCATATTATTTGCTTATTATCCTGAGATATCCTGTATCTATTCAACCCAAGGAGACTGCTACAGTATATATGTAAGCATGTATAAACATGGCCAGCAAGAAAGGGGGTCCGAAAGAATCGAAAACTAAAGCTGCACCCAAGCTCAAGATACGGCCTTTCAGAGAGAGACCTGGATCAGCTGGGCGAAAGTACAGACTGTTTGGGACCAAGGTCCGCTACATCGTCGCCGGCTGAGAGTGAAAAGGGGAGCGAATATACGATTGTGAGTGCAGATCTCGATAGCTCGCCGATCGGAGAAGAACACCTGAAACTGGAAAAGGCCTTACAGTCTGCGATCTCAATTACTCCACGCGAGCCGGGAATAGCGGGGACACCGGCTACAGCAGAGTTTGACGCTTCACCTACGGTACAAGAAAGCACAATTGAAATGTCTACACTGCAGGTGATGTTCGCTGAGCTCATACAAGATATAAAGAAAACCGAGAAGGCAAATGAGAAAGCAAGGGCAAAGGCACATGAGAGACTGAAACAGGAATTGAAACAGGAGATGCTGGTATTGAAACAGGAATGGCAACAAGCAAACGAAACGCAGCGGCAGGAGTTGGAACAAGCAAACGAAACGCAGCGGTTGATGCTCCAACAGGCAAATGAAAGGCTGCGACAAGAAATCCAAGTGGAGATGCGACTGATGCTGGGTAAAATTGAAATGCTTATTGATCAATTGGAGGATCTCAAGGAGACATTTACGACTAGGATTGAATTAACCGAAAATTTAGCTACCAGTGCTGAAGAAAAAACAGAAAATGTCAGCTCCGAATGCAAAAATCTCGGAGACAGACTGGCTGCTTTGGAAGATGGTAGTAGAAGGTATAATGTCACAATTGAAGGTCTGCCTGAGAATCGAGAAAGTTCAAACCCGGTGAAATTCGCAGAAGAACTTTTTTCTAAAATAATCGGGGACGACTTTAAAGCAGAATCTGAGATAGCAGCGGCTTATCGCGTACGCGGATCAAACACCGTTAGACCTAGACCAAGGTCTTTTATAGTTCGTTTTGAACGATTATCATCTAAGCTAGAGATGATGGCACTCCTAAGAAACAAGGAAGATATTACATTTGAAAATAACCACATTCGTATCTTCCCTGACTTCTCTCCAGCAACCGCTACTAAACGCGCAGCCTTCTACAACATCAAACAGCGGTTTCGGCAAGCCAGCATCAAATACAGCCTCTTGTATCCAGCAAAACTGAAAGTGGAATGGCAGGGTCAATTCTATGTCTTCGCTAGCAAGGAAGAAGCAGAAAAGGAATTAAGAAAGCTGATCCCGGGACTATTCTGATACATAATAGTGAGTCATGGCGGTTAATGATAAAGCAAGGATTAATAATCTACTGTCTGATCTATTCGTTTTAAAATACGGGTTTTTATCAGCATATATTCTCATTATTATTTAGTATTACTAGGGCACTATCTGTTTATGTTTTATTGTGCTTAATTACTTTTTCTTTCTTTTTTTTTCTCCCTAATTATTTCATCTCTACCCTAAACAAGACTGTTCAATATCATACCCTTGGTTTATTGTTATTGCTATTACTGCATTAAGACTTGTTATGCTTATTCTGGACACATCTATAACACCATCACCCGGGTTTATTATCTGGGTGTAGCATCTTAATGCACTAAAATTGCTGAAGACTATATATATATATATTTTAAGTGCAAAATTCTTTTTTTCTTTTTTCTTCTTTTTTAAAGACTATATTGGTAATAGATATCTCTATCTTCTAACCCTGAAACGCCACTGCATTGGGGCTTGTTTTGCTTTGGACGTGCTCTGTCTCTGGGTATGTCAGAGGACTGGGACTGTGTGAAGTGGGTTTTAGCCTCACTTGGGAAGGCAAAAAGGGAGGGGAGAGAAAGAGAGCAGGCTTGATCTATACCTAATCTATTCTATTAATCTTTATAATTATAACTACCAACGTAATAATAAGCTGCATGGCAACAACTCTAGGGGAAATAGGAAATTAAGGACGAAGCTGTCTCACTTCTAGTTAAGACTATAAAATGACATCAAAAACTCCGAATCGGTGTCTCCATGATGGGACAGTTAACCTCATAATCTGGAATATTAAAAGGCCTGAATCACGAATTAAAGAGAAAGTACTCTCTCACCTAACAGGTCTAAATGCTAAAACAGTATTTTTACAGGAGACCCACTTACTAAGCAAGGATCAGTTCCGGCTGCAAAAAGACTGGACTGCCCAAATGTTCCATTCTAGTTTTACGAAGAAAACTAGAGGTGTGGGAATTCTCATACTGTACATAGAAGAGTCCCATTTGTAGCATCAGATGTAAGTATTGGATCCTGAAGGGAGATATGTAATGGTCATGGGAGACTTATCTAACTGTAAAATGATTTTGATAAATGTTTATGCACCTAATGTTGATGATAAAGAATTTATACAAAATTTATTTGCATCCATTCCCAATCTGAACACTCATAAAGTTATAATGGCTGGGGACTTTAATTGTGTTCTAAATCCACTTTTAGATAGGACTTCCTCCACAGGGGGAACTGCATCTAACACCGCAAAGACAATTACAAAGTTTATAACTGATCACAACTTATCAGACCCCTGGAGGTTTTTAAACCCAAATTTAAGAACATATTCTTTTTACTCACCAGTACATCATTGCTACTCAAGGATTGATTACTTCTTTATAGACAATAACTTCTTGCCTATGATTAAATCTTGCAAATACGATGCTATTGTTATTTCTGACCATGCACCTATAATCTTGGAGCTAAAATTACTAAGCCCCATACACTCACCCCGCAGATGGCGCCTCAACCCGCTTCTATTAGCTAACGAGAATTGTACGGAATTTATATCCAAACAAATCAAATTCTTTCTAGAGACAAATACATCCCCCGAGATCTCTGCAGAAATACTCTGGGAAACTCTTAAGGCCTTCTTAAGAGGACAGATTATCTCATAACTTTCCCACAGAAATAAATCCGAAGCCAAGAAAGCAGCAGAGATAAAAAGCGAAATTACTAAAATAGATGAAGAGCACGCCAGACTACCAAGCGAGACTCTACATAGGAGGAGGCAGGCTCTACATTCAGAACTAAACCTCTTGACAACTAAAGAAACTGAACAACTAATCTACAAATCCAGACATCATTATTATGAACATGGAGAAAAAGCTAATAAGTTTTTAGCTCAACAAATTCACAAGCAGGAAGTGCGTAACGCAATCTCGGTAATCACCAACACGAACGGAGATAAAATCGTCGAACACAAAAATATAATGCACACTTTCAGAGACTATTATAAATCCCTATTTACTACAGAGTTTAAAGAAGACAATATACAATCAAATGCATTTCTGGATACATTACAGATACCACAAATAGACACTTTTAGTGCGGAGGAACTTGATAAACCACTGGCATTATAAGAATTACTAGATAATATAAAGTCACTCCAAGGCGGGAAAGCAGCAGGCCCTGATGGCTACCCTGCAGAATTTTACAAGAAATTCTCCGCTCAGCTAGCTCCCCTCCTATTAGCAACATTTACAGAAGCCAGAGATAACCAATCTCTTCCACAAACCTTTCGCCAAGCACTAATCACTGTTTTTCCAAAACAAAATAAGGACTTATTACAATGTACATCATACAGACCAATTTCATTTCTGAATAACGACGTTAAAATACTCTCTAAAATCATAGCTAGAAGGATGGAGAAAGTGCTCCTCTCGGTAATATCACAAGACCAAACTGGATTTATTAGGGGCAGACACTTATCGTCAAATCTTCGACGCCTGTTTAATGTAATATACTCACCAACTAAATCAAACACCCCAGAAATATTATTATCATTGGATGCAGAAAAAAAGCATTCGACATGATTGAATGGAAATACCTTTTTACTACATTGGAGAAGTTTGGGTTTGGCCCGAACATTTGTGCATGGATTAAATTACTGTACACTAACCCAGAAGCTTCAGTTTGCATCAACAGCATTTGCTCAGACTACTTTAAACTAGAACGTGGCACTAGACAAGGATGTCCCTTGTCACCGCTGCTGTTTGCGATTGCCATTGAACCACTGGCAATACATTGTCGAAATACTGATCAGATAAAGGGGATTAGCAGAGAAGAACTGGAACAGAAAATCTCATTATATGCAGATGATATGGTATTGTATATATTGGACCCAGAAAATTCTGTGTCTGCAGTCTTAACAGCACTCACAGAATTTCAAAAGATCTTTGGTCTCAGAATTAATCTGAATAAAAGAGTACTCTTTCCAGTGAATTCTCAAGCATATAATATTAGATTAGATACCCTACCTTTTATCATTGCAGAGCAGTTTAAATACCTCGGGGTAAACATCACAAGTAAACATAAAGCTCTTTATCAACAAAATGTCGCCGTCTGCATGGAAAAAATTAAACAAGACTTGCATAGATGGTCAACCCTTCATCTCACACTAGCTGGAAGAATTAACACTGTTAAGATGAATATTCTTCCTAAGCTCCTTTTTTTATTTCAAAATATTCCAATATACATTAATAATTCATTCTTTAAGCAATTAGATTCAACAATAACCTCATTTATTTGGAATTCATAACATCCACGCATCAAAAGAGCGACCCTACAAAGACAGGCTCTACCTAACTTCCAGTTTTATTACTGGGCAGCAAATATACAGGCGATAAGAACATGGACACAAATTGAAGAACATACACAGGCTTGGACCAAATAGAAGTAAAATCTTGAAGTACTTCTTTGTATTCCTTGCTCTGTGCTCCAATAAACACACGTTATCGGCAATATACAAATAACCCAATTGCGCTCCACTCACTTAGAATCTGGAACCAATGTAGAAAGCATTTTAAGACGAAGAAGCTTCTATCTGTGGCACCTCTGCAAGAGAACCATCTCTTTCAACCTTCACAAACATATGTAGTTTTTAATATATGGAAAAAATTTGGAATTAACTTGCTTAGAGATCTTTATATAGACAACGTCTTTGCATCCTATGAACAATTACATTCCAAATTTAACATTCCAGCTACACATTTCTTTCACTATCTTCAAATCAGGAACTTTGTAAAACAGAACCTTCCAGATTTTCCTCATCTTGCACCCTCATCCATGCTGGAAAAAATATTGCTCAATCTTAAGGACTTAGACTCCATATCTACAATATATAAAATCATTTTACAATCCCTCCCTTTTAAAGATCCAAGAGGACACTGGGAAAAAGATCTCTGAATTAATATATCAGAAAAGGAGTGGAAAGTAGCAATGCAAAGAATTCACTCGCGCTCCATATGTGCAAAGCATACAATTATACAACTCAAAATTATATATCGAGCACATCTGTCTCGACTAAAACTCTCCAAAATGTTTCCAGAGCATGATCCAACCTGCGAACGTTGCAACCAAGTTCCAGCCTCACTGGGTCACTTGTTCTGGGCCTGCACCAAATTAACATTATTCTGGACAAAAATTTTTAATTACCTCTCAGACAGCCTTGGACTCACAATCCCTCGTAACCCATTAACAGCTGTGTTTGGGGTTCTTCCAGAGGAGCTTAAAGTGGAGAAAGACAAACAAATTGTGATTGCATTCACTACACTTTTGGCACGCAGACTTATTCTGATAAACTGGAAGAACCCAAAGTCTCCTCTTTTAAGTCGGTGGGAAACCGATGTGCTATATAATTTGAAATTGGAAAAAACCAAATACTCAGAGGATCCATACAGACTTTTTTCAAAACATGGCAGGATCTAATCAGTAATATTTTAAAATAAGTTCATGAAGCACAGAGAATTTATTAATTTAGGTATGTTTACAAGCCTTAAATTTTACACCGTTTAGCTTGCTCTCTCTCTCAGGGGTGGGGATCGATCCGTTTTTAACTCAATTTTTCTTTTTGTAAAAACGTGATTGCTTTGTATGGATTCTAATAAAATTAGTTTTTTTTTTTTTTTTTTATCGTCTGGTACCAGGCACCGATCACTAGCGCTCTATTAAAATTTGTGACATCTGTTTATCTACAGACTGCCAATGGATTGATGGTGAAGCTTTTCGATGCACCGATTGCAATCGTTTCTGCCAATCAAGGTTTTGCTTCGAGCTCCACAAAACCCTTAAATTTAGTGATAAGATGCGTCAGTCTGAAAGCATATGCAACGTCCTTAAAGTTTGCACTCTCTGTTACGAGAGATACAGTGTGAAAGCCAGACAGGTCCACGAAAAGTACATGTTCTACGATTTTGAGTGCCGTCAAGATGACGGAACCCACATCCCAAATTACATCCACTGCATGCATTGGAACGGTAAATCTGGTGAGGACTGCATAGCAAAGTTCTTCCACAGATATCAACGTCTAAAATACCAAGATTACACATTCATAGCTCACAATTCTAAGGGCTATGATGGATATTTCCTAATGAAATATCTCATCGAGGCAAACTCCATTTGTTACAACTCAGGGATGTAAACTAATGTTTTTTATAGAAGAAGATTATGACGAGATTTATCGACTCATTGAACTTCTTACCTATGAAATTGAGCAGTATGCCCAAAGCCATGGGATTCCAGGCTCAAAAATGGTACTTTCCCCATTTCTTTAACACCGCTGAAAGTCAAAATTACATCGGTCTGTACCCAGATCCTAAATATTACGACATTCATCACATGATGAGCAAGGAAAGAGAGGAATTTTTTTCTAATTCGATTAAAAGCGAAACCTTCAACTTTAGAAAAGAAATGGCTTGTAGAAACGATATTGTTATTTTGAGAACAGCTTGCATGAAATTTAGAGAGGAAGTGCTCAGGATCGGTAATATTGACCCTTTTCAGTGTATGACCCTAGCTTCTCTCTGCCTGTCCATGTAAAGACAAAACTGCATACCCAATAAATCAATTGGAATAATTCTGAGTGATCATTACAAAAGCACTCACAAAGCTTATTCTAATGCTTCTATTCAATGGCTAATGTATTTTTCCAAGAAGGAAAAAATAAACATTCGGCATGCCCTGAATCATGGTGAAGTAAAGATGGGGTAATTTTATCTAGATGGTTACAGTGAAGTTCAGGGTGTACCAGCTGCCTTTGAATTTAATGGCTGTTTTTATCACGGTTGTCCAGAGTGCTACGATGCGCAAGCTAAACATCCTCTCATGGGTACGTCTTATGCCGAATTGTTTCAAATGTTTGATGACAAACTGAAGAAATTGCGTGAAAAATTTAATCTGACAGTTAGTGATTTGGGAACACCAGTGGGAACGCATGAAAAAGGAGGACTCGGAGCTTCAGGATTTCTTAAAGCGATTTGAGTTTCCTGAACCCATCAACCCCCATGATGCCCCGTATGGAGGGCGCACCAACGCTATCAAATTATATCATAATGTTCAAGGCTACAAGCAAATTCATTATTACGATTTTACAAGTCTGTACCCGTACGTCAACAAAACAAAGACCTACCCGATCGGCCATCTGACCTTTGTTTTTGAGGAGGTTGGTGATCTTAAACATTACTTCGGGCTCATTAAAATCACCATGCTAGCCCCTCGCAAATTGTATCTTCCGGTCTTCCCTTTCAGAATTTGCGGTAAATTGATGTTCACTCTGTGCCGTACGTGTGCAGAAACCCAGACATCAACCAACTTTTGCCGTCACAATGATTAACAGGAACCTGGTGCAACGTTGAAAAACTAAAGGCCTTAGATAAAGGGTACAGAGTTTTAAAAATTCATGAGATATGGCAATACGAACAGAGCACTGCAGATTTATTTTCCGATTACATCAAAATTTATCAGGAGTCCTCTGGTTGGCCATCGTGGGCCCAGGATGAGGCATCCCGCAAGTGCTATGTTGATGACTATTTCATAAAAGAAGGCATATTATTGGAGCATGAAAACGCAGCCTTAAACCCCACTAAGAGACAAATTTCCAAGTTATTTCTGAATTCTCTTTGGGGAAAATTCAGTCAGTAGCCTAACCAACTTACCATTATGTTTGTTAAACACACCCAAGAATTCTTCGATTACCTGTTCTCAGACGAGTATTGGGTCTCCTATTTTGGCTTTGTCAGCGACGAAATCGTTCAAGTGCAGTGGAGATATGTAGCCGACAAATACGTTCTACCTGGCCCAGTCAATGTGGTGATAGCTGCTTTCACAACGGCCTATGCCCGCCTAGAATTGTATGATTTGTTGGATCATTTAGGGCTGAAGATTCTGTATCATGATACAGATTCCGTTATCTTTACAGCATTGCCCGGACAGTACACTCTGCCACTCGGTGACTATTTAGGTGAACTCACCAGTGAACTAGATCCTGACGACTTCATAGAAGAATTTGTTTCTGGGGGTCCGAAAATGTACGCATACAAAACGTTCAAAGGCAAGGTCTGCATGAAGGTTAAGGGCATTACTCTCAATCACGAAATGGTTCGATCGGTAAACCTATATTAGTTAATGGATGTAGTGCATAATCTTGTAAACCACAATTTCGCAAAAGAAATAATAGTTCGTGGCACCCAGATTCATAGGAACAAAAAGAATCTGACGTTGCAAAATCGTCCATTTAGAAAAAGATTCAGAGTGGTGTACAACAAAAGGGTTCTATTGCCTGATTTTATAACTCTCCCCTATGGATACTAAAGAGGGTTTTGATGTTAGATTTCAGCATCCTTTCTTAAAAATAGTCTTTGGGCCTTCCTCTTCAGGCAAATCACATTATGTCAAAAAGCTTTTGGAGCACACATATGCTTTCTCGCCGCCCTGACAATATAGTCTGGTTTTATAGCTGCTGGCAGCTTCTGTACGATGAACTATTAGCACAATTTCCAAAAACAAAATTTTTGGAGGGGTTACCTTCATCCTGAAGCGACGATGAAGTACTGCCGCCTGACCGAGTTAATTTGGTGATTATTGACGATTTGATGGCACAAGCGATTAATAGCGAAGAGATAGTGAGGGCCTTCACAAAATATACTCATCACAGGAATTTGTCCATCATTTACTTGGTCCAAAATTTATTTTTTCAAGGAAGAACAGTAGAACGATAAACCTGGATACCAATTACATCACCATCTTTAAAAACCCTTGAGATAAGCTACAAATCACAGATTTAGGGCGTCAAATGTACCCTGGGAGGGTTAAATTTTTCTTGAATGCCTTTGAGGACTCTACGAGGGCCCCTTACGGTTATCTGTTGGTGGATCTGGAAGTCCATATGCCTAACAAATTTCGTTTATGTACCGGATTGTTTCCTCCCGAATGGCCTGCGGTGTATGTTGTGAAAAGATAAAGACGTCCGATTTTCCAAGTATTTGAGAAACAGCCGGCATGTCATGCAGAATAAAAAGAAATCTCCTTAAGACCCTGCTTAGGGTCTCCTGTCACTGAAGAAAAACGGTGCTGAGCAAGGCTCTGGACAATTTATTTTATGCTCTGGCCAAAATAGCTCTCAATACTTTAAAAGGCCATGTACCACTGACATCCAGACAGTTCAAGCTGCTGAATAAGCATTGTTGTTCCGTTAAAAAACTCAGCGATAAAAAACTTACCGTTAAAAAGAAAAAAACCCTTTTAAATCAGAAAGGAGGGTTTCTCAGAGCCCTATTAAGCATGGCCATTCCTTTCATTACTAGTTTAATAGATTCGAGAGTATAAATATGGAATACACATGCAAGATGTACCTGGTACCTCAAAAACAGATGGCTCAATTGCAACAGAAAGCCCCGGCTTCCAGCGACCCTTTAAGCATTACAGAAAGTGAACTGGATAAAAAAATGAAATTCATACTCGAACGTAGTGACTTCAGCTCCGATGCAAAAGTAAAACTTTATAGGACCGTCTTGCAAAGATACCTTACCTTTGTGAAAAAAGCGGACTCTATTGCTCCCTGCAGAGAGCAAGGAGGAACCGCTGGGTGAGATCAAAGAGGCTCCTACTACCCCAGAAGAATGGGTGTACGATGAGATTTTGAAAAGTGCGCCGGATAAATCAAAGAAATATACCGAAATAATTTTACATAAAATGTCGCAAAACACTAATACAACCTACTGGAATGGCTTGGGAGAGTTTGTGTTTTGTGGAGAACCATTACCTGGTACGAATATGGTCGATCTAATGTGGAACTTGACCGCCCGTCACAACATACCATCCTATCGGAGACCTAGGGGGTGGAAAGAATTTGTCAAGGCCATGGCCGTTTTGAGCATTCCAGCATTCGAACTTCTGGAGAGCTTCAAACCTTCTGCCCCAGATAGGGCCTCTGCCTCTGCTTCCGATATACCTGTGGGCAAGAAAACCAGATCTCGCAAAAAGAATGAATGGATTCCTTATTGCAATGTAATTATATTTTTGTTTATTAATAAAATATTACATTTGATTACACAGCCTGCCTATTCTTTATTAAGATAATTACAGGTCATAGAACTTTGCATACAGGGGTAGTCCTGAAAACCTCTAGAAGTGTTCTTAGACAAGGTGCTGACAAATTTTTGGACCATTTAATCGTTCTTGGTGACTTCATTAAAATACAGGTTCGTGACATCTTTATAGGGGTGTCCTTTCCCTCTGTGATGCAGGCCGCAGATGGTGGAAAACCAGCTTTGAAGCTGTTGGGTATGGTGAAAAATTTCTTTACAGTGTCTGTTTAAAAAGCTGTATATTTCCTCAGGAAGATAGATAAAGTCTGGTGGAGCACTGTAGGAACCAAAAAATTCTCCAGTTCCGTCTTCTCTGAGATGTATCGCTAACCAGTGTTCTCCTGGTTGATTTTCACAGTGAGTATTGACGATGATCATGGCTGGGAGATCCGTAAGTATATTTTCAGGCAGTTCGTCGCATTCCAACACTCCGTAAAACAGATTTTCTGTGTACGGATTACAGGACATGAGTTTATTGATCTGCAGGGTGTTCATGCTTTTTAGTAATCATAAAGTATGTTTCTTCTCTAGTTTATTTCCATAATGTTGTCAAAGATGGCGTACACTATTAGATTTACAGTATGGGGTAGGGGCTACCGAAAGAGGATTTCAAATCTCATGTTCCCAGTTTTCATCAATGAGAAATGGTCTCCATATTCTTGATCGGGTGTCAGATCAAAGGCAAACAGGGTGTATCCCCGGGAGAAGTCAGTACGGCTGATGGCTAGAGGCAGGTCTTTCAAATGCTTTCCAGAGGCCAACACGAGGTTGTAATATTCTCGAGCTGTGTTGTCATTAGCAAAATTAGGCTGAAATGGCTTGGCAGGAATCTGCTCTCCGTCCAAAAACAAGGCCAGAAACTCCACATTGTTATGCTTGACATTGAAGGGGTTTCTGGCGTAATCCCCTGAAAAGGCATCATTATCCACCATGCCTATGACCATGTACTTGGGCAGCTGTCCCAAGAATAGGTTCTCCTGATTGCTCACTCGTATCCCGGCCGGCATACTAAGAACTTTCATATTCACTCTTTCCACGGGGTACTTGGTATTGGCGGATGTGAGAGCGTGGGCGTGCCCCAATTTCACCGCCGCTGAAACTTTAACTTTCTTGACAAAAAGAATGGCAGACAAAATGTTTACTTTGTAACGCTCGCCATCTCCAGACATCAGAGAGAATTCATTTTTGTTTCATAACTTTTTAATTCTGACATCCACCCCATTTAGAATTAATTTTTCTTGAAAAAATAGGTTGGAATGAATATGTCCAAGGAGTTCTACTGTTTTACCCTGGGCTGTATAACGGTTTCTTTTTTTGAATCCCTAATTCAACCCGTCCAAGGCTGTGTCTTCATGTTCGTTGGCCGTGTCTTTGTAAAAAAGACCCGCCGCAAATTGGTACTTGAGATTTTCATTGCTGTAATTTAACAATCCCTCGAAAATGGCCCTGCATGGGTAAAGGCTGGAACTCTGTGATATTAAGCGATCTCCCAGGGTCACATCCACTTGTTAAAATAAACCAGCTATCAGATAATTAACAAAGGCTACCTTGGCCATGGGGGCTGGATTAGTTCCATCGGCCATGACGATTTTGCATCTGACGCGTAGAAACGTGTTATTCAGGTCCAAGTAGTCTTCCCCATTCCCACTAATCAAAAACTCTAGCGGCGCAACTTCAGATAGAGCTGAGAGAGGAGGTACCTCAATGTAGATGCTTTTTTCTACGCTAGTCTGAGTATAGGGTACCGTAAACAAGTCCAGTTCGGATTTCACACACTCTTGAGACATTCGATGAATGAGAGGCATCTTGAGTTAAAAAAATGTTTTTTATGATTTCTTTTTCCTGCAGGCTCAGGTCTTATCCTTGTGGCGGAGAGAAGAAAATGATGTAAAAGCTGAACGGCGCGTCTTTTTGATGATTGGGCTTGTGCGTGACCCAGGAGGTCTCTTACGCTTAGTTTTCCTCATCACCATCAGCCCTAAACCCCCTTGATTTTCTTCCCTTCCTCGAGTCATAGCTCCGGATACGGCTACAGCCACCACGTCTACGATAATATTCTTAGCGGCTGATTTAATGTGTGGTTTGACAATTTCAAATCCTCTTTTCAAAAGAGGCAAAGCTCTTCTAAACAGACTGTGAATATTCTGCCGATCCCAGAACTGTACATCACGGGGTCCCAACAGAACCCGGGGAGGCCATTGCCCACCTGGGATTCATAATCATGCACGTAAGGGCTAGGGTCCTGGTAAGATCTCATTTCTGTATTAGTCGTGTATATGTTACCGCTAAAGCTCGAAAGCTGTTAATGTGCAAATTACCTAGCTAATCTGCAGATTAACTGATTTGCTCCGTTAACGTGCGGAGTCAAGAGTTTTCTGCATTTTACCTAGGTAATGTGCATATTAACGGATTCCGTATCGTTAAAGTTCAAAAGGTTGTTTCTCTCATTTCCTTTCCCTACTCCTTCCCCCTCTCCCTCCATTTTTATTTTGGTTTCGCCAGCGTCTTGTCGTCGCCGGTTGTTTTTATTTCTCATAATTTGCGTCGGCTGCCAGTGCGTAGCATAGCTAATTCTGTTTTCAAATTCGTTTCTGCCTGTTAGCGCATGAATTTACGTCAAACAGCAATAAAACAATCCCTTGGTACTGGGCAGGGTTTCAGAAAATGTGACTGCAAATCTAAATGTACCACAAATAGTTGTATTTGTCGCAGAAACCAATTGCTATGTAATTCAAAGTGTCACCAATCTTTAGATTGCACTAATAAGTAAGCATAATTTTATCATATGTTTTGCAAATTCATTTCCTTAATTGTAATAATATTTTAAACCGTTTGATTCTTTGTATTATAGTTATTTAATTGATTGATGATTGATTCTATCAACTAATTTGTTGATTGTTTGATTGTATTAACTTGATTCTCTAGATATCTATAGCGTACAGAAACGTTACTGTTATTCCAGCAAAGATCTTATTTTCACTTTAACGAGTGCCTAGTAGGTAATGTGCAGATTATGTAGGTAATTTGCAGATTACCTAGGTAATTTTAAAAATGAAACAATTTTCAGAACTTTAACGGATCACCCTAGTTAATCTGCACATTACCTAGATAATCTGTAGAATAACTGATATCTGCACTTTAGTGGTAACATATACACCTCTTAGAGGGTCTGAAATGTAACTTGACTATGACCTTGCCAAACTGAAATGGAACCGCTTTATTCTGATCCGTTTTTATTTCAATGGTCAAAGTATCAAACATGAGTCTTGCTGACCGGAGCGTAGTGCGGCTTGTCATAGGTGATTGTGGTAATCTTATTCATCTCATCCTCAATATGTATGCATCTCAAGAGAGGGACGTAGCTGTCTCCGACTCTTTGGTGAGACACAATGTTGCTGTAGACGTACAAGGTATAAAACCCCACTCTGATATCCTCGGGGTAAGGAGCTTTATTTACAATGTCCATGGTTATTTCCGAATGAGCTCCTAGAATCATCCCCAACTGCCCCCTGACATGAAGAATTTCATCCTTCGCAGTGTTTATGATGTAGAATCTTCGTTCCAGAGCGCTGTAGCGGAATCTCATGGTGTTTTCCAGTATCATAGTGACTGCTGAACTGGCCCCGATGGATTTTGGTTCTTTCGTCACAACTTCATTCATCTTGGATGTAACTTTCTCTAGAGTAATAAATAGCCTGCAGGAATAATATAAAATATGGTTATTCGTGGGGACTCCACGATAAATTCATTATCCGTTTTGTCTAGGGTGTTCCAGGTGTGCGGATCCTGAATTTCAGCTAATCCAACTTCCCAGAGGCCCTGTAGTTTGATTGGGGCGGCTAATTTGATGGTAAAATTGGCAATGGTATCGTTAGGGAAAACATCCCTGGAAGAATTGCTGGGAAGAACAACGTAAAAGCTTTTTCTCTCCATTGTAAACACACAGTTAATGAAATACTATTTTTGATTCTCAATATTTAACGTCTTGCGTGTAGCTTTCAGGGATCCAACTGTTAAACTTTTCAGGACATCTGGGCCATTTCACCAAAATATGCTTTTTCTATTGATATTTTTTTCGCCAAAATTTTTTCAATCCTGAAGACGTTTGTACCTTGAATCTTTTGTAACTATGCGTCGTAAAAGGACCCTATAATGTCTTCGCCATCATAATCTTTGAGCTTGTAGACAGGTGGATCCCTCGGGACTAGTTCAGAAACGGTAAATACCTCGTCTGAAAATGTTTGTGAATATCCCTTGGTAAAAGGATTCCAGGATTTCGACACTCTCACCGTATCTCCGACTTTGAATTTATATTTTGGGTTTCTTTTGAGTCTAGTTAGGCCGTATAATGTTTTAAAGACTTTCCAAGAATTGGTACTATTCACCTTGGCAGGGACCATTCTTATGCCTCGGTGATAGCTCAGATTATAAGATTTCACCAAATCCAGTAGCACTTGCAGATAGGACGGTGTATTCCGGGAGCTGAAATAGCGCCATATTTTGGTCTTCAGAGTTCGGTTGAATCTCTCCACCACCGAAGCCTTTCATTCACTAGCAGTGGTAAAATGTTTTATCCCGTGTTTATTGAGCAAGCTTTGAAATTCCCGATTGAGAAACTCTTTACCGCTATCGGTCTGAAATTTGACGGGAACTCTACCTTCCTCCAAAATTTCTCGAAAAGCCCTCGTTACTTCTTTACCCATTTCGTTTTTCAGAACCTGACCCAGGCATATTTAGAAAGAATATCTATACAAGTCAGTAAATATTTGTAACTTTGGTTATACTCCGCCAGTTTTGTCATATCCGCAAGATCGATCTCGCATTGCCCGTCTATATTGGAGACATACACCTTATTCCTTTTAAAATGGGTTCTGGCTGGTTTATGTATCGGGGTTCATACAACTCTCATGATCAAGGTTACGCTTGCAAAACTCATTTGCCATATGGTAGGTTACAGAGTAGGAGTATTCATCCATTTCATGAAATGACTGCATTAGAGTATCATAAATAGAGCAGGTATTTTCAAGTTCATCAACAGTCTTTTCAATCACTACATGTATTTTGTGAGTCAGCAGTAAAATATTATAATACCCCAGAACTTTCACTACCAGTCGTTTCAGCCAAGACTTGCGGAAAATCTTCTACTACTCTTACTTATTTTGGAAAGGCTAGCTCAAAGTTTAGACATAGTTCACATGGGAAAATTGTGGCTGGACAAAAAATAGGTCATTCTAGAAAATCTTCAGATGTTACAGAGTTGAAATCATAAAGATTGAATTAAAATAAGCTGTGTGAACATAGAGAACTAAATTACTTATGGTGCAGGAGGAAACAAAACATGGAGCTTGATAATGAATGTATAATAAGTCAAGAGTGCACAACAGTAATTTATGTGTGCATGTATGGTGTTTTTAAATAAAGTGTACAAAGGAGGGATAGATAAAAGTGAAACACAGTGTACCAAATTAAACAAAGACAAAGTAAATCCCTGAATTCATTCTGGACATTCTAGCACTACATTCTAGCATCCTAGCTCTCCCACACTTCACCAGTTTCATTAAAACATCCCCTTCTTCATCTTACACTTCTCTATTTCTCCATCACTTTGACATACATGTCTGACCTCTCTTCCTCCTGCCAAGGAGCATTTTTCCCTAACTTAATAACTTTATAATTCTATAAATTAATCTTGCAATTAAATATTATTATTATGCACTAGTACTTCAAAGATTAATTTTATTGTCTACAATATGTTACATGAGATTCTAAGAATCGTGCATGCATTTGATAATGTTATATACAGTACCTTTCTCTGGTAATGCACCTGCCAGGTGTTACAAATTCAAAGAATAAGTTTGTTAAGACCAATGTAAAACAATTTACAATCACTAAAGTACAGGCACTTACCTTTTTAAATGTGTGAGTGTGTGCTTCTGCAAACATCTTAACTCTGCTCCTGCAGGGCCACACTGTGAAATGTGTGCGGCTATGCATGCATGCATGATTCAGGAAAAGTCTACTGAACTTTACATGTACTCGGTCAAAACATGAGCATAGCCCTCACAACCATAGTTGCTATAGAACAAGAAGCGTGGATTATAAGTTTAGTGCATGCATCGTTCAGTGCTCCACCTTTACCTATGGTCATAAGCTTGGGGTAATGACAGTTACAACGTGATTGCGGATGCAAGCAGGTGAAATGAACTGTTTCCATAGGGTGGCTGGGCCCTCTCTTAGAGACAGGGGGAGAAGTATAGAGTCAGGCCCAGAGTAAAGCCGCTAGCCCTCTGCATCAAGAGGAGCCAATTGAAGTGGTTGGGACATCTGATACAGATACCTCCCAAATGCCTCCCTGCAGAGGTTTTATGGGCACAACCACCTGGTAGAAGATCTTGGGGAAGACCAAGAGTTCACTGAGAAGATTATATCTCCAAGATGGCCTGAAAACGCCTTGGGATACCACAGTTTGAGTTGGCGAGTGTGGCTGGGGACAGGGACAAATGGGCCCAACTATTAAGACTATTGTCCCCACAAACCAGTCTTAGATAAGTGGTGAAAAATTAAATCAAATGAAATGAAATAAAAAATTATTTGAAATATAGATGAAATTGTTTTACTACTTTTCTTCTTTTTGCATTTATTGTTTTTCATTAAGTGTTTTTGTTTTTGTTCATTTGTATTTTTTTGTCTTTGACATGCTAGTTTTTAAAATTTTCCTCATGTTAGTAGGTTTTGATTAATGATTCAGAGAAATTGGTTTGTATACAATTGGATTACTTTTCTTTTGTATTTTAGTTTTATTATTTTTTCATTTATCTTGACATAGTCTGAATTCTGTACCTTTGTGAAGTTAAATCTAATTTTTGGTGTATTTATTTCTTTAAAAGACTTTTTCAGTGGAAGACAGGACTTTTAACCTACAAATGAAAACTAAAATGAAAATTAGTAGAAAAATAAATGTATTAATTAATACTTAACTAACAAACAAGGTCTGATATAATTTATAAAAATGAATTGTGGAAAAATAAAAATGAAAACGAAACAATTTTTCTAATTTTCATGACATTTGTCACAATATCATCTTTTACACTGAGCCCCTGCATCTTGATTGGCATCAGATCACTGATTATCGGCATCATCATCTGGCAAAATGCAAATACTAATTAACTTATGCAGCCACTCACAGCCCAGAAAAATCTTTTCAATACGAACTGCTTGAATTAAAGCAGCAACTACATACTCGTAAGTCAGCACTTTCTGGTGACAAATGAAAACACACATAAATAACACAGAATAAGAGCTGGTAGGAACATGTACTGTACTCCATCACCTGTACGTCTGGAAAAATTGTAAGTTTCAGAATAGTTTTTGGCAACAATACTTTTCTACTTTTACACAATTTCATTTTTAGACAAAATGTACAATCTTTTAACCTACTCAGGTCTCTTTTACCACCAAGTGCAAGTGCTAACTCCTCACCATCAACTGCAATAAAACCTTGGGGGTTTTATTGATCATTTTCAGCTTTCTGTTTACCCTTCCAGAACTAAAAACAAAGTGCTGAATTTAAGCATAGGCAAACTAGATACATGCCTATGCAGGTATAACCTGGAGTTGGGGACCATTATGGAATGTTAGTGACATCATTCTTTCTACACATTTAATGACCATTATTGCAAGGCAAATGCTTCCTACTATTGCCTGCTCAAAAGAAATATATGTGTGTGTGTGTTTATGTGTGTATGTGTATTTTCACTCACACATGCCTGGGAAACAGGGCTTGTTGAATGCCTAATGAAGCTTCTCCTCTCCTTCCCGCTGCACATCTGAAAACCAACAAATGAAACACATATGACATCACTTCTGGTTCCGGGGTTCATGGCCCTGCCCATTCCTCCTCAACGTTTTCATAACTGACACCACCACTATCTTCCACCAGTCGAATGTTAGACTCACATCTGTGTAGACTGTAATGGAACTAGGCCGTCAGTGAGCCCCTAACCCCAAACATGAGCACACAAAGAGTCTTGGGTTCAAATAACGGAAGATTTATTCCACACAATACATCCAAATAGTTGAAAAAGCACAAACACAGGTTTTCTTTCTCTCTCCACAATACTCTCTTCTCACCACTGCATTTCCCTCATCCAGTCGACTGTTGCTGTGTATGTAATGTGATTACCTGCATTAAATAAAATGTCTGTGATTTCTGGAATTGCTAAGAAAAGTGAATAAACAATGAGTGGCTATGAGGTGGCTTGCGAGTATTTCCACTTGTTTGTAATGACAATGACAAGGAGCCTGAGCACACAGATCAATTTTCTGTTGTTGCTCCATCTGAAGCAAATGTTAAGGACTACTTCAGCTTTAACAATCCCAACCAAAATATTGGTGCCTTTTCTGACTCTTCTAGGAAATATGTGACTGTAAGCAGGAGCTTAACTAGGGATCACTTTTACCGATGAATGAAAAACAGAGAGATCCATCTGAAAGAATAATTAGTGTACTCCCTGTCAGCTGGCTCTGTTTACTGTCATTGCCGTAAGCTTCTCTCTAAAAAGATATCCAGTTTAGTTTAGGATACAATGACTGGTAAAACATTTCTAATCACTTGTCTGAACATGAAAGGTCAAACGAACACATTAAAGCAACACTAAGGTATTAATTGCAAAAAACAATAGATGCTAGAATTCTGATTCCAAGGATATAATTGCATAGCAAACATACTGGCATAACATACTGAAACACATAATTACCACTGTAAAATTCCCAGCTTTCCATGGTCTGCCTTTTTGTGGTGAGAATGAACAACTTTCTTCTCAAGCAATGGCATTTTTGGGGTGCATAGAGGTGATCAGTAAATTCAGTCCTCTCCTGTCTGAGCATCTTGTCAACTACAGATGCAAAACCTGTGGAAGGACGAATTACCTGTCGTTCATGATGTGTGACAAGCTGATTCAAGTAAAAAGTTTTTTTTTGTAATATTAAATTCCACACTATATATCACTCACAATGACTAGACAGCTCTTGTCTATCCAACAGGATATATAATAAATATTACTGTTCGATTTATAACCAAGTTAGGTTATGGGATGTCAGCACAAAACAAACAAAAATAATAGACTAATATACTGTATAAAAAATAATACATTTTATGCACTGCATCTCATCACTCCCTTAATCATCATCACATTACTCCCAAACTTTAAAGGAAAATCATTAAAAACATGTCACCTGTTCCTTTGGAAGATCCAGTTAATTAATTTACAAATTATGAGCTCTCTTATCAGTGATATGCTAATGATATACAGCTATACCTGTTGTTTGCTTCTGAGGACAACATGCTATGAGCTAGAGTCTCTGTATATCATACTAATATCTCAACCTGAATGAAGGATCACCATCTACAGCTCAACCTGCAACAAATGAGCTTCTTGTGAGTCCAGCCAGCCAGTCTACTCAACTCCCCATCTCTGTACAGCTTGGTTCACTGTCGCTAACACCTGCCAGGTCAGTATGCAACCTTAGCATGGTGATTGATGAGAAGCTATCTTTTTCTAACCACATTTCTAATGTTTCTCACTTGTTCACATGGTTCACACTGTACAACATCCGCAAGATCAGACCTATTCTAACAGAGTATGCTGCACAACTTCTGGTCCAGGATTTGGTCTTGCCGTGTCTGGACTACTGCAACTCACTTCTGGCAGGAGTACATTAATATGCTATTAAGCTTCTGCAGATGGTCGAGAATGCAATGGCCCATCTTGTATTTAACCAGCCAAGATTGTCATATGTCATTCCTCTCTTCAGGTCGCTACATTGGCTGTACCAGCATGCATCAATTTCACATCCCTGATGCTTGTCTACAGAGTAATCAATGGGTCAGAACCCAAGTATATGGAGACATTGGTGAGGTTCAGTGCTCATTCTCACCCATTCAGCTCTGCCAGGAAACAGTGTCTGGTGATGCTGCCTTTGTGTGGTAGCAAATCTCAGTCCAGACTCTTTTCCTGTGTAGTTCCTAGTTGGTGGAACGAGCTGCCCACCACAATCTGAACTGCTGACTCCTTCGATGTATTTAAGAAGCAATTGAAGACACATCTGTTATATGAATATCTGTCTGAATTAATAAAAAAATGCTCTGTGATATTTCATATTGTTGGTTGATTTGTTGTTACATTAAATTAAACTGCTTTATTGATTGTTAGTCTATGATTCTAAATTTATTATGTAAATGCCACAGGGGATGGACAGGAATCCTGACCAGAGAAGGAGATGGTTCCTTACCCAGACGGGATGCTCAGAGCACACAGATGGGCATCCCAGCCAGGAGAAAGGAAGGAGCCAGACCCAGATGTGATGGTTGGAGTGGACGGACGAACAGCGCACCAGCAGATGCCGAAGGGGATGTGTTATTTCCCCAGAATGCTAGGTGACAGCAGCCCTCCATATTGGGCCCATTTGGGAACCAGCAGGGAATGCTGGGAGATGAATTCTGGTAATATAGCCCTGCTTTAGACCATGAGGGTGCTGCAGAGGGATGAGGTCCCTAATAAGTTTGACTTCCGTATGACCTAGAAGTACTTCCATCATGCAGTAACCCTGTTACTGGAGGTACTCCCAGGTCCTTAATAAAAGGGACCACACACCTTTGTCCAGGCAAGTCGGAACTGGGAGGATGTAGAGCTACACTCGACTGGAGGAGGGTAGTGCAGTGGTCAGAGGATTTAGGAAGAGGTATTGTATTTTCTGGATAAAGACTGTGGCACAGCGGGTCTGTGGCTTCAAAAAAGATAGGGCCAGATTTAAATCTATAAAGCCATGTCACTCTCCATGGGCACGATTGCAGGGAGTTAATGAGGTAGTTGGGGCGAGTTGCACCTGCAGTGCGGATGCAATCGTTCTCATTTGCTTCATTGGCTTCCTGCGGCGTGTGATTAAGGCGCTGCGCTCACGGAGACAAATGTGTATATATACTTGCTGGCTACTAGGGGTTAGTTCGTTCCACTGAATATTTGGGTGGAGTGTGGCGAGCAAGGCAGGTGCCCTCCCTAAGCTTCCGAGGTGCATCCAAGTGAGCGCGAAGAGGAGCCAATTGAAGGCAGTCAAGACGGGGGTCGGCATAATGGAGCTCATGGTTGCTGAGTCTCTGCCGGCTACGCGAGCAATGGGTGAGCCGGGGAGAATGAGTAGGAGGTGGGCTGAGATCGGGAGGAGTTAGCCTGCATTTTTAACCTCTGATTTTTAACGGATTTATTTATTGATTTTTTTTTTATCCAGACTTTTCACTGGATTTTTATGGATTTATAGATGTACTGTTTTTAGAACACTGCACAATTGACACTTGTTGGTTTTACTTTTGTGTTGACTGTTTTTTACGGTGGCCCTGAGGGGCCAAGCGTGAAAAAAAACACACAATAAACATTAACAAAAAACACATACAACAAATTAATAAAAAAACGCATACAACAAATTAATAAAAAACACAATACAACAAATTAACAAAAAAGACAAACAACAAATCAATAAAAAACACAATAAAACAAATTAACATGAAATATCCATCCATCCATCCATTATACATCCCGCTATATCCTAACCACCGGGTCACGGGGGTCTGCTGGAGCCAATCCCAGCCAACATAGGGCGCAAGGCAGGAAACAAACCCTGGGCAGGGCGCTAGCCCACCACAGTTAACATGAAACACATAGAACAAATTAGAAAAAAAACGGAAGTGGACTCTCAAAACAGAAATGAAATTTTAAAGGACTGAAGAGAAAAGAAGAAGGGAGCTAGAACTTTACACACCCATTCCATCCATTTTGTTATTTCGCTATTTTACACTACTGAGTTATGTAATAAGTTTTGCCTGTTTTGTGGCATTTCCATAGTTCAGCAGGCATTATTTTGCCAGAGCTGTGGAAAATCTGTAACTTTTCTGCTGCACGAATTAAAAGAAACTGTTGGGTCTTCAGTGGAAAAAGCAGAAACATCCCACAGAGGCAAGTATCAAGCCAGGCAGTGTCATTTGTGTAAACTTTATCATGGTTTCGTAATCAACATTCTCTTTGACTCTGATTAAATGCAGAGACAGGGACAACCCTACAGGAGTTCCTGAGATTTCCAAGCTTAAAACAAAGTGAGCAGCTTCAGACATCAGTCAAGCGAAGAATTACTAAAAATGTTCAGGTACGTTTGGAGTTCTGCTATTGACATTGTGGTGTGACTGTTCACCAGCAGTGATCTTCACAAATTAATTTATGGAGAATGTTTGTATTTTTAAACAATTAGGAGAAATTATCACAATATTTCTTTGTTAGTCAGATTTTCGTGGACTAACACAAGACGGCGTGAAGTGAGTGTTTGTTAGGGAGATAAAAACTTAGTTATAAAATGATGGTGGTGGGACTCAGGCAGGTGGAACCTGTGACTTCTTATCGAAGCCAGTGTTTCTGAACTATTGGTCATTTTGCCAACTGACTTGTTCACACTATAATGTATTCCAAACCTCCACCCCATTTTAACCAGAGGTACCAACAGCACTGCGCGATTATTTTTCCCATTTATATTCGCGTTAATTTGACTAATTCGATTTATACATGTGGGTCACCAATGAACATCACTAAGTAAAACTGGGTCATAAGGCCATAAAGGTTAAGAACAACTGCTTTAATGCTTCCATGGTTGTACACTGCAGGTCCAGTTAAACTTCCAGACACAGACTTGGAGCTAGGAGCGACATGTCAGCCCCTCCATTTCAGTCGAGTTAGTAATGAAATTTTGAATCATAACATTTTACATATTTTGGAATTCTAATCTGTAATAGCAGCGTTACAGCGCATAGCTTTACTTTTTATTATGTGACTGAAGTTAGCCACTCATTTGAAGCTACTTACTCGACTGGCCTTGCAGAGCAGTTGCTCACTGCTTTGATGAAAAAGTACTTTTGTAACAGTGATGTAAGCGACATTTCTGTATTACACAGATAAATTTTATACGTGTCAAAAAAAAAATGCACTGAAAGTTCTTTTTCATATGGTGCGGTTCTTACTTTACTGTTTGACCAGGACAAATACTACAATAGTAAAAATGTCACCACTCCCCAGGATCCTGATTAGAAAGTTTTACCAGTCTAACATTGACCTGACCTTGAAATCTCAGGTCTCCGTGACATTAAAATGAAATGCATATTCAAGCTACTCAGAGTTATGTGCTGTTACAGCTTGAGACCTGTTTATTATCGCTGATGGGAGGTCTCATTTGAATACAATGTATCTTTAAAAAATCAAACTTCAAAAAGCCTATATACCTGATCAACAGTATTAATTTAACAAATGTGTGTTCTGTATTTACACCTATATTTACACCTATGTGAAGTATATCCCATCTATCTTATTATATTAACAGTGTGATAGTTCAATAGATGTGTACAATAAAACTCTATTTTTATCCGTAAATAATGTGTGGAGTTGTGAGTGATTTAGGATTTTGTAATATATGATGTACTTTCTGGGGCTTGTCCAAAACTTACAAGGTTCTACAGGTTTTGCTTCCTTCATAGAATGATTCAGGCAAAAGTATGACACATGATCAAATAATTCCGCGGTACTTAGTTTTAAAAAGTTTTAATAAAATTCAAAGCTAAACAGTTCACACAAAAATAAAGTTAAAAATGGTTACAAGGAAATGGAAAGTTGTATATAACAATCACAGAAATAGCTAAGAAAGGTTTATTACATGTTAGCTTACGGGTGGTTAAAGATTATACCATTCTGTAAGTAACTATGAAATTTGCATTCAATTCAAATTAAGCAAACACTTGTGTAAATTTTAACCATTAACATTAACTTTCTGAGATTGGCTGTCACATGTACATTATTCTAAAACTATGGTTGGGGGAGTAAAGCATTACAAATTAAGTATTAAAGTTTAGCTTAAATATTTTACTGATATTTTTATACATATGTAAAAATATTCTTTTTCAGGTCAATGTGGGTATTATGAGTGTCCATGATAAAATACTTAAAAAGGAAAGAGGAAAAACATTGCCATTAGTGATTTCATCAGAAAGTTCTGCACAACAGCTACTTCAGGCAGCAGAAACAAAGCTTAAGACATTTCATCATCTTACCAATATTTCATATGTTGTCCTCCATTCTGATGGATTAGAAGTGGATAAGGTTCCTGGATCTGAAGAGAGTTTTACTATACAATCATTCAAAGATGCAATTGGAAAGCCCTTCAACAGGTTATCATTTTTCATCTGTGCAGAGAAAGACTACAAAACACTCCATAAGTAAAAAATGGTGCAATGCCAATAAAAGAGTGTTTTTTTTTATTATTTGACAGGAGATGTGTTGGTTAACAGCAGGAATGGGTTAGTTTACCTCTGGGTTCTGGCAGTTTATAACAGGTGCCGCCGCAAGTGGCAGCCTCTCCAGCAGCTCTGTATATGACTCTGTCTTTCTACCTTTTTTCTCTATTTTTCTCTATTTCACTGTTCACTGTTCACTCCTACCACTTTCTTTTATGTGGACTCGTTCCCTGGACACTTTTTACTACTTGGACATGGATTTTTACACACAGAGACTCGTCTATTCAAGTAGTCAACTTCAAGCACTGAAAACAAATACCCGCGGCGGTGTAGTTCCCTATTTACCTGACAAGGTAAGAAGGCGGTATGGTGGCAGCAAAGCTGGAGCTAAGGTAAAAGCCAAGCATCTAGCGAGAAAGTGGTGCTACGAACCTTCGGTGCCTTCTGTGATCATGGGAAATGTGAACTCAGTACCAAATAAAAATCGATGAACTGGCAGTGCTGGTGAAAAATGTCAGGACCTACAGAGAATGCAGTTTGTTGTGTTTTAGTGAAACGTGGCTAACAACTAACACCCCAGATGCTAACATGGAGCTACCCGGGTTTAGCACAGTTAGAGCGGACAGAGACGCAACCATCTGCGGGAAGCGGAAAGGAGGCGAACTTGCTCTCTATGTCAATACAAGGTGGTGTAACTCAGCACATGTAAACGTTAAAATCTCCACTTGCTGCAGGGATATCGAACTGTTGGCCGTAAGTCTGCGTCCCTATTCCTTGCCCAGAGAGTTTTGACACATCATTGTTGTTATTATTTACATCCCTCCTCGGGCGAACGCGGAGATAGCATGTGACATCATCCATTCCACTGTTGCTAAGTTACAAACACAGCACCCTGAGGCACTTGTGCTAATTCCTGGAGATTTTAACCAAGTGACGCTCGACAAAATATTACCTGCCTTCTCCCAGTATGTGGATTGTAACACCCAGGGAAATAGGACTATTGACTTACTGTATGCAAACGTTAAAGACGCATACAGCGCCACACCGCTGCCTGCGCTTGGGGAAGCAGATCAAAACCTGGTTCTGCTTCAGCCTCACTACAAACCAAGAGTGAGGGAACTACCTACAACCACACGCTCATTCAGGAAGTGGTCCCCTGAGACAGAGCAGGCTCTGAGAGACTGCTTTGGAACAACGAACTAGGATATCCTGTAGGGATCATATAGTGAGAACATTGAGGAGGTTGTTGACTGCACTACTGACTACATCAACTTCTGTATGGACATTGTAGTTCCAGTAAGAACAGTATGCTGCTATGCTAACAACAAGCCATGGATTACAAGTGACATCAAGGGCCTTTTGAACTAGAAGAAAAGGGCTTTTAAAAGCAGTGATCAGCATGAGCTCAAGCGCGTGCAGAAGGAACTCCGAGTCCAGCTCAGGGCGGCGAAGGAGCAGTACAGGAGAAAGCTGGAGCAGAAGATGCAGAATAACAGCATGAAGGAAGTGTGGGATGGGATGAAGATCATCACTGGCTGCAGCTCGAAGCGGGGCGCCACCATCGAGAGAGACGTGGAGAGAGCAAACCAGATGAACAACTTCTTTAAAAGGTTTGACCACCCTAACCCACTCTCACCTCGGAGTACTGCACCCTCCACCCATCCTTCTGCTGATACCAGCATAGGAGAGAGTTTCCCCCAACCCACAATTACAGCAGCCCAGGTAAGCAGAGAGCTGAGGAGACTTCGTGCCAGCAAAGCAGCGGGTCCAGATGGAGTATCGCCACGACTGCTGAAGGCCTGTGCGTTGGAGCTGGGGAGTTCTCTACAGCGCATCTTCAATCTGAGCCTGGAATAGGGGAGAGTCCCGAGGCTTTGGAAAACATCTTGCATCACTCCAGTCCCAAAGGTATCACGTCCTAGTGAGCTGAATGACTTCTGGCCTGTTGCTCTGACGTCACATGTGATGAAGACCATGGAGCGGCTGCTGCTTCACCACCTGAGGCCACAGGTCCGCCACGTTCTCGACCCTCTGCAGTTCGCATACCAGGAGAAGGTGGTAGTGGAGGATGCCATTATCTATATGCTACACCGATCCCTCTCCCACTTGGACAGAGACAGTGGTGCTGTAAGAATTATGTTTTTGGACTTCTCTAGCGCCTTCAACACCATCAAACCTCTGCTCCTTAGGGACAAGCTGACAGAGATGGGAGTAGATTCTTACGTGGTGGCATGGATCGTGGACTATCTTAAAGACAGACCTCAGTATGTGCGTCTCAGGAACTGCAGGTCTGACATTGTGGTCAGCAACACAGGAGCTCCGCAGGGGACTGTACTTTCTCCGGTCCTGTTCAGCCTATATACATAGGACTTCCAATACAACTCGGAGTCCTGCCACGTGCAAAAGTTTGCAGACGACACTGCTATCGTGGGCTGCATCAGGAGTGGGCAGGAGGAGGAGTATAGGAACCTAATCAAGAATCCCTCTTTGTTAAATGGTGCGACTCAAACCACCTACAACTGTACACCAGCAAAACCAAGGAGCTGGTGGTGGATTTTAGGAGGACCAGGCCCCTCAAGGACCCCGTGATCATCAGAGGTGACTGTGTGCAGAGGGGGCAGACCTATAAATAAAAGGGAGTGCAGCTGGATGATAAATTGGACTGGACTGCCAATACAGTAATCCCTCCTAGATCGCGGGGGTTGCGTTCCAGATCCCCCCGCGATAGGTGAAAATCCGTGAAGTAGAAACCATATGTTTGTATGGTTATTTTTATATATTTTAAGCCCTTATAAACTCTCCCACACTGTTAACATTATTAGAGCCCTCTAGACATGAAATAACACCATTTAGTCAAAAGTTTAAACTGTGCTCCATAACAAGACTGAGATGGCAGTTCTTTCTCACAGTTAAAAGAATGCAAACATTCAAAGGAGCGCCATCAGGAGCAGAGAATGTCAGAGAGAGCGCTCGCTAAGAAAAGCAAACAATCAAAAAATCAATACGTGCTTTTAAGTATGCAGAAGCACCGCGATAAGGTGGCATTTTGTAGAGGAGTGTCTGTATCCTCTAGGCAAACAGCCCCTCTGCTCACACCCCGTCCGTCAGGCGCAGAGAGAGTGAGAGAGATAGAGAGAAGCAAACAATCAAGCACCGCGCGGGAAGCATATCTTATATCATTGAGGAGTTAATAGTTAATATGTAATACATGCTCTGATTAGGTAGCTTCTAAGCCATCCGCCAATAGCGTCCCTTGTATGAAATCAACTGGGAAAACAAACTGAGGAAGCATGTACCATAAATTAAAAGAGCCATTGTCCGCAGAAATCCGTGAACCAGCGAAAAATCCGTGATATATATTTATATGTGCTTACATTTAAAATCTGCGATAGAGTGAAGCCGTGAAAGTCGAAGCGCGATATAGAGAGGGATTATTGTACTGATGTTCTGTGTAAGAAAGGACAGAGCCGACTATACTTCTTTATAAGGCTGGCGTCCTTCAACATCTGCAATAAGATGCTGCAGATGTTCTATCAGATGGTTGTGGTGAGCGCCCTCTTCTACGCGGTGGTGTGCTGGGGAGGCAGCATAAAGAAGAGGGATGCCTCATGCCTGGACAAACTGGTGAGGAAAGCAGGCTCTATTGTAGGCATGGAGCTGGACAGTTTGACATCCGTGGCAGAGCGACGGGCGCTGAGCAGGCTCCTGTCAATCATGGAGAATCCACTGCACCCACTGAACAGTATCATCTCCAGACAGAGGAGCAGCTTCAGCGACAGACTGCTGTCACTGTCCTGCTCCACTGACAGACTGAGGAGATTGTTCCTTCCCCACACTATGCGACTCTTCAATTCCACTCGGGGGGGGGGGGAAACGTTAACATTATACAAAGTTATTGTCTGTGAATTTCCCCTTGGGATTAATAAAGTATCTATCTAAATAAATTATATTAATGACTTTGTACAAATTAAGTACAATTTATGTAATTAATAAATTGCTGATTAGTCATTGACTATGAACTATTAAATTTTGAAGGTCAAGGGGATGACACTGACAATGAAGTTATTATTCAACCAAGATGGAGCATGAATAGAGACAACTTAGAAGACACCTTTGTACATTTTGTAATAATATTCTCTATGTGTTTATTAATCTTGTGTGTCCATCCATCCTTCCCTTCATTACATAACATGTTCATCTATTTCAGGGTTGTGGGTAGCATTTGAAGCAAGGTGGTAATGAGGTGCACAAATTAAATACTGTGCAATCCCATCTATAAAATTTGCAAGCAAGAGGTGAGTCTAGACCTTTTAAATCATCTTGGTGACCCTCATCTTGATGTGATGGAATATACCTCTGAAACCTTCAGGACACTTTCACCCACTGCAGGAACTAGATATGGAGGTGGTGTTTGCTGGTGAGTGCCTCTAGATAGTAAGGGATGACAGACAGGGCTTAAAGGCAATTGAAGTTGCCTGACAAGCAAGTGTGAGATAAATGTAGACATACATAATGTAAGTAATTCTATTGACTTTCAAAAGCCCCGATTTCTAGGTCTTCCATTAACACTAGAATTACCAGAGCCTACGAAAAAACTCGTAGATCCGTCCCACCTTAAATTGCTTCACACTTCTCCGTCAGCGTCTTTTGTTCTGTAAATGTGTGGATAATCAGAAAACAGCAAGCAGCCTGCTATCACATCCCCAACCACCACACAGTTTTCTCAGCTCAAGTCTGTTTACCTGCGTGTCAGTTGCTTAGAGTTGTATAGAGTGAGAAGTCAAGCAAAATGACACCTTTTATAACTACTATATCATTATTTGGAACACTTGCATTTCATGTGTGTTCCGTGTCTACAACGATCTATGTCAACACATCATTAAAACAGAAACGTTGTTCATGTTTTAGTAATAATTGATAAAATGTAGACATGAAGTGTTAAGCCTGAATTCCAAATATCAAAGAAACACTTTCACAAAAGGTACATATATAACAGTACAAATGCGCTTTTATTCAAAAATGTAACTGTAGAAAAAGAACCCGCGTTAGGGTGTGATATTGACACGCATTTGCTACGACTGCTTCGGTGGCGCAATGGTATCAACTGTTGACTGGTAATCAAAACTTCACGGGTTTGATCCCGGACGAGTCTGTTTTGAGAAGTGAGCTGCTCGTATTCTTACTATTTTAGAATAAAAACATACAGTACATTTGATTCAAGTCTGTAACAGCCGTTGTAATTTATGATACTTGTAAAGGTTAGCTTTGTTTTTTTTTTTTAATTCAGTTTTATTCTCTCACATTTGACGCTGCTGTTTTCACATAGACGCGCAATAACACAAGGTCAAATCAGATCATAATGACGCTTCTACATCGGAGCATGAATGCATTTTTGCCATTGTATATGTACATGGGAAGCTCTATACTATACTTTACGCTATAAGAAGTAAGTAAATAAATTAAGGTACATTGAGTGATCTAACAAAGAAGATGGCCCCCAACATTGTGGTATGGACCGATATGACAGAGGCTGCATTCAGTGACTTAAAACGGGCCCTAACATCAGCACCTGGTTTTGAAAGCACCTAAATTTTCGCTTCCTTTTATTCTCCAGATGAACGCTTCGGACACAGGCAGTGCAAAGCATCGATGGTGCTGAACACCCTGTCATGTTCCTAAGCCAGAAACTGCTTGATTGGGAGACTAGGTATTTGGCAGTGGAAAGAGAGGCTCTTGCAATAAAGTGGGTGATTACACAGCTGAGGTGCTACCTCTTGGGTTGGGAGTTTACACTTGTCACTGACGTTGCACCTTTACAGTGGATGGCCCTACACAAGGAGTTGAACCCTCGAGTCACTAGGTGGTTCCTTGATCAGCAGCCTTATAAGTTCTCATTCGTTCATCAGAAGGGCTCTCTCTACACCAACACCAATGCTCTCTCTCGCGTTCATGGCCTCTCGGTGCATGCCTCTGGGCTGAGGGGGGCCCTATCACACACGCATGTTTAGGGATGAACTAAAGGGACTGAATAAATGTAATTCCACACTGGACCAGGGGGTGTCAAAAAGTACTAATTCTCTCTCCCAATTTCTTGCAGACCATGCTCTGGACCAAATCTCGTCTGGTTCAGGGGCAACCAACGACATCACTTCCGGTTCCAGTCCTGATGACATCACATCCTCTGCTAGCATTTAAAAGCCACCATCTTAAAGATAATGATCAGTTCTGTTTTGGACTCAGTTGTGTGAACATGTCTGTTCTGTTTAATCAATTTTGCAGCTGGGAAATATTATATGGGTGGCTACCCCAAACCTTCCCAATGTCTCTGGGTCGTTCTTATTACAATATATATAAAGAGTTTGATACTTATTGAACAATAAATTTGACATTTACTTTTAGATAATTTGTGACACAATATGTTTTATTTAAAGTGGAAAGTTCATGTAAAATGACTGGGATATGTAAAACTGTTTCTTTGGCACATATCTGATACACACCTTGTAAACGCAGGACAGGAAATTGATTATTTGTCCTGAAAGGAATCTTTTAGCTAATATTTCGGAGTACTAGAACTCTAAGCTGATTGGCAAATGTTGATATCTCTGCTTCACTGTAGGTACACAACAGCTCTCCACTATAGTGCTTTGTTGTGACTAAGGGTTTGAAATGAGGGCTGGGATCTGGGAAACATTAGGCATTTCCCACCCCAACTTTGAACAATCCCACTTGAGTTTAAGCTCCTCTCATTTAAATGCCTTCTCTAAGCGTGGTAATTGTTGTGTCTGCTACGGTAAAAACACACAAGACCAGTTTCTTCTCCAAACTCCCAAAACTCTTTACTCACTCACATTTTCTTACAGTGCACATCCTCCAATTGTCACAGGAGCAAATCAACAACCAATCCCCTCTGTGTATTTTAATAACCCTCCCAACATCACATTTTCCCCCTCCCAAAAGAGAAGAAGAAAAAAACAAAATTATCTATGTACTAAAGGTGGTCACATAGTCTGGCAAATAGGCTGGTTGTTGTAGGGCCCTAGGAATCAGAGCGGCTCCCTTGAACCCTCAGGTACCACGCCAAACACCTGGTAAAAGTGCCACAATTGTTCTTTTTATTATAATAATAACGTGCACCAAGCACCCTCCACTCCACACCACTCATAAACTAATCACAATCTATACTAATAAACGGCAAAGCCCTCACTCACTGACTGACTGACTGACTGACTGACTGACTGACTCATCACTAATTCTTCAACTTCCCGTGTAGGTAGAAGGCTGAAATTTGGCAGGCTTATTCCTTACAGCTTCCTTACAAAAGTTGGGCAGGTTTCATTTCGAAATTCTACGCGTAATGGTCATAACTGGAAGCTGTTTTTCTCCATTTACTGTAATGGAGATGAGCTTGAAACCCGTGGGGGCGGAGTTTTGTGTGACATCATCGCGCCTCCCACGTAATCACGCAGTATGTAGAAAACCAGGAAGAGGCCCAAAAAGCGCTGAAGAAAACATGCATTATATAATTGAGAAGGCAGCGAAACAATAAGAAGCAAGCGAGTGACATGTACAACCATATTCATGAGTTCTGCTACTTCGGAAACAAAGCACGATGTAAACCTAAACTATAAATTAAGTTCATAGACAGGCTGCCGCTGGCGTTTGTAATTTAGTGCCTGCCCATATAAGGCCGTCCGTCAGCGGCAATCCAATAGCAAACTGCCACGGGTAAATATTCACGGGTGAAGGACTGTGCTTATGCAGAGGAAGATGAGATGGTCAGCGTGGTGTTTGGCACAAACTCAGCGAAACTGCGAGAGAAAGTTTTAAGTGCCGGGACTTCGGTAAGATTAAATACAGCCATGGACATAGCACGACATGGCAGCAGCACAGCTGGGAAACTTCGATGCATGTACACCGAGCGGCTCACGTGAACTGACGCAGTGCACAGACAAAAAGCAACAGTTCCGAAGAGCG
>JANRMT010062856.1:37058014-37111181 GCA_026402145.1 Polypterus bichir lapradei
ATATATATATATATATATATATATATATATATATATAGAGAGAGAGAGAGAGAGAGAAAGAGACAGAGAGATATGACAACAACACTCATATCAATGACAAAAAAATTACATTAACAATCATTTTACGTTATTTTTAAAATATTTCCTTTTCTTTTTCATAACTTCTTTAACACACTACTTCTCCACTGCGAAGCATGGGTATTCTGCTAGTACTACAATAAACACAATTAATAATCCAATCCTCCAGCTCCCAGACGCGTTGCCCTCCTACCACCCAGCTCAGCTCATTGTCTGGGAGTTCCCATGTCCTTTTATACTCCCTGACCCGGAGGTGTTCCTACCCAACAGTCCACAAGTCCTTATTCCTTCCGGGTCAGGGTAAATAGTCCTTTTCTTCAACCTGGGAGCACGTCATTTCATCCTGTCACGTGACCGTGAAGCACTCCCGGGTCATAGGGCACATAAGAGCCTCCGAGCCCCCCTACAGCGATGCCTGGTGGCCCCCAAGGTATCCAGCAGGGCTGTGTATAAACACTACATAGTCCATGATGCCCTGCTGGAACTCGGGGCATGATTATGCTGTCGGGAGAGCTCCTCCTGGCGGCCTGGGGGTGAGGGCCGGAGAAAGATGCCGGCAATCCACCACAGTTCCCCCCCCTCTTAGCGACGACAACTGGGGCGGGGCGTCGATCCCCGCGAGGGCCGTCCTCCTCCAGGAGGACACGTCATCTGGACCTTGGCTGCGTTGTCTAAACCTCCCACCGCTCCCCTGTCCTCCGGGGACAATCTCGCCACACGTGTCCCGGTTGCCGACAGTTGTAGCACCGCCGACGTCCTCCTGGTTGCCTCTCTTCCCGAGACCTGAAACATCTCGGGAATTCGGTCAGCACCACCCTTTCCCCCGCTAAGGAGGGTTTTACGGCTGCCTTGCAGCTCTCGACCCATTTTCCCATCTTGTCAGGAGACCCGCGCTTTAGTTTGGGGATCTCCTGTTTACTCTGGGGTTTGGACACAGATGGGGACTCTCTACCAGAAAGAGAGAGCCCCTTTGCTGTCTGTACGCCCGTTGATTTGTGTTTTTTAGGAGGCGGTGTCATCAGCGCCGCATCGCTCCGGGTAACAGCACTGTTCAGCTGTACTGGTACGATCGGTGCTTCCCCCGCCCCGTCTGTCATCACGCCCCACTCTCTTGTCGGGCACACTGTGCTTTGACACCCGCTACTTATTAACCACGGTGCTGGTTCGTACTGTGTCCCTTTATATTGTACGATACGGGGCGGACTCACCTGTATTTCCGCATCGATCATCACTGGAGCCTCCCGACCAAAACGCTGTAGATAATCTCATATTTTTTCCAGCGGCGCTTCGGCTGTCGCTCCCAACTCTTCCACCTGTTTTTTAACATTTGTTAAAGTCTGTAACAAAGCATATACGGGCTCGAGCAGTTTCACGAGATCCTGCAGTTCTATTATGTTATTTAATTCGGCCGGAGGTAATTTTGCTTCCGCTTTCTCCTTACCTGCCAGCCGGGAGCCAATAAGCACATCCTCTCCGGGCACGTGTTCTGCTTGGTCTTGCAAAGGCTCTTGGGATTTGGAGTTTCTTTGTTTAGAGGGCCGGGGTGGCGCCACTGGCCGACTGTGATTCGCCTTTTCTATTTTATCAGCGGATCGTTCAGTCACGTCCTGTCCCTCATTACCTTTAATTATTGCTGGCATTGCTTTGCCTGCCTCCCCCTTCCCCTTCAGGGAGCTCGATTCCATCGAGGAAATGCTGACCTCACCTCCGGACTGTTGTCGACCTTCTCCTTCCCATAGTCCATTTGGCGAAATCACGTGCCCACTTTCGGCGAATGGAAGGCAACCCTCATGGTCATATGATCGACTGTAGTCCTTTAGAAGTTCCCAGCCTGCTCCGGGATAGGTCACATGACTCTCTCCGTCGAAAAGGATCCCCCGTTTTCGATTCCTAGATGGGCTAGCCTCTTTGTCATCGCGGCCATCTTGCCTAGGTGGGAAGTACTTCTCCGACTCGTCGTCAGAAACGAAAAGACAGGCCTCTGAAAAATAGGAATAATAATTTCCCGGCGCATCGGGCATTTTTCCGGCACATACCTCTCTATTTAAAGGACGTATTTCCAGTCCATTTAGGCAGTCCGGCGTGTCCGATGTCTGGCGGCCTTCCTGCTGCCGTAACGCACGGGCCCTTTCAGCTTCAATCAATGCCCGGTCTTCCTCACTTCCCGTCAGGTATGTCCACGTAATCGCGGCATCATCTAGGGCCTGTTTCCTTGGACGATCCTCATTCTTCCTCCCAGATTTTTTCCTCTATGGTGTACCGAGGTATAGACAGGCTTTCAGTTGTAGCGCTCTTTGTAGAGGGTAGCGTTTTTACCTCTGTGCGTTCGAGCAGGACCTTCTTAGGGTCGTCTGCGTACACAAATTTTGTTTTGAATTCATGTCCTCTGCCAACACAATAAACACTACATAGTCCATGATGCCCTGCTGGAACTCGGGGCATGATCATGCTGTCGGGAGAGCTCCTCCTGGCGGCCTGGGGGTGAGGGCCGGAGTAAAATGCCGGCAATCCACCACACAGGTGAAGTAGGAGCAAAACAGCAGAGGGGAATGGTACAGGAAGGCTTGGGTTCTGAGGCTCGGGTAGATTTGAATTTTGAGTAATCATATTTCTGTCCTCCAGACATGGCTGAAAAGTTGAAACAGCTGTTTGTGATGATGGTGGCATGGGCAAAAGAACTTTCCTGAGGCAGTTAGCATGCCATCTGGAACCATCCTCCAGTAAAAAACTTGAAGGGCCTAAACAGCACATAACACAAATGGGTGCCGACCAAAAGGGCAACAACTTAGTATGTCGTTGGGGTCTTCTAACACGTACTCAGTCATGCAATTGTATGTGTTGAGAATGGGCATGGCGAGTTTTATACATTCTCTGTTTTATTCTGGCTTGTTTACTGTTAACTGAGCCTTGTAAAGCTGAGGGAAGTTTGGTCATGGTTCAAGGGCTCAATGTGTCCAAAGGAAGCTGCAGCTCCCACCCTAGCATCAGGAAAGCTGGGGAAACGCCTGTGTTAGAATTTTGGGTTGCTCGATAATGAAGAAGAGTTTCCAGTAGTGCTGTGTGGAAGGGAAACTCCTGAGTCAGGTGTGCACGAATACCATTTTTTTAAATTCTGAGTGAAGTGTTCTACACCACCATTCACCTGTGGGTGATAGAAAGCAGTACAAATATGTTTCAGTGCTCTTTCTGATAGGAATGATTGGAACTCATGTGAAGTAAACTGTGGGCAATTGTCTGTAGTTATATCACGAGGCAGTCCCCATCGAGCAAACAAATTACACAGGAAAAACTTCAGGCCACTTTGAATGTAAATCATAGACCACAATCAGAAACCTCTGGTGATATGGAACATCATGCAGTTCTCCACAAATGTCAAGCTGGGGATGTTACCATGGATTAGAAGGCCAAACCAAAGGCTGAAGAGAAAGATGTGAGAAAAAGGTCTGATATGTATCCCAGTTCAATAAAGAAACTTTAGCACCAGTGTCAATTAGCAAAGGCAGGCAGGTGTATTTCAAATAAACATGGCATATTTTGAAATTATTCTGTTTGCAGTTTACTGTGTGGATTACTGAAGAAGGCTGACTGGATGAAGATTGAGCATGCTGAACTGTTTGCTGTGATGCAGGTGCAGAACGGCAGCATCTGGAGAAGTGATTCATTTTCTGACATTTTCTACACCTCTGACCTCACCTTGTGCTGGACAGGCAGGCGCTCTTGTCGTAAGTGTATTTGCACCACAGTTACCACAATTAGACTGTATTTTATTTACTGCCAGCCGCATGTATTGGACTGGGAAAACGGCATCAAGGTCGGCAGATCCTGCTTGCACGTTCAATGACGACGATGTGGCCAGAGGATTGTTTACTCCAGCCTCGCGAATGCTGGCGCTGCAGCGCTCTGCATTTTCAACTGCTATGTCAACTGCGTGATTTAATGCGAGGTCGTCCGCCTCCAGCAGTAGTCTGTCCCGAATCTGAGGGTTATTAGTCTTTTCGAGCAATAGATCTCAGATCATCTCCTCATGTAAATTGCTGAATCTGCACTGCCCAGCTAAACCGCAAAGGTTTGTGACTCACCAGGTAACTGTGCACGTGACGAAAGATGAGTCGGTGCAGAAGGATGTTGTGCGAGTCCGAAAAATGAGCATCTAAAGCGGCAACTGCTTCCGTGTAGGTGGTGTTTGAACCGAGTGCAGCAAAGACACGTTGACCTTCTATGCCCAAGCAGTGGAGCTGCAGAGCGCGTTTGCGAGCGTCGGAGATCTCCCTGAGGTCCAACGCCTCCAAATATGCTTCAAAACTTTGTTTCCAAGCCCTCCACGGAACAAGGGGGTCACCAGGCAGGGCAAGAAAAGGGTGGTAGTGAAAAGTCTGCCATCTTCATTCGCCAAATTACGGAAGCGTATTAGGGCCACGGTGAAAAAAAAAAATACAGACACAGTGAAGAAAAAAAAAAAAACTAAATGACATGTTGACTTTATTCTCGACATTTCCACATCAAACCCTTGTTTTTTCTCTCTCAAGTTTAATTCCGTACATACGATTGGGACTTGCGAAAACTGAAGAAAACTACGGATAGAGCAAAAACAAGTCTGTCTAGGAATAAACTAAAAGATTAAAGGTTAGTTTGTGTATGTCATATATCATTTTAAATGGGTTTAAAGGGGGATTGTGTATATCCTGAGTTGCTTTTTCCAAAAGCATGTTTTTGCTAAGATCACCATAAACTCCATATTGAAATCGTTTGTTTACTGCTGTTTCTCAAACCCCATCCTAACTAAAGTAACACATTCAACCATTCGTAATCTAAGTTCTCCCCGACCTAGGCATTAACGCTTCTTAAACGGTCATCTTCTTGCACAGACTCTATACTCACAGGCAGTCGTCACCATACAGAATGTGCATTTTATGGCAACATCGCAAGCATTTTGAAAACTGCGATTTATACTTGAGATTGTGTAATTTTAATGAAGAAATCCATGCATTTTTTGTGTTAAATTTTACAGATGAATTGTTCACTTTGTTTAAATATTTTATACTGCTAAAAATTAAACGTGTGAGGCACGGTCACGCAGAGGTAGTGCTGCTGCCTCGCAGTAAGGGGTTGAGGTCCCGAGTGTTCCGTTAGCATAGTTTGAATCTTCTCCTCGTGGATTTCGCCAAGGTGCTTTGGTGTCAAAAGAGATGCAGGTTAAGTAAACTATTGCTAAATTGTGTCAAGCATGTGTTGGTGTCTCTGTTTACCCTGCAATAAGCTAGCACCCAGTCTCATTGATTGTTCCTGTATTGTTGCCCGATGCTTGCAGGCATTGGCTCCAGCGATCCTGCACAGAATAAGAGAAATGGAAAATGGGAAATTGATAGATGGATTGCTCAAATAATTAAACATTTGAAATATTTTCTGTGTTCTTCTATTCCATTCCATTCGAGCTACTGTGTCGCTGAGGTGTCACCTGTTGCCTGAGTGCACTCGGGTCCTAAATTGGGATCCTCAGGCGGTTCGTCGTGGGGTGTGTGCAGCTAAGTGCTGTATCAGTGCGTGCTTCCAACCTCTTCCTCCTCCTTATAAGTTTTGGAGAATCCGTGTTTTATGCATACAACTGCCTCTACTTTCACGGAGAAGTGTAATGTGTGGAAAGTTAGGAAGAAGGAAAACAGAAGGACTCGAACTGAGAGCTGGTATGTTTGGCTAGTTACAGTACAATACTACAATAAAGAATGCACGCCCAGAAAAACCTCCATTGAATTCTGTGTTGTTGTCTCCGACCACCACCTCATGAATCCATCACTTGCATATTCTCAGCTACACCAGTGGGCTGTATTTGATACCCATTCATAAACCCTGCCACTTAGATATTTGTTACACCTGCTATAATGGTATTCTGCTTTGAACTAATTCAACTGTGTGACAAAAAAACAAGATTAGTGGTGTATGGCAACTAGTTGACAGCAGGTATATCCACGTGTCTGTTGAAACCTGTAACTAACCCGTGATAGTGACCAAAAAATAAGAGCCTAGCAAATCAACAAACGTAGTGGAAAGCAAAGAATAGAAAAAATGTGATTTTTCAAGTGTCATGTAGGTTTTTTTTTTGTACTGCATCATTTACTTATTTAGCTGATGCCTTTATCCAAAGCGACTTACAACATTTATAATAAAATTAGTTACATTTCTCTAGTTTTTCCAATTGGAGCACAGGCAGGTCAAGTGACTTGCTTAGGGTCGCACAGTGTTTCTAGAGGGATTTGAACCCTCAATCTTAACCACCTACGCCTTAACCACCACATCATACTCCCTGCAAATGTTTACATAGGTTGGCCCACTGAGGTCTTCCTGTCTGAAAAAGAGTAAATATGATGTGATGTACATGCTTATTCTCTTCATTGTATCATGTCCATCCATCCACTTTTCACGCCCACTTCTTCAAAACATTGTTGCAAGGCAATTAGAGCCTTTATCAGCAACCATCAGACACTAGACAGGGACTGGACTGCGTGCCAGCCCGTCGCAAGATGAACACGCACACACACACACACACACACATTAGTGGTCAATTTAGCAACGCTCATTCAACATGTGTTTGGACTATGGAAAGAAACCCACATGTCCACAGTCAGAACGTGCAAACTTTGTGTAGGGAATAAATGGAATGCAAACCTCCTTGTACCATCTCACTTTTCTTTTTTTTCATCATTGGAAAAGCTGATTTTTTTAATGGCGTGCATCTGTCGTTATATATATATATAGTGTTCGTTTCAGAAACAATACATGTCCCATTTTGTGTATATTTATATACTTAGTCACATTTTGGTATTAGATTATGATATATTTACTTTGTAATACATTTCACAACTATCTTCATCCCACCAAAGGCCTAATAATGAAAACATATAATGTTATTCCAAATCAACTGCTTTTTAATCTACCAATAATGCATTTTGTATGCGTGTTCGGTGGCGTCGTTAACTAAGTAGTACTTGTTTATTCATAAAGTGGCCGCTGTACAAAGAAGTATCTCATAGGTTATGCATGCATGCCACATAATGATTGTGAATCGCCAAGCTTAATCGTTTTCAGAAAATGCAGCCCAAATTGAGAAACAGAACTGAAGTCTATGTAAACTAAGCGCAACATAGAAAACCCCAATTGTATTTACAGTAAATACATTTTCTTCAGTAAGTAATGTTAACGTTAACGTTATCCTTGAATTGGATATTCCAGTTATCATCTTAAGCCATTTAGCATTTTCATATGACATTCCAAATTCTTAAGTAAGATATTTACATTTTTTTCACATTTTCGTACATTTTATAGTTATGTTTATGAGTTCACATTTCCATCTTGTGCTAAAGTTTCATATGTTATTACATTTCTCCCCAAACCCAAATACACATATATCAAACTTTTCTTCTCTTTAAATTCTAAAGGTCTACTGCAGCTGTAAAGTTTGATCGCCCTGACATGAAAAATGCCTATAATAGAGTTTCTGAGAGGACGAGTTGTCTCCCAGGATGCCCTGACTCTAATTGAGGAACAAAAGGTATGTGATAATAGAGATCAGATTGGAGCCATTTAGTTTTATTTGTAAAGCTAAATCTGAAGTCAAAGCAAACTGGTACCTGCATACCAATTTAATGCTCCTTTAAAGAGAAAAAAAGAACATAATATCTTTTTAAAAATGTTGTCTGAACCCATCATCAAAGTGCTTCTAAACAGAACAGCTTCTTAATTATATGCCAGGGCGATTCAATTAGATCCTACAGGAGATTGCCTTGCTATTTATATTTAAATTTACAATATATTGTGCATAGCCTGATATAAAGGATTGACAAATATCCTTTATTGAAGTGTTATTTTACAAGGCAGTTATGTTTTTAACAAATATGTTTTTATTATGTATTTAATATACTTATGAATTATCCATCCATCCATCCATTTTACAATCCGCTGACTCCGAACGCAGGGTCATGGGGATCTGCTGGAGCCAATCCCAGCCAACACAGGGAGCAAGGCAGGAACCAATCCTGGGCAGGGTGCCAACCCAACGCAGACTTATGAATTACTTAGCATTAATGTTTTTATTTTGTATCACAGATTGATTGAGATGTTGTCTTGCTCATGGATGATTCAACACTGTCCAATTACATTCCCTCTTATGGAGACAGACTTGCACTTTTCAATTTCTGCAGAAATCAAAATACCACCACAATATGGAAATCTGGTCTTCTTCAGAAGCTCGGTGACAAAATGAAGTTAAGGAAGGAAAATAATGAAAGTGAAGAGACACCTCAACATTCTCAATCCTGTTCCCGACCAAGGCAAAAAACATGCTCCATAGAGTTAGGGTAGATATACAGTAACAAGGGGGAAACTAAACAGGTCAGAGCAAAACAAGGCAGGGCACACAAAAGATTTCCATGCCAATCAGTGCTGGATTCACTGAAATCCTGAAAGAGGCAGGGGGTCTTTTTTTCCCTGATGGTGTCTCAAGCAAAGGGCATGAATCCGAATACATATTTGATATCTGGGACTTCAAACAACCTTCACTTGATCATCATATCCAAAGGTGGATGTCCTTTATTACATCAGGCTGATTGATGGTGCTGCCACATGCTCTTGTTTAATACATCATGACAAACTAGCATATCTGAACAGTGCAGCATCTTTTGTGAATTAGGTTAATTTATATAACTACAGTCAAGGGGGTATTTCAATTACACCAATAAGAATACAGATAAAAGGTATGATCTTTAAACATTCCTATAGCTTAACAGTATCTAAAGGTCCCAAAATAGTTAAATAGATTGAAAATATTTGGCAAATATATGATTCATTAAACAGGACTTATTATATGTAAATTATTGTCAGAGAACAAAATAAAAAGCGAACATGTCATGTGATAAGTCTATATAGTAATGTGCTGGGTTTAAATTATTCATGTTAAAAAGGCAGGCATAGTTTCACACACTTTACAGATTTATACAGTAACTTTTCCTTTACAGTCCCCATATGCATGTCATTAGAGAGATAAACATTATTTAATAATTGAGCTATGCTCCATTTTATGTCAACACTGATACATGTACTAGAGTGTTACGAGTCAGATATCTCATTCAGTATTTCATTTCTCAACAAGGTGTACAGTTCAGCAGCAGAAAAGGCATCTGTAGGAGCATTCCAACCCTTTTCCTCCATCAGAAGACAGCAGAGCTCAAAAACTCTCATCACAGGGGTACTGGTATTTTGGTGTGCACTCCCCCTTACACAAAGCGAACTCCTCCATGTCCACTTCCATGAGTTTGTCCTCTGCACCATATATCTCAGGAACACTGTGCATCAAAATAGGTCGACCTCCAGTGACACCATGGCCTGTCCTAGGTCTGATCTTATGACAATTCCATGTTTTTTCAACCTCATTGAGTTCAGACTGCACAAAATAAATAAGTAACAGTTCAATGTTTTACTCATAAACAAAACAACACTGACTATTATTGTTGTTGACATATTCTGGATTGTTGGACCCAGATTAAGTCTAATTCTAGACTAAAGAAAACTGCTTTGCATTACAGAGACCAGGCTAGGCTTAATCCAAATCCTTGAAACCAGTCCATTATGTTATAAATGAACATATTATATGGTTCAATCAGCACAGATGAATGACAGCATGGTTGCAGGTTATGAAGGAATATTTCAGACAAAATAAAATAACTAAGCAACTAACTAAATACCTACCTAAATAAATAAATAAATGTATTTTGAATTGTAACAACAAATAAATAAAAACACAATAATAGGACAGCATAAATACTCAAATGTGTCATGAACAATTTTGTTGCTTATTTTTTCTTCATGAATTTTATGTTACGTGTGGTGTCACTGAAATACATAAATGAAGAAATAATTACAAATATAAAGAAATAAGGTGCAAAAACACATTTTGGAATACAATAAATTATTTATGCTCACATACGATTGTGTTTATATTTATTTATTTAAATTTTTTTATTTAAGAATATTACCTGAACAAGGCTGAGGAAGCAGAACTGTATTAGGTTTTATCCAAGAAATCGGCAGAGAAATATCCGTCATCATGAAGGGTTTGGAACAAGTTAATCCAAAACTACACAGTTTTCTTCCTCAAGATTCCACAGCACGGTTCAATTCGCTGATTTGCGGTGCTGCGCCCATAAATGAAACTCCTTTCACCTGCGAAACTGTCATCGTGATTTCTTCGCAAAAACATAAGCATTTGTTCCATATGTACGTTTTCCATGCCTCTGTCTGCGCATAGTCACATCCTCTCAACCGCTAAACTGTTGAGATAAAGTAATCTGCAAGTAATCTTTCGGGTCATTATTAGTGGTATACGCCTCCAACCACAAAGCATAGCGGCTGAAGCCATCGATGCAACCGTGAATTGCAATACCATATGGCTTCAGTTTATTGTAAGAGTTCATATGCCACAGTGCATGGACCTTGGGTGTGATAGTGCCGTCTTCTCAGCCGTCGTGCCCGCCTAAGCTCCACGCCTTCGGGGTCAATCAGCTTGATCAACTGTCTCCCCACATCTTGTGTTACAACATACCCTCTTTGGATTGCTCACAGATGTAACCAGCGATATCCCTGCATTTGTTCGTTACTGGCAATTTCGCTTCTCAAAAAAGCAGCCACTTCATCTACATCTGTATGATTCCTCCATCTAAAGAGATGGAATTTTCGGCACAGTCTTTTCAAACTCCTTATGCTAATTATGATTCTGTGCTCATGGGCTAAAAGAGCTAGAATTTCTTGATTACTGAAACCACTTCTAAAATACATTTGTATTAAGTCTTCCATTAACTCCATTTTTATGTGTTTTCTTCTCCCCTCTCGACATAAACGGAGAGAATAAAGTGGAAATGTCGACTTTAATCTCGACATAAATGTTGAGAATAAAGTGGAAATGTTGAGAATAAAGTCAACCTGTCGACTTTAATCTCGACATTTAGTTTTTTTTGTCTTCACTGTGTCCGTATTTTTTTTTCACCATGGCTCAAATATGTTTCTGTACCAAATTGTTGTGTCTGCTACGGAAAAAAACACACGAGACCAGTTGCTTCTCCAAACTCCCAAAACTCTTTACTCACTCACATTTTCTTACAGTGCACCAGTCCTCCAATTGTCACAGAAGCAAATCAACAACCAATCCCCTTTGTTTATTTTAATGACCCTCCCAACATTATAGTAATGACATGAATGATGGAAATGGAGTCACTAACAGAAGATGCACATATACTGACTTTCCTACCCAGAATAACCCAAAAAAGGATAAAATATGTAAAAATATATAACATGTATTTGGAACACTTCTTGCGTTTGTGAGACTAATTGAAAATGGTTTTGAATCATATCTTCCTGGTCAAGTATTTTGCCCACCTATGAAGTGCACAAAAACACACTCCCTTGAACAAATCCAGACTCTTAACTCACTAGAGCCCACTTCTACTTAGTTAGGATAAGCTTCATACCTATATTGTGTTAAAACCTGATTATATCTCCTTAGAAATCATAGATGATTATGATCATATTAAGTACTTACAAAATAACACTGGAAAAATGTGATGAAGAAATGTTGATATCTAAAAAGAAATCAGGTCAGGTTGGAGAGCATGCACTGGTACAGTGCATTGCACAAATTATGGCCACAGTCATTTCCTCATGAAAATTATAACTTATATACAATATGCACACAACAGAAATTGAAAGCAGTGCAAAAATAGTTCTTTGAATTGATTAGTAAATGGTAACAGTTGTGTTGGAAAATATGATCCCAGGATATAAAAAATTATGTAATTTCCTACATCCAGTATACTCATGGCAAAGATCTCATGGTTGTCTCACCCTTCCCAGTAGTTATAGTTTGATCTGAATGAATGTTCTCATCAGCACTACTCATGGCACCTCCCTCATTTCTGTGTCACCTCTAGTATAGCAGAATATATAGCAAAGTGAAAAATTTTGAAATTGCTTACAGGTTTCTAAGTTATCTGTTCTACTTACAGACATCCTTAATGATAAAATAGATATATGCACACTCAAGGTGAATATCAAGTCAAGTCAAGTCGGGGAGCATGCACTGGTACACTGCGTTGCCACACCAACTACACGACGAAACAACTCAGGATCTCGGTTGGCAACCCCCCAGGCAGACACGCGGTCCAGTCCCGCCCTCCGCAAATGACCCTCTTTCTGCCGCAGCCAGGTGTTACGTGGGCGACCCCTTGACCTGGTCCAGCCACTTGGGTCCCCAACAATCCAATGAGGATTTTACAAGCTGGATCACCTTCTGGAAAACATGCCACATGCCCATAGTGCTGTAACTGATGCTCCCTCACAATGCAGGTAATGTGCCTCATTCGGGAAGGTGAATATGGCACAAGTTATTGTCATAAAATAGATCCACTACAATTAAAATATTGATGAACTATATATTGAGGTGGGCTGGCGCCCTGGGTTTTGTTTCCTGCCTTGCGCCCTGTGTTGGCTGGGATTGGCTCTAGCAGACCCCCATGACCCTGTAGTTAGGATACAGCAGGTTGGCTAATGGATGGATGGATGGATGAACTATATATAGTTTGTTACACCCTTACTTATTTCTGTCCCTCATTATGTGTCGCTTTGAACTCTATCCTAATGGGGTCACACATCTACCCTCCTGACTCTAACCTCAGTTAGTTTTTCAGTTTGAGGCAGCTGTAAACTATTCTCTGGGGTCACCTTCAGTGTCAGGGATGGCCTTACTTTTTCAAATGATACATTAAAATGGCCACATCACAGAGGCAACCCTTCCATTGTATGAATTTTAAGGAGAACTGCTTTATGTTTCTCTACCATTCTCTTAATAGTGTACTGCCCTTTGATGTTCAGGAGGTGTTTTAACCTTCCTCATTCTCTCCCTATAAAGCATCTTTGCCACCTGTCCTCTAGTATTCTGGGGAAACCCTGCTTATATCCTCTTACATTTTTCCTCATACAGTTTTCTGTCTCTTCTTTTTTTAAGGCTGAGAGTGTATCAAAAAACAGGGCCTGTTGAAGCTCATTTTGGCATTACTTGTGTGATTTAGGGTGGTACAAGAAATAAATAGTTGTAACTATTTCACAAACATAGCATACTGCCCCCTTGAACTAGCATGATGAGATACAACATTATTCCAATGACTGTTTCCCTGTCTCTCCAAATGTCAAACCTGGATACTCCACTTCCCTGTGCCACCACTCTTTGTACCACGAGGATATCCCTCACAGAGGGCTCAAGAGAAGGGAACATCTCCTGTAGCTCAATTATGGCTTCTTCTTCCTTTATTTTTTTGCTGAAATTGCCTTTTTTGCATCTAGTATTGTGGGTAAAATTCAAAATTGTATTCTGAAGAGGCTCTGATCAGGACGCTCAAGAGACTGTGAGGAGTCTGAGTGTCTGGGCTTGTGAGTGTCCTGGATAAAAACCAAGATCCAGGCCTTTAATGACCTCTTGGGCACAGCCATCAGCAGTGTGTCTGTTTGCGGAGAGAGTGTTGACCTTGTTGAGAGGTTTACTTACCTTGGCAGTGACATTCATGTCTCTGGTGAATCTTCCTGTGAAGTCAGTAGACAGATTGGGAGAGCATAGGGGGTCATGAGGTCGCTGGAAAGGGGTGTGTGACACTCCTGATATTTATGCAAGAGGACGAAGGGCCAAGTCTTTAGAGTCCTGGTGCTTCCTGTCTTGCTATATGGTTGCGAGACATGGACGCTATCCAGTGACCTGAGACGAAGACCGGACTCCTTTGGTACTGTGTCTCTCCAGAAAATTCTTGGGTACCGTTTTTTTGACTTTGTGTCAAATAAGCGGTTGCTCATGAAGTCCCAAATGAGGCACATTACTTGCATTGTGAGGGAGCGTCAGTTACAGCACTATGGCCATGTATCATGTTTTCCCAAGGGTGATCCAGCTCATAAGATCCTCATTGTTGGGGACTCAAGTGGCTGGACCAGGACAAGGGGTCGCCCACGTAACACCTGGCTGTGGCAGATAGAGGGTCATTTCCGGAGGGCGGGACTGGACCAGTGCATGCTCCCCAACTTGACTTGACTTGATCCTGAAGGGGAACCACAATGAAGACAGGGCACCAATTGTCTTAACAAATTTCAAGGTGCCATTGTGAGTCTGTACAAATACTAACTTCATTTTTATGCCTGCAGATTCATTGGGGAGTATGTTGTTAAAAGGGAACTTACTTTAAATAACACTCAACTTGGCAACAAGAGACAGGGCCCAGAGGGAAAGCAACTTGCAGCAATGGTGATAACCTTTTCAGTTGAAAGGAACCCTGTTACAAAGGCACCACTCAGACTAATGATGGCTGTGAGTCTGAACAAATATTCATTTTATTTCTGTGCCTGGAGATGCTCAAGGGACAACTTTCTTTAATTGTCTTTAGAAAAACTGATCCTTTAATGTGTTGTTCTTGCTAAGCATTGATATTATTTGCATAAACCCTTGTTCAAAATGGAAAAAAAAGTTTTGAAGAATAATAAACTGCACATTATAATTGGAAAAATGGCAGTTTTTAAAATAAACATGTCTTTTAATTACTGTCTTCAGATTTCTATTATTTCTACTTTCTCAAGTTGTTGAAGACAAATACATAAATCAAACCAGCCTGCACATGGAGGAACCAGTATAAAAGGCTTGGACAGCAGCCAAATATTTTGAAGCTGATGGACGGATGGGTGATAATGTCATCTGTCCTGAAAATCCTATCAGTGAAGTGATGAAAATGACAAACTATACACAAAGTGTTGTCATGGCTTCATCATCTGTTATGCTCCGTAAATCGCTATTAAAGAAAGCAAAGTTATTTTCTCTTATGTGATTTTTACCGCTGTATCCATATGGGAGGGATATTGCCTTTTTACATTATATCTATATAGTTTCGGGTTACTTAAAACGCCACAATTACAAAAGAACTTATTCCAACTAGGGAACTATCGCCCCCTAAAGGAACAGGCCCAATGAAGTATAATACAAAATATTATTCAAAAATTTAGCCATCATTAGATAAATAAAAGAAGTTAATTTATTCACCAATCCATCACACTATCCTGGAAGCACTGGGAGTAAAGGAGGAACTAAATCTGAGATTAACACAGATCCATCACAGAGCCCATCACACACTCATCTGTGTTTACTCTGAGACAATTTAGAGCTTTAACTTAATAAGCATATCTCTGGAATGTGCTAGAAAAACCTATGTAAAAGGAAACGACCCACAAATACATAAGGAGAACATGCAAACTCCACAGCACCAATGGTTGAGACTGAATTTAAACTAAGAACTCTGGAGGTGTGGGGCCACAGTTCAGAACACTTCAGTTCTATGTCACCCTTAAAAGATTTTTTACAAAAACTTAGTTAGAAAGTTGTCAAGGGAAAAACATCCAAAAGCAAAATAATTCCCATCATTGTTACTCAAGATTTAAGATTCTTTATTCGTCACATGCATAGTTATACAGGACAACACGCAGTGAAATGCACCCTGATCCGCTTATCAAAACTGTGCAAAGTTAGAAGAACATCAGTGAAATTAACAAAAAAAAGTCCTAGATAGAAAGATAACAGTATAATAGAACATAATAAATAAGTAATATTAAGTGAAATAAAGTAGAATTAAGTGTTAAGGCACAGTAGTGCAGTGATTATTGTGCAAAACCAAAGTTAGACAGGTGCATAGTTAACATTAGAATTACCAGAGCCTATGAAAAAAACTCGTAGATCCGGCCCACCTTAAATCCGTTCGCACCTCTCCGCCAGCGTCCTTTGTCCCGTAAATGTGCCGATAAAGACAAGCAGCAAGAAGCTGGCTATTCCATCCCCCCACAACTTAGAACGTGCACAAACTTCTCCCAGCTCATGCCTTGATTGATTATCTGGGAGTGAAGTGGAGTTTTAGAGTGGAAATAATAGATTGTTATTTGGAACACATGCATTTCATGTGTGTTCCGTTTATACAATAATCTGTGTAAACACATTTTTTAAACAGAAATGTTTTGTAGGCATAAACTGTAGTGTCCCCACTGCATGATCATCCACCTTAATAAAAAGAAAAGTGCCTGTGTATCGATGTGTCCGTCTTGTTGCTATGTCTCTGTCATTCCAACAGATCGTGCATCATAAGCATTTCTAGTAATGCATTTTATTACTGAAAATGTTCGTAATGTTCCATCTGTTGGAATGACAAATGCAATGCATTTTATTTTTACTTGCATTACAAAACCTTCCAGCAGATGGTGCACTGCAAATGTTAACACCAAGGTCTACACTGAGTACTTAAATTTCAACCTGTCTTGGATGGATAGTGCAGCTAGTACATAAATAAAAGTAAAATATATTTGCAGAGCCAGTTTAAACAGTATATCACTTTTAAGGAAGGCAGATTTTTGTAGATGTTGTAATTAGGGTGCAACACCCACACCAGAATTTAGAGAGCCTAAGCAGGAAAGAACACATGAGGAAAGAGGTTGGAGGTTAAATTGTAAGGAAAGGTAAAGACAAGAAGAGAGCTAGGATCGTTGCAGAGACAGTGCTGTAGAAAGGAGGCAAGCAGTTGAGTATGATGGCCCATGTAGTGCGAGTGGAAGGCACTCAAGGGGTAGGATCACTCCTGCTGAGTGCCCAGGGAGCAGGAGCAACTAACCACTCAGGGAGATCCCATAGACGCTGAGAGACGGCGGTGGAACAAAGAAGCACGGCTTGTGGGGTCCCTGTGGATGCCGAAGGATTGTGCCAGGGATATGAGTCAGTAAATGGATGACTGTGCTTGCCAAAGGAAGTCTCCTTTTGATGGACAGTCTGTAGAGGGTGAGCAGAGGAGACGTCATTTTATAGAGATGCACCAAAGCTCATGATGGTGTTTATGGGTATATCTTGAACTTATTTAAAACTTGGATTTTTATTTATTGAATTTTAACTTCCATTTGAAGTTACTGTTTTTTGAAGTACATTGTATTTATTAATTTATTTACTGAATATCTCTCTGCACTGCACTTTATTTTAGACACTGTATTGTGTGAAGAATAAAAGCACCTAACCAGTACATACTGTAACTCTTGATGCCTGGGTGCAAGAGAAGGTAATGCCAGCTATGGGCAACCAGAGCAACTCATTAAAATAATTCTCCTCCCAAAAATGACACTTTTTAAATAAGTTACTTACCCCATGTAGTTTTTAGTGATTTTTAAGAAAAAGGTCAAAATAAAGACCCTGGGGGCATCTAGTAAATTCAAAATTTAAATTATGAATCTAATAAATTCAAAGACCATGCAGCCAGTGCTGAGCTCACCACTGTTGGAACTGACCTCCCATTATTGGAATGTTAGAGGTATTATCGGGGATGCTGTTGTGGACACTAGAAGCACCTTTACCTTGATAAGACATAGTTTGTGGGGTAAAATTAAACATCTGCTGCAGGGGGATGCAAAAGTAAAATTCTTCTTGGCTGATGGGAGAGTGTAAGGTGATGTGGGCAGGATCTCGCTTCGGCTTAATCTGCACTCTGCCTTACTGGAGTGGACGTGTACGTGCCAGAGGATGCACACCTGGCCATGCCACTGTTTCTTGGACTAGATTCCATTATGGCCACTGGGATGGTTATTAATCCTAGTTAGAGGGAATACACTTTGTCAGGGGGTGGGGTGAACAGGTTTGATGAGAGGGGCCAAGAAGATCTGAAGTGGCCAGCAGCATGTTTTTATTATGCCCGCATAATTGAGGACATCAGCGCTGTTTGAGTCCAGCATTTGGTTGCAGCTGACAGAAGTCCAGCCTCATTGATGAGGTAGCCTATGGTCTGGATGGACAAACTGGATCATACAAACTTGGTGCATCATCAAATCCACACCGTCAATGAGGTCCCAGTTTGTCACAGAGCCTATAGGGTCTCTCCTTACAAAAAGAATCTAATTGCAGACTGGGTTAAGAAGATGCTGGCAGATGATATCCTGGAGCCCTCTCCCTCAGCCTGGGCATTGTCAGTAGTGTTAACCCCAAAATGTAATGGCACTTGGCAAAACTTGGTTTTATGTGGACAATAGGGGTGATAATCCCAAACCCCATCATGATGCATACCCCAAGCCTCTGCTTCATGAAATTCTGGAATCCCTGCAAGGATCAGTGGTGTTCAGTTCATTGGATTTGCAATCTGAATATTGGCACGTGTGCATGGGAGAGGAAAGTATGACGAAGATGGCAGTCATCACCCCCAAGGGCTTGTTCCATTTCCGTGTCTGCCTTTTGAGATAAAAAACGCTGGAAGAACATATCAGCGGCTAATGGGGCAAGTACTGAGGGGGCTGATTGGAAAAATATGCTTTGTTTCTATGGACAACATGATTATCTTATCCTCAACTGTCCATTGTCATCTTCAGGTTCTCAACTCCATCTTTCAGCGGCTCAGACAGGATCGACTTACATAAAGAACATAAAGAAGTGTTACTTCCTACAGAACCAGATCTCCTTCCTTGGACATTTGATGTCAGCTGAAGGTGTGATGGTTGACCCGAATAAATGGCTTGTTTATGTATTGCCCCCCTCCTACCAATATCAAGAATCTTCAATGCTTTTTGTGTATGCTGGGGTGGCATGACAAATTTATTCTTCACCTGGCTGACATTGCTGCCCCAATATACCAGCTCGAAAGGAATTAGGCAACCTGGGTATTTTTGCCAGAATTTTAAGACGCATTTGAGAGGTTAAACAAGATTTTGCTGGATTCACCTGTCTTGGCACAGCTCAATCCACTGCTCACCTTCCAAGTTCAGACAGATGTCAGTGATCATGGTCTTAGAGCAGTATCAAAACAACTAAGGGATGGCGATGAAAATGTTACAGCATACACATGCTGTAACTCTCCATGGCCCAAAGTACAACTATTCAGCAACTTTTGTTTTGTGAATGTGTCGATAAACGCAAACAGTCTACTGTCCCATCCTCCCAATGCAGCAGAAACGGCAAAAATCACACTCCCAGCTCAAGCCTTGTTTTTCTGTTAGTGAGATACTGGTATCTATATAGTGTAAATAATATATCGTTTTTTGGAACACATGCATTTCATGTGTGTTCCATGTCTACAAACATTTATGTAAGTGTAACATGACAGAAATGTTGAACACATACCTAAAAGACAAACTTTTTTCATGTTTTAGTACTAACAACAAAATTTTGACATGAAGTGTCTTTGGTAATTCTAGTGTTAAAAACATGACCAAAAACGAGAATAAAAACCAACAGTCACTGGATCAAACAAGCGGAGCACAGCTCCTTCCTAGTCTCCCCAGTTCACCAATCACTTGCTCAGCTAGCAGAGACTTCAGCAGCCGTGGTCATCTCAATCCCAACCCCGTGTTAGCGGCTGCAAACTGAGTCGCCAGACCGCTCGGGGTTGGTTATCCTCTCCTCATCCTTCTCGCTCACACAGTCGTCCCTCAGATCCACAGAGAGGACTTCACCTTGATAATGCCCACTCCTCTGCACATCCAGTGGGGCTGATCCTTCGCTCCATCGTGGGACCACTGACCGTGTTGTCTTTTCTTACATAGCCGACTGACTCTCTCTCTCTTTCTCTCTCTACCCTCAATGCCACACTCTCACTCTGCCTGCATTTCTTTCTTTGCGATTTTATTTCTCTCTCCTTTCCCTCGCGCTTCCCTTTTTAAACTGGGGATGTGGCACAGCTATGTCGATTAGCAGCTCCCGGCACCAATTAGGGTGACAGACAAATCTACACCCGTGCACGTAGTGTAGGCTGCCTGCTCCCAGGAACTGCTCTCGCCATGCTACCATGCCCCCTCCTATCAAGACGCAAGAGCAGTGATTATTTGTTTAAAATTTCAAACATCCACAGACGTCACTTTACCACAGACCTGCAAGACAGAGCCCGGATTCAGTAACCCAGCTCTGTGTGTAGGGAGAAGGAAATGGGTCTGGATAAAACAAAAGGGTGCATTAGTATTCAGGAGTTCCAAGGGTTGTTATATCGTTGTGTCCCATCTAAGCTTGGGGTCACCCAATACCAGCTTGTTGCTCATGAGACATTGACTCTGGACTTCCTGAAATATTACTATGACAGCCTTTTTGGGGGACACCTTGAAAGAACAAGTACTATCCTGAAGATCTTGGATACAGCATGGTGGCCGACAGATCATCAAGACATTTGGAGTCATGTAAGAAAATGCCTGGTGTGTCAGCAGCATAAAAACACACCTGGTTTACCTGCAGGGTTCTTGCAAATACCATCACTAACAATGCAAGTAGAAGATTTTGGGAATTGTTCTCATGGGTCTATTGACTCAGAACAATTGTGAATTATTTCATACAAATGGGTGGAACTGCATGCCTTGCCCAATACCAAAACAGAGCATTTTTGTTCTATCCTAAAAGATGAGATCTTCACCTGATAGGGGTGCCAAAGAATGTTCCCACCCCTACACACAAATATTAATAATACACCAGTAAAATGTCCAAAATGCAGGTGATGCATCTGTCAGGGTTGTTTGTCCATTGCCGAGGCAATGACAGGTTTGTGGTGCCACCGAGGCATCTATGAGTTCGTAGCCCCACCTTGTAATGTGTCCATTGGTTGACGTGGGGAACACTTTAACCCGGCCACTGATCTAGCCCACTTTTTTCTTTTCTGTCTTCTCACCTCCAGGATGACTCAATCCCAGCCGCTGATTCATAGTTGCTGAACTTACCTGCCGAGGAAGGCTATCTGTTCCTAAACTGAAGAAGGGAGCCAAAACAGAATGACTGATAACTACTTGTTTGCTGTGCCTGTGTGCATTGAAGTGATAGCTTCTATTTCAATAAGTACCCTGGCTCTTCCTGTTTTGAGTGACTAAAGCTGGTTTTCCTGATGCCGTTGGACTCAGACTCATCTTTCAGGTGCAAGACAGTGACAAGAGAGTGAATCATGCATTACATGATACCAGAAGGGGGGACTTGCAGAAATGGATCCCCAACAGGCACACGATGTGCTGTGGCCTGACCCAGAGATGGCTTCCTTGGACAGAGTGTTTTTTTATTCTGTTTTGAACGAATGGCAACACTAATGCACTGGTACAGGTGAGGTTTGGCCTTGTTTTTGCCTGGGGAGGCCTTGCAGGTCATGCAAAATCTCCCTCCCTAAAGGCTCAATGATTATGACTTCCACAGATCCTCCTCTGTATGGCTATGAACCCCTTGGCCAAGGGGCATCAATTTCAGCTGAGGCAAATTGATCCCGATTGCCCTATACAGGAACAGGTCTAGGACTTAGTAGTCCTGATTCAAAGCTGGCTTTTCGTAGAAACACTTTTGAGCACATTGTGGAAAAGCTTGCTATTCACAGAGTCTTGTCAGGGATAAAAAAGGTGAGGAGATGCTCCAGAATGCGGTCCACTTGCTGCTAGACCTGACCTGCAGACTGGAGGGTGCCCAAACTACCTAGAACTAGGGAAGTTATCCTAACTTGGCAACTACTTTAACCCACTAAATGGCCAATCGCTGAAACTGAGAGTCTCAGCCTCTACCTCCTTTTCGTCCTCACCTCTCCTTAGAACGTTGTCTATTGCCACTCATTACCTCAGCTCCTTCTGTTCAAGCCCAGGGTCCTAGAGTGGCTGATGCAACTGCTGGTGGCACCCAAACTGACTCTAAAGGTGGAAGACGATATTGTAGGAACTTCAGAACTGGGATCGAGTGCAGGTGCTTGCACTGTGATCAACTGTGACATCTGATTCAGGAATGCCTCCTCTCACATATACAGTCCATGGACACCGGTCTGGTCCAGTAATGAGTTTCTCAGGTTTCCCCCAAGGTTTTGAAGAAAGACAATACTAAGGTCTCTATTAAGTTGGCTGTATTCAAAATTATGGCTCTGTTGGACTCTGGTAATGACCTCTGTATCGTCCCACCGTGACTTGCTCCAGTAGGAGCCTTACACAAACATATGCTATCTTACTCCCTATGAAATTTAAAGGAAGGGTCTTTAAGGCTTGGATTTCCAAATTCCAACACAGCCTAGCAACCTGCAGAGCAACTCTTCCTGTAGTAAATAGGGAGGGCTCACTGGCTGACAAGGTTAGTCGAGGAGCTGGCTTGGAAATTGAACCTGATTTGTCTAGTGAGATGAGGGATGATCCCTCAACTGAAGGTCTGAGACAGTTTGAAGGGCTGTTCGCCCCAGGCGCTTGCATCTTTATCCTCCACAAATCGGACAAGCGCTATGGTCCTTGGCTAAGCAATGGCAGTGGAAGAGAAGGATGCTGCTTTGGATTCATGGGAAGCAGAGACTGAAACTCTGACAGAGTTTGCATGCTTGAAACAAGCTGTTAGCGGTGTTGCCGCAGAAGTGTAAGGCGAGTTCAAGCATGGGTAAAAACGTGCCGAAAGAAATCTCTCAGTCCAAAGGTTCATTTTAAAATATTTAGTGAAAATTCAAAGCATACAATCCACACAAGAATAAAGAAAAAAGTTGTTACACATGTAGAATAAAAGGCAAAACAAAAGAAAAAAATGTATCTTCTCTAAACTTAGCTTTTCTTGTAAAACTTTAGTTGTTTCTATACTTTAAGATTCTTAACTTTTTCTTCTGTATGCTTAAACATACGGTGCAGCACTTTCAATTGAGTGCTTTGTCTTATGTGTTACTTAGCACACAAAACACGCACACATGGTACGCAAGGCACGAAAGGCACAGTTTAAAATCATGTGCGCTCTACCCCTTACACATGGCAAGGCTGATCACTAACTGAAAAAAATGTTTAGTCAGAGAAGTTAAAAATAACTAGAATATACCAATTCAATTCAACTTATGGGAGTTATAAGAACCTACCATAGATTATGCACTGTCATTAAGTAAAACATTTATGAATCTTATGTAACTAGGAAATGGCTCTTATATATCCAGCACCTAATTTTTAATGCTAGGGCAGAAATCGATTACTTTAACATTACTTAGTAAGAGCCTTCACTACTTTAATGAACTTAAACCAAACTTAAGAAACTTAAAACTTAAATTCTACTGTAAGAGCACAAACACAATTAAAATAAATAATTTTAATCATTCACTGCTTCCTGGTGCAGGCGCAGGTCTATCCAGTGTGCTGGTTTTGGTTTGTGCACAAATTCTTCTTACTGCTCCTTTCGCATCTGGCATTGTCTTGATCACTCTTCCCATTACCCAGGAATTGCGGGGTGTAGCTTTATCTACAATTAAAACAACGTCCCCTGGTTCAAAATTTCTTCATGATGCAAGCCATTTTTGACATTCTTGAAGTATTGGCAAATACTCTTCAGTCCATCTTTTCCAAAACAAATCTCCCATGTATAAAATTTACTTCCAGCATCTTCAAGAGTATTGTTCATTTGTAGAAAAGAGTTCAGGTGGCATATCAGGTTGTGTCTTCATTAACAGCAAGTGATTGGATGTGAGTGACTGCAAATCATTTGGGTTGTCTGATGTTTTTGTGAGACTTTCTTCCAGAAAGATTAACTGCTCTTGCAAATGTTCAGTGCAAAATGTAGCTGTACTGCCAGAATCTATTAGAGCATATGTTTCTACACATTTTTCACTCATTTCAGACTTAACTTTAACTGGAATCACAGCTAAGAAACCCTCTTTTCCAGCCCTGATAGCCATACATGTCTCTGATAGTTCCACAGGAATATGCGAGGAAGATATAATCTTCTTCTTCGACTTAAAATTTTCCTTTTTAGCAGGCGTGGCTTTATTGCTGGTGCCTTTTTCCTTATTCATATGCTGAATGACTGGGTGAAAATGAGAGCAAATTTGGCATTTAATTTTTTCTACAGTCTTTACTAAGATGACCTTGTTTAAGGCACTTAAAGCATAAGCCCTTAGATTTCAAAAAGTCAATTCTACTTTCATAGTTTAGTTTCTGGATTGCACTGCATTCATTAAGATCGTAATTTTCATTGCAAAAAAGACAGTGCTTACCGTGTGTACGACTAGCTGTCTCTGCCTTTTTGACTGAGGTGTCTGTATCCCTTTTCTTGTCAGCAACAGAAAAGTTTGTAGCAAAACTGCTTTTTCTCAATACGCCTTTTGAAGGATACTTCCCTTGATCAGTCTTGTCCTTTTCCTTCTTGAAGGTATGGCTTTGTAGGGCTGAGCTGTACACAGGATCCAAAGTGGATGTTGCCTGTTCTTCCAGAAAGTTCAATAGATGGATGAGAAGTGCTTGTTGGCCTTCCGTACTTTCAATACTCCGAATTTTGCATTGCCTCAGTGCTATTAGGTCTTGAGGAAGTTTAGAGACGAAGGTTATCATTACTTTATTGTTGTCCTCCCTGTAAGTTGGACATAATGTTCATACATCCGCCAAGAAAGATTGCAAAATCCATCGGACCTTCTCCAACATTTGGCTTTATTTGGCCACCCTTTGGTCAAATATAACACAAGTAAACACAAAATGCAGTTTTTAAATGATGGTTGTTATTATTTAGGGAGAAAAAAAATCCAAACCTACATGGCCCTGTGTGAAAAAGTAATTGCCCCCTTGTTAAAAAATAACCTAACTGTGGTGTATCACACCTGAGTTCAATTTCCGTAGCCACCACCAGGCCTGATTACTGCCACACCTGTTTCAATCAAGAAATCACTTAAATAGGAGCTGCCTGACACAGAGAAGTAGACCAAAAGCACCTCAAAAGCTAGACATCATGCCAAGATCCAAAGAAATTCAGGAACAAATGAGAACAGAAGTAATTGAGATCTATCAGTCTGGTAAAGGTTATAAAGCCATTTCTAAAGCTTTGGGACTCCAGCGAACCACAGTGAGAGCCATTATCCACAAATGGCAAAAACATGGAACAGTAGTGAACCTTCCCAGGAGTGGCCGGCCGACCAAAATTACCCCAGGAGCGCAGAGACGACTCATCCGAGAGGTCACAAAAGACCCCAGGACAACGTCTAAAGAACTGCAGGCCTCACTTGCCTCAATTAAGGTCAGTGTTCACGACTCCACCATAAGAAAGAGACTGGGCAAAAATGGCCTGCATGGCAGATTTCCAAGACGCAAACCACTGTTAAGCAAAAAGAACATTAGGGCTCGTCTCAATTTTGCTAAGAAACATCTAATGATTGCCAAGACTTTTGGGAAAATACCTTGTGGACTGATGAGACAAAAGTTGAACTTTTTGGAAGGCAAATGTCCCGTTACATCTGGCGTAAAAGGAACACAGCATTTCAGAAAAAGAACATCATACCAACAGTAAAATATGGTGGTGGTAGTGTGATGGTCTGGGGTTGTTTTGCTGCTTCAGGACCTGGAAGGCTTGCTGTGATAGATGGAACCATGAATTCTATTGTCTACCAAAAAATCCTGAAGGAGAATGTCCGGCCATCTGTTCGTCAACTCAAGCTGAAGCGATCTTGGGTGCTGCAACAGGACAATGACCCAAAACACACCAGCAAATCCACCTCTGAATGGCTGAAGAAAAACAAAATGAAGACTTTGGAGTGGCCTAGTCAAAGTCCTGACCTGAATCCAATTGAGATGCTATGTCATGACCTTAAAAGGGCGGTTCATGCTAGAAAACCCTCAAATAAAGCTGAATTACAACAATTCTGCAAAGATGAGTGGGCCAAAATTTCTCCAGAGCGCTGTAAAAGACTCATTGCAAGTTATCACAAACGCTTGATTGCAGTTATTGCTGCTAAGGGTGGCTCAACCAGTTATTAGGTTCAGGGGGCAATTACTTTTTCACACAGGGCCATGTAGGTTTGGATTTTTTTTTCTCCCTAAATAATCAAAACCATCATTTAAAAACTGCATTTTGTGTTTACTTGTGTTATATTTGACTAATGGTTAAATGTGTTTGATGATCAGAAACATTTTGTGTGACAAACATGCAAAAGAATAAGAAATCAGGAAGGGGGCAAATAGTTTTTCACACCACTGTATATATATATACGAGGGGGGACCCAAAAATAATGAGAATTTTTTCTGGAGGCTGGATGGGCATTAGTTTCAATGTTTGCTGGTAGGTGCGTGTACTAGACTGCCCTCTGCATCATTTCCCCAAGTGCCGTTGTTGAAGTGCTCAAGCGATTGTATGATGCAGTGTGGAGAAAACAACATGAATTATGGTGATCAGGTGAGTGGCTTCTGCATCACGACAATGCTCCCGCCCACACAGCATTGAGTGTGTGGCAGTTTCTCACAAAAAAACAGGATGACAATGGTTTCCCACTCTCCATACTCCCTGGACCTTGCACCCTACAATTTTTTCTTATTTCCAAGAATGAAGAGGAAAATGTTTTCAGGATGTAGAGGAGGTCAAGAAGCAAATGACGGAGGCCCTGAAAGCTATCACTTTGTAAGAGTTTCAGAACAGTTTTGAACAATGGCAAAAGCAGTGGGACAAGTGTATTGCATCTCAGGGAGAGTATTTTGAGGGTGATTACATTTTGGAAATGTTATGAGAAATATACAAACTTTTTTTTAAAAAAAGTCTCATTATATCTGTATATATAAACCATATTTACTATAATTATTAAAAATAACACATAAAAATTACAAAAACTATACCATGAACAAACTCTGCAATGATATTTACAGTCCTCAAAAAGTTGGTAGGTGATGAAGGTGGATCCTGAAGTGAAAACAACAGTAACAGATAGAAAGATGTGGCACAATACTCACTTTTAGTACACTACTTTCATAGAGTACACAGTCCTACTACCAGAATCCAGAAGGTGAATGGTTTTCTGAGGTGCCCCTCTTTACAAAGAGCATCAGTGGACTGGGTTGGGGAAAAAATTCTTCTCTGCTGTGAACATCCAGTTGATAAAGGGGTTTAGGTGCTGCTGAACATGAAGTCAGTTAAAAAATGAACAAATCACCTTCTTGTCTTTCAACTCCTTCTATTCCAGTTTTATGTGTATAGTGCCTACAAACCCCAAACTACAAAATCCACAAGTGCCTCTGCCTCTGTGCAAACCTTTTTAAAGATACAGTCCCCACATTTACTAACAGGAATCTGCATGACCAGTGTTGTTATTCAACATTTAACAAACAGGACATACTGACACACAAATGAAAACCCCTATGAGGTAACAATCCAGGCTTCTACTTGGCAAATTAATTTCAATGCATTTCAATGGAATCAGCAAAGTTTCCTAATATTTCTGCAACTTCAGTGGTGGTAAAGTGAACTCCATTGTGTTCACTTTTCACTAGTTGTGAGCACACTGTTAGATAGCTTCACATGTGGATTATGCAACATGATTAATATTGTGGTTCTGTGGTGCTCCAGTTTGTCCAGGATTCGGTGGTTGTGAGATCTCAAATTACTGAGTTTGTCAACCTTTTTTTAAAACCTTAAGATATTACTGTTTTGGATGGGTAGGTGAAATACAGGATGCCTATATGAAGCGTAGGGGTGCCAACCAGGTTGCCCCTTTTAATTTATGGCAGATAATAAGCAAAATAGGCACTGAAGGGCAGAAAGCAGAACATAAATCACCTTTTTGGTTTTTAGAAAGAATAGTTCTTATGAGTGTGTAGGGATCTCAGCACTCCATCACTAAGGTAGTCTGGGTCCAAATGAGATGCCAACTTTCAGGGGTATTGGATTTTTATTGCAGTCCAGCCAGAAAGGACGAGGTTAGTTGCAGATAATTAAAATTACCTACTTTTGTTTTCCTCAGTTCCATCACATTTCTTTTTTGGTCACTTGAAATGGTGGCTATCCCAATCTTTGATCTTGGAAATCTGGCAACCCTGTCCATGAAGTAGCAGAAGTAACCACTGCACCTGCACTAACTCTAATGGCAAAGTTCTAAAATTTTTTATATCTATACACAAGTGTAATGTATTATACAATCTTCTGATATCTGTCAACTTCCAACTGCTGTTATGAATGAGATGTGGGAAATGCACATTAAAAGCCAATGTGGCAGTAATATTATTTGAGAAAGGTGAGGATAAGAAATAGGAGAGTTGTTACCCCCCATTTAGTATTTTAATGCAGACATAATTCTGACATGTCATACAGATTTGATGATGCAACATTAAGGGGTACTTACATAAATATTTACTCAAAATAAATAATTTAAAGCTCTTATGTTTTAGCACAAATCTAGATTGCTCACTTCAGTTGGCTTTACAAGATAATTTTTCTATGATTTTCTACAAAAGTTGTATAACGTTTTTCTTTACACAACAACAAGGATAAATACAAGGAGGATTAAGTGACATTTTCAATTCTCAGCAGCCCTTATGCTTGCAATAAACTACAAAAGTTGTTCTTTTGTGGTTAAACCTGATGGGATCTTTAAAAGAGAGGTATAGTAATTAGCAAACAAAGGTCATTGTGAAAGACTCAGAATAACAAACAAAAGGTTAAGTTTCCTAATGAGCTATGAGCTTGAAACATAAACTTTTAAGGTCCCACTGGAGGCTGCAATGGAGCTGGATATTTTCCGGTAATTCCAATGTTCTAAAACTGCTTCATAAAGTACTGCCTTTAATGCTGTGAAGTTGGTCTTTACTGCTTGAGATATGAAAAAAACAAAACAAACAAATGACCTAATTTGAGTGAAACACAAACATATCTTAAAGTAGATAAGTGGCATAACAACAATTTATTTTGATGTAGTGTTCTTCTCAAAATACTTTCTTAGAACATTACAGAGTCTAATGAATGAGAAAAAAAAAACATCAAGTATAGTGTAATATAAAACTAGTAAACAAGACATCATGCAGTACAAGCTCAAGGCTGCAAATCAGAAAATGCTATAAATTTTGTATAATGAGAAGAGGATGATGTGACAAGAAGGAGGCGGTTTTGTACTTGAACCCTTACCTAGACTAAAATAAAGAAACCAAAATCCAAAAAAACAGAGTGTACTAAATATTTATGAAAGAGCGGGATAAAGAAATGGAGAATACAATGAAGAATTGATTACAAGTAAAACAAAGAACACAGCCTTTTTGAGCCTAACTAAGGCTACATCCACACTACTATGGTTTTTAAATGAAAATAATCTCCATCCATATTAGCATTTTCAAATCTTTCACAAAAGTATCTCCATCCACACTAAAATCACCAAAAACACATATGGTGTAGACATTTGCCTACATTGGGCATGAGAGCATTGCGCAGAAAAATCCTTCATGGGACGGTGTAGTGAAAGATTCACAGCCCTGTAAAAATGAGATTCCCTTGTGCTTTATGCATTTTAAAACTTATCGGTTTGAGCAGAACAGCACAGAAAAGAAATTCCTAAAGATTTCAACTTTTAATAGGGTTGTACAGCCCCCTAATGCCCTTTCACCTCACCTTTATTCCACTGCACAATGTGATATATTTATGAAATTATTTAATTAAAAAATTAACAATATTCACCAGCAACTTACAGCATGTACACTGCAAAATACTCTTAACTTTGCTTCTGGTAGGCCCTGCTCAAATTCCTTTTCATCCTTTATGTTCCCTACATTCTCTGAAATCTCTGTTCTCATTAAAAAATCTAAATCTTCCACTTCTCATTTAGATCTGATATTGTATATTCATCACTTTCTTCTGATATTGTTCCCTCAGCTCTTAAGTCCATAATTTAAAGAAACCAGGTGCTGACCCTGATAATCTGAACAATTTCTGACCATATCTGAAATTTTTAGATAAAATACTGAAAAAAGCAGTTGCAGTACAGTTACAAGGATATCTAACTGAAAATGATCTATTTCAGCAGTTTCATTCTGGTTTTCATCCTTTCCATAGCACAGAGACAGCTTTGGCTAAAATCATTAATTATTTGCTAATGACTGCTGACTCTGGGCTGCTGACCATTGTGGTATTGCTAAACCTAAAATACAGTCTCCCATAGTATTTTGTCAGCAGATTAATTTCCTTTGGGATCTGTGATAGTTCTTACACTTGGCTTGAATTATATCTCTCTGGTCATACACTGTTTGTTCAAATCAAGAATTTTAGACCTCAGCCTACCCCTGTCACTAATAATGTTTCCCAAGGCTCTGTTTTGAGCCCTCCTTTATTTATTATCTATCTTCTGCCACTTGGTAATATCTTTAGGTGATTTGGTATTTGGTTTCACTGTTTCAGTTGACTGCGGTGGGCTGGCACCCTGCCCAGGGTTTTTTTCCTGTTTTGCGCCCTGTGTTGGCTGGGACTGGCTCCAGCAGACCCACGTGACCCTATAGTTAGGATATAGTGGGTTGGATAATGGATGGATGGATGTTTCAGCTGATGCCACCCAGCTGTATTTATCTACTAATTCCAATTCTGCCCTTCCTTTCTTCATCTTTTCTGACTTTTCTCTGAAATAAAAACTTGGTTCACTTCTAATTTTCTCAAACTTAATAATGATAAAACTGAAGTTTTCCTCATTTGCACTAAATCTACTCTTGCCAAACTTGACAGCTTTTCCTTGACAGTTAATGGTTGTATAGTTTCTCCTTCTTCTAAGGTTAAGAGCTTGGTTATCATCCTCGATAGCACTCTGTCTTTCAAAACTCACATTAACAATATTACCCAGTCTGCATATTTTCACCTTTCCAATATAAATCGTCTCCGTCCCTTCCTCACACTTAATAGTACTGGTGTTCTTGTACATGCTCTGGTAACATCACATATAGATTACTGTAATTCTATATTGTCTGGCCTCCCTCACAAGCTTCTGAATTGGCTTCAGCTGCTTGAGTTATTACCAGTACCACCATAACACATTACCTTGGTTCATTGTGAACTTCACTGACACCTTTTTAAATGCTGTATCAATTTCAAGATTCTGCTAGTAACATTCAAAATTCTTCATAGCCTAGCACTTTCATATCTTTCAGATCTTCTAAATATTTAGAAGTGGCCTGGCTCCTTACTCCTGACATCATGCTTCCCCCTCCCCTCAGCCCGCAGCCTCTGTCTTGGATTAGCGCAAATAAATTGCTCCTACAAATGAACTATGATTCTGTGAGAGAAGTTGCAAAATCAACTGGACTGTTCAAGCAAATTACAGAAAAAAACTGATCTAAATCCATTAAATTTTTCTCTATTTCGCTAGCGGAACAGAACTAAGGTACGCTCTGAGGCCCCGCCCCTTCCCCTTGGCCAGCAGCCTGTCTCTCAGATTCGTGCGAAATAAATTGGTACCGCAAGTGAACTATGATACTAAGTGCAATGAGAGAAGTCGCAAAATCAACTGGAATGTTCAAGCAAATTATTGACAAAAACCCAATCTAAATCTGTTAAATTGTTCTCTTGTTTGTTAGCTAATTGGAGGTAAGGTCTGTTGTGTCAACTGTGTTCTTAACCAGCCTGTTGTGAGGTTTCTAACAGCAAAAATCCTGCTTGGCTTCCGGAGTCGATGACTGATACCAGTCACAACAATTTTGTCTTTTTATGGTCAGGCAGTGTAAACAGGCTCTTTGGATGAAAGGTGTACACAACTCACACTCGCTCACGCACAGCATCACATTTACTGCTCATTTTCTTTTAATAAAACTTTTTTAACATTTATTTGTTAGCATGTATATACATTACAGAAAAAATTATTGTAGCATCTTGTTTCCAAAACTAAATTATTGACTGTAATTCTCAGTAAGGGCTGCACATGATGCATTGGTTAGCACTGCTCAAAGAGACTGGGTTCAAATCCCAGACACTGTTTGCATGTTTTTGTTGAAGGCAGTATGTGTTTTATTTTGTTATGAATTATAACTATGTCATTATGAAAAATATTTATATTTACTTTGGGAATTGTTTACTGTCATGTTGTGCTCCATTCTGAGACCATGCCACATGGCACCATTAGCATGGCAGTTTCTATTCTGGCAGTTGGAGCAATCTTCGTCAAGATACTAACCAATTTCTGAAGTATTTCTTTACTAACCAATTTTTGAAGTGTTTCAGGTTTTGAATTAAGTACTTTGTGACTCCAATTTTGTTTTGCACTATGGTTTAGACAAAGGTTACTTCTTTGCTCTTTGACTTTAATACATTCTTGGCTTTGTTTCCTTCTTCCGGACCATCATTAATTGCCGTTATGGTCTTCTCCTTCAAGAAATAAATATTCTGTGTTAATATTGACAGAATTTTAGGTTTTGCAGAGGCTGTTACAAAGTCAGGGGTAGAAGAGGGCACAAAATGGGGCACAACCATTAAAGGGTTTAAAAACGAATACAAGGATCTTAAAATGGATTTGAAAACAAACTGGAAGCCAGAGAAGGGAAGCCAAATCGGGGTAACATGCTCATGCTTTCTTGTGCCAGTTAAAAACCGAGCAGCAGCATTTTGCACCTGCTGTAGGCGATCAATGGTGGCCTGGCTAATTCCAAAAACAAGTGCATTGCAGTAATCTAGGCGAGATGTTATAAAAGCATGTATCACTGTTTCAAGGTTGCGTTTAGACAAATCAGGTTTGATTTTACAATAAGTGAACCTGGACATCTAATTCTTAATTATTTAAAGTACTTTTTATGTGTATTGCATCATGTTTCTGATTCAGTTGATGCATGTCAGTAGTAAAGTAAGTAAAAGAAGGGAGCCATAGTGTTGGAGAATATGTAATACCTTTCAAAAGAGTTGCAGCTGAATCTGGTTGGAATGACCAAAAACCTAATTTTTTCATTCCAAAGTGGGCTCAGTGATGAAATCAAGCCATGATATAAGCTGCTCTTTAGAAAAGGTTGCTTCAGTGATTTTGAAATTAGGCACTTAAATTCAAAACCATCACCGATTGAAATTTAGTACTTGGGTGCCATATACCTGTTCTTTCCCTGAAACAAAAACTTCAGATACAGTGGAAGTAGGGAATAAAATAATCTGAAAGAAAGAATACATCAGGTACATGATGGCTTACGCTTTTATTATGGTAATTCTCACCATATTGTTAATTCATATTCCGAGTTACAGGGAAACTTAAGTGGGTATTAAGGGTTGGCATTTACACAAAACATTATATTGATAATGGATTCCATTTGCACATAATTTAAGACATAAAACATCACAAGCAAACTTATGAAGACTCTGAAAATTGTATCAGTTCTTATTCAGTACATTGGCTTACTGTCTCACTACAGAATATGTTCTGTCAATAAGGGATATGAACAATTAATAGACGTCACATTGGTAAGGGATTTATTACTAGAATTCACTCCTCAGTGGAATTACAATTAAAGTTACTACTCTATTAAATATTTTGTTGTTTTGTTTTGCAATCTCAATGTTCATATTTGATTGTAATAATCATATGGCTTTGGGCTCATTTCCCTGTAATGAATTGAGGAAAAAACTAATTATTTTTCAGGAGCACACAGTGTTATAAGCTTCAGTGAAAAATAATTCACTACATTGTCTTTTCTTGATTTCTAAAGAAATGTTTTAGAATATTCACATTTACTAATGCACAGTATTTAGTAAAAAATAAATCATAAGTCTTACCATTGCATTTACATTATGCTTGTCATACTGTATTGACCTTGTTCTAGATTTATCCACCATCTGTTTCAGAAACTCTTGCTTTGGGTTCAAATGTGGCACACGGTTTTATTTGCCCATCTTATATTCTGAGTGGTGTTTTTTTATGTTTTTGCAGTAAAAAATATGGACCTTTGTGTCCATGTGTAGATTTCAGAGAACTTTAAAGAATCATCATCAAAATAATTACCCATTTCCCTAAATTATATCCCTTCTCGATCAAATGAAGATTTATGAAATTATTAAAATGTTAGTAATAATGTGTAGTGCATATACCTTAGTACAGTGGAACCTCGGTTCACGAACGTCTCAGTACACGTACAACTTGGTTCATGACCAAAAAGTTTGCCAAACTTTTGCCTCGGTTCACGATCACACACTCGGTATACGAACAAGCCAGTTTCCCTTTAGGTTTGTGCGCACCGATGATTTCCGCACGTGTTGCATTGTTCTCGGTCAGACGTGCCTGCCTGCCTGCGTGTGCGTGCCTGCCTGCCTGCGTGTGCCTACCTGCCTGCCTGCGCGTGCGTGCCTGCCTGCCTGCACAAGAGAGACAGAGAGAGAGCGAGAGCGTGCGTGCTGCTGAGAGAGAGAGAGCGAGTGCGTGCGTGCTGCTGAGAGAGAGGGGGAGGGTGCATGCTCCTGCAGCTGAGCAGGGAACCTGGGTGTTTTGTGTCAGTGTTATTCAATGTTTTTACATTAGTTTACTATTACACTGTGCATTCTATGGTGTAATTAACTATATTTGTGCTTAATCTTTAAAAAAATATATTTACATACAGTTTGTACGGTCTGGAACGGAATAATTGTATTTACATACAATCCTATGGGGTAAATTGCTTCGGTTCACGACCAACTCGGTTTACGACCAGAGTTTTGGAATGAATTACGGTCGTGAACCGAGGTTCCACTGTAATTGTTCATAAGGTTGAAGAGTGGAAACTGCATTAATTACAAATTTTGAACTTTAATAGGAAATGCTCTATGGACTTGCTAATGTAATGTAATGTAATAAGTATTTCAGATTTCATGAATGATTTCTTTGACCTTTCAGAAAGATTTCTGTTGGTCTACATTAATCATATTTTATTTTTTTTCTCTTATAGTTACACACATGATGGATGTTTATGAATTGCTTACATATCAAAGAAAATATTTATATTGGACAAAGTTAAACAAATATGAGTTTCATCACTCTTCATTCATATTCTTGGATATCTTTCTGGCTTAGAAATGGATCCTGCTAAAACACGAACAATTGTAAATTGGCCACCTCTCACCACCCATAGCCACTTATGCACACTCTTAACAATAATGTTTCTTCAATGATGCTTTATTAATTCCGTATTAACAGGAAACTAACAGATTAAGAAAACTTGATCTTAGCCTGTTTTATTGTATGATTCAAGAGTCCTTTTCAAATCAGGACCCATTGGTATTTTACAGATTGGTTCCCTTTATTTCATAGTTATCTACAATATGGACGCTTTTACAGATCTAAATGAATAAAGATTCTTTCTGGAACCATAACGTGGATGGGTTTTTTGGGAACCAATAATGGTTGTCTTTTTGGTTGGTTTGTATTTTTTCCTACCCAAGAAAGTCTTACTTCAAATAAATCATGTTTCCATGTTGCCTGTTTCATTATGAAAATATACAATTTGCAGATGTATACCCCAAGATGACCTGTGCATCACAATTAACTGAATCTGATTTTATCAAAGATCACACCAATGTCAAGCCACATATGATGAAAGGCTCATTGCCATTGGATTGCGCAGTTTAGCCCATTCTAATGATGTATAGCTGTCTGTGATTATCCATTCATATCACATGTCACAGCTGTGTGTAAAAGAAAGGAAATAAATGGCTTCTGTGACAGCTCATCTTTACACATCATTATAAATAAAGATTGAGGAAGGTTCTGATCACAGTTTTGACTTTACTAAGAATTATGAAAGACTTGATGCTACGCTGGATGTGTTGGTACTGCTTTTAGTAAAATTTTAAATTTCATTTCAAGTGTCATAGGTTCAATTATCATGCTGTCTGCTACACATTTTCCCTATGTATGTTTTCTGAGAAGTTCTCTTTCTGTTTCACCTTAGAGTACAGACAGTGTTGCTAAGCATACTTGTTTCGTTAAGTTGTACTTGTGCCGCAGGAACTTTCACATGAAGACTCCCTTCCCTGCCTGATTGAATGTCACTGTATCACACCACTTACATTGTCTGTGCTGTAAGTAAATGAGAAAAAAATGGCATTTCAGCTAGTGTCTTGTTCATGGTATAATCCCCCCACTAAAGGGATCAGTTGTATCTTGTGATATTTTTTATCCCTGTTTTTCATTACCCTTGCCTCCAAACAGTAAGTGAAATTTAAAAACAAGCGCAATTAGAAATCTGAAATAAAATCAAAGTGCGGCCTTGTCAGGTTAAGGCGGAATTATGAAATGAGCCAAGTGCGTGGTGAGGCGAGTGACATTAGAAACTGTATACAAAATCTCACACAGCTTGCTCTGTTAATTCTTTCATTGGCAGTGGTTGGATAGGGCAGATTACCATGAACAAGTCTCATTTGCTTACGTCCCAGGAACTGCCATCTGTGACTCAAAAGAGGCTGAGAATCACTGGTTTAGGTGTATGTGTCTGTATGACTAGTTCTGTGCTCAGGGCTACCTGTTTCCTGCCCTGTGCCAAAGGGCTACTAACAAAGGCATTTTCCCCACTCCCAGGAAGAGGCTGGTATGAAAATGTATGCATGTACTTAATTTATTCCACAAAATAAAAACACACTAAACTTCTGGGGGGGGCAACTGCAACTGAAAGCAGAAGATGTGTGAATTGCAGCACAAAAAGTCCAATCTAGTGTGCAAAATGTAAGCTACCTCTGTGTCTAGTGGCAAACTGAAATTGTTTAATGGACTGGCATGAAAAAAGTATTTTGAAAGAAAAGCATTGGATGAGTAGGAAATTATACGAAACAGGTACAAACCATTTAGTTGTTTCTTCATAGTGATGTATAGTTTGTGTGAGATTATGTATACAAATATTTCTACTGCAATACTTGTTTTGAGAGATTGTTTTAGTCAAAGAGACTAAATTTTACACAAACAGTCATAATGGTTCCAAGCAGAGGGACACCTTGTGCCAAACAGTGTAACTCTGCAAAGCTATGGTATATGCCATCTACACTTGGTACAATGAAAACCGACAGCTTTGGGACACAAAAGAAACTTAATTCCAGGGCTATGCATCATAAAATGTCTTGGTTATGTACTGTAAAATCCAGTTTTTGGAGAGAAATACTTAAAGCCCAAGATTATTTTTGTTTTTTATTTAGTTGATATTGGTCTAAAGAAAGGATTTAAAATCATACAAATACTTTTAAAATTTTGTTTTGTACAGTACTTGACACTCTTCAGCCAATTTCAGGTCTTTTATTACAAAGAAATGAGTAATTGGACTGGACTGCCAGTAGGGATGCTCTGTGCAAGAGAGGACAGAGCCGACTATACTTCCTTAGAAGGCTGGCGTCCTTCAACATCTGCAATAAGATGCTGCAAATGTTCTATCAGATGGTTGTGGCGAGTGCTCTCTTCTATGCAGTGGTGTGCTGGGGAGGCAGCATAAAGAAGAGAGACACCTTACGCCTGGACAAACTGGTGAGGAAGATAGTCTCTATTGTAGGCACAGAGCTGGACAGTTTGACATCTGTGGCAGAGCGACGAGCGCTGAGCAGGCTCCTGTCAATCATGAAGAATCCAATGCATCCACTGAACAGGATCATCACCAGACAGAAGAGCAGCTTCAGCAACAGATTGCTGTCACTGTCCTGCTCCACTGACAGACTGAGGAGATCGTTCCTCCCCCACACTATGCGACTCTTTAAATTCAACCTGGGGGGGTAAACATTAACACTACACAAGATTATAGACTGTTATACCTGCATCACACTCTCTACCTTGCATTTTTTAACTTGCACTACGCTTTTAATGTTCTTTAATTAATATTGTTTTTATCAGTATGCTGCTGCTGGAGTATGTGAATTTCCCCTTGGGGAATTAATAAAGTATCTATCTATCTATCTAATAGTCATTTATTTTTAGGAATGTAATTTAAGCACAATAATGCCAAAAATCCCTTAGTGCATAAGGAGCTAAGGATGTACAAACATTTTTTGTTTTTTTGCAAATTAATATTAATATTGTTGACTTATTTAAGGTCTTACATTGGCTTTGACCCTATCACAAATCTAATGAAAAAACAACCTTTGTTTAGATTCAAGAAAGAGGTGTAACATTTCAGTCATTGAAAACATTGTTTATCTTGTTGTCCTAATCTAGACTTATCTTTTAATTGATGCTTCATGTGTAGGGACAAGTACAACCTTGTCACATTTGCTGATCTGGTTGTAAGTCTTCCTCTCTAGGAAATTTTCAACTGTACAGCCAAAGTATGATGTTGATGACAGAGAATTAGAACATCAGAACATTAGAACAATCTAGATGAGAACAGGCCATTCAGCCCAACAAAGCTCGCCAGTCCTATCCACTTATTTCTTCCAAAAAAACATCAAGTTGAGTTTTGAAAGTCCCTAAAGTCTTACTGTCTACCACACAACTTGGTAGCTTATTTCATGTGTCTACCATTCTTTGTTTAAAGAAAAACTTCCTAATGTTTCTGCGAAATTTACCCTTAGCAAGTTTCCAACTGTGTCCCCATTTTCTTGATGAACTCATTTTAAAATAACAGTCTCAATCCACTGTACTAAGTCCCTGCATAATTTTAAACACTTCAATCATGTCACCTCTTAATCTGCTTTTGCTTAAACTGTTTAGGCTCAGCTCATTTAATCTTTCCTCATAATTCAACCCCTGTAGCCCTGTAGTCAGCCTAGTTGCTCTTCTCTAGACCTTTCATAGTGTTGCTATGCCCTTTTTGGTAAATTGCTTCGGTTCATGAGACCAAAACTGCATACAGTACTCTTGATGATGCCTCACCAGTTTATAATAAAGCTGGAGCATAACCTCCTTGGACTTGTACTCCACACATCGTGCTATATAACCTAACATTCTGTTTGCCTTCTCAATGGCTTCTGAACACTGTTGGGAAGTAGATAGCTTACAGTCCACTATGACTCCTAAATCTTTCTCATAAGGTGTACTCTCGATTTTCTGATTGCCTATTGTGTATTCAAACCTAACATTTTTACTTCCTATGTGTAATGATGAATTTCATCTTCCACAAATCTGCCCAATCTTGTATGCTATCCAAGTCCTTCTGTAATGATATAATGAATTCAAAATTATCTTCTCATCCACCTATCTTGTTATCATCTGCAAATTTAACAAGCTTGTCACTTATATTCCTATCTACCCTGTAAATCATTTATATGTATTAAAAATAGCAGCGGCCCTTGCACTGACCCCTGTGGAACACCACTCTTAACATCAGCCAATTCTGATAAGGTTCCTCACACCATCACCCTCTGTTTTGTGTGTCTGAGCCAATTCTGCACCTGTCTACAAACATCACCCTGAACTCCCACTTCTTTTAGTTTGATGCCCAACCTCTCATGTGGCACCTTATCAAATGCTTTCTGAAAATCAAGATAAATAATATCATATGTTCTACTTTGATCATATCCTTTTGCTGTTTCCTCATAGAATTCCAGAATGTTAGTAAAACACAACCTTATATAGACAGGTGTGTGCCTTTCCAAATCATGTCCAATCAACTGAATTTACCACAGGTGGACTCCAATTAAGCTGCAGAAACATCTCAAGGATGATCAGGGGAAACAGGATGCACCTGAGCTCAATTTTGAGCTTCATGGCAAAGGCTGTGAATACTTATGTACATGTGCTTTCTCAATTTTTTTATTTTTAATAAATTTGCAGAAATCTCAAGTAAACTTTTTTCACGTTGTCATTATGGGGTGTTGTGTGTAGAATTCTGAGGAAAAAATTAATTTAATCCATTTTGGAATAAGGCTGTAACATAAAATGTGGAAAAAGTGATGCGCTGTGAATACTTTTCGGATGCACTGTACATGTTGTGATAGATTAAGGGCTCTCTCGCTCCCTTGAACCCTCAGACACCACGTCAGACATCAGATAAAAGTCCAAATAATTGATTTATTATAATAATAATAATGTGCACAAAGCACCCTCCACTCCCAAATACTCAATAAACAATACAATAATCCAATCCCCCACTGCCAGACGCTTAGCCACCCTGCCTCCCAACTCAGCTCAATTGTCTGGGATTTCCCACAGTCCTTTATAGTCCTCGACCCGGAAGTGCTTCTGAGCCCTCAGTCCATGTGGTTATCCAGCACTTCCGGGTCAGGTAAAAACTTCTCTTTTTCTTCAACCCGGAAGTATATCATTTCTTCCGTTCCCGTGACTTGGAAATACTTCCAGGATATATGGGAAATATAAATCCCTGGGCTTCCCTGCAGCGACTCCTGGCGGCCCCCTAGGTATCCAGTAGGGCTGTACATTATAATTCCACAGTCTATAATTCCCTGCTGGTATTCGGGGCACCTCTATGCTGCAAGGAGGGCTCCATCTGGCGGCCTGGGGGTATTGGCCAGGATGAATGGCCGGCTATATCTCACAATGTGTATAACAGGAATTATCAATGGACCAAGTGAAAACCACCTTACAGAGAGATACTTCAATAAAGGTTACCCGTATGATTCAATTTTGGACTTTCTGAAACCACATCACGGAATAACTATGTGCCTCTGTACTTTAAAAACCGTTTGAAGCATCTTCACTTATCAAACCATAGCAATTATTCCTGCATGCATGTTTTGCGAACTGCGATTCAGAGGGAGCTCAGAGGACCTGGTTGTTTATTTGGATACAAGACTATGTTTAATCTGTTAAAGCAAAAATATTTATTGCGTGTCAGAAGGCGGAGTGTAATGAAGATGATATCGGAGATGAATCTGGCTGGATCACTTTCCAGAAGAACAAGAAGATTTTGCAGGAGGAGTTGCCATTCTTTAGGACCAAATTATGTTTGGCATGTCAATGGTTATGACAAACTGAAATGTGTATGGCTTTGCATAGTATGGATGGCTTTTCCAGAAAGATTTTGTGGTTAACTTGTGGGCTAACGAATAATAATCCTGCTGTCATCGCTTCTCTATATGTAAAATGCGTATCTGACTTGGGTATTGTACCAATGCGTTTAAGAACGGATTGTGGCGCAGAGAATGATATAATGGCCGCTATTCAGTGTACTTTAAGAGCTCAACATACTGATCTTTTTTCTGATGCTAGAAATCACATTTATGGAACATCTGTTACAAATCAAAGGATTGAATCCTGGTGGGCACATTTTAGAAAACAAAGGTATTGTATAGATTAACAATTTTAAATATGGTTACATTTTTGCAATTCCTTATTAGAATTGTGATTTTTTTTTTACATCTTTATTACATTGTCACAGTATGGTTAAACACATCTGTTTCATTCTCATCCCTTTATACATATTTTCACAACACTCCTAAACACACCTAATGCAATTGGGGTTGGGTTACAGTACAGTGCCTAATTTACTGCAAACTGAATACTTTTTTCAAGGAACTACACACAAAGTGAGAACATGCACACTGGCAGGAATCCAGCTGTTATTCAAACCTTGAATGATGGAATCAATGAGGGAATTGTGTCAACCCCTCTGCTGTCACATGCAATAAAATATCTAATCATATTTACATTCTGAACTTGTGTTCACTGCTGTCAAGACATGCTATTGTCTGTATAAACCAGATTTCAAACTATTTTTTTGGAATAACTAAATTGACTAATGGTTTAAAAGAGAAACTGTATTCTAAAAGAGGAGAAAAATACTTATTTTGTTAGGTATACAGTTTAAGTTACAAAAATAAATTAATTCCCATTTCATATATTTGATACTTTCCATTAATTTTACAGATCACAATTTTGGTTGGAGCTTTTTGAAGACCTTTAGGAATATGGGCATTTTAATGGTAGTCATGAGTATAAATGTTTGCTGCGCTTTGCATTTCTTGCTGTTCTTCAGAAAGATTTGAATGAGGCTAGGATGCTCTGGAAACAAACAAAGAATGAGACCTTCAAGAATGTCATCCTATCCAACAGGAATTCTAAATGAATTATTCAGTTTACCACACCAGTAATACAATGTTAGATGTAACAAGTTATGGCTATGTTAGTTTGTAATACAAGTATATACTGACTGTTTTATAATGTCCTTAGCTAAACTAGCCCTTTAGCTGTAAGCTTTTTTTTTTTTTGCTCTTAGGTTTCAAGCAAGAGATTATGGATATGTACTGAACCTGAATTTTCTTCAAGATCTATCACCTTACTGTGAAGAAACTTTCATGTGTGGAGATATGGCCATCCAGGAATACTTAACATTAATAAAACAGCAAAATAATCTTCAGACACCACATGCATGGGAATCAGCCTTTGACCTATACTTGATGCTGGAAGAGATAGCTGATTTGTAAAGATAACTTTATTTATTTATTTATTTAAAACTGTGAAGTACCCAATGGTGTGTATAGTACATTACTCTAACTCAAACAAATGAAATGTAATTCAGTTTGATAAAAGAGGATTGTGAAGAACTAGGGTCATACAACAATCATGTAAACATTTTGTAAATAATTTAACAAATAATTTCTTAACGGTAGTCTCCAAAGTTACAGAATTATACATTAGTTTAATCAATAAAGGATATCTCAATATTTTACACAAATCTTTTGACTTTTGAAGCATAACACATGCAGATTTTCTATAACAATGTCTAATGTCTCAAACATTGTTTTGTGATTTTAAAGAACATAGAATGTGAAATTGTTGACCTTGGTTAAACTGAGGTTAACTACATCCATAACTAATTTACTGCATCCAAAATATTTATCCAAATATTAACATTTTAAAACTAACCAAAATCAATTAAAGCTTGTCAGCCTGTTTTTACATTTCACATATTGAAAGGACTGGATCATGAGTGGAGGGGGTTGTAGAGAATTAAGGTTGGTATTGTATTTTACATTATTTTACTTTTTCTAACCTTCAATATCCAAGAGGTACTCTTACCAATAGGCAGCAGTTCTTCCTTTCTCATGTCTCCAGCTGCTGCCTGCCTCATTGAAATTTATCTCAAAAATATCTTCAATAGCTTCTGCATTGATCTTGCTTTGAGAAAAGCACATGTAGTTTACAAATACACCTAGATACTGCTTCATTTTTTCAAGTAGGTTGAGAGTGGATAATCCATCTTTAAATCTGTGATGAAGAAAAAGAAAAAAGGTCAGGACACAAATGGACAATTTAAATAATGTTTCATAGGCACAGCAAAAGGACCAACTATTCTCAGTTGCACAAAATGTAGATTACCTTCCAATACATTGACTGTTTCTTGTAAAAAAGTACCATTCCAGATAATCCTGAACAAGTTTCTCTCTTTCTTCAACTTCTTTAACATGGTTAAAGCATCTGCGGTGGGTTGGCGCCCTGCCCGGGATTGGTTCCTGCCTTGTGCCCTGTGTTGGCTGGGATTGGCTCCAGCAGACCCCCGTGACCCTGTGTTTGGATTAAACGGGTTGGAAAATGGATGGATGGATGGATGGATGGATGGATGGTTAAAGCATCCTGCTATCAGAAACATGGTGCCATTTTCTTTTATAGCATTTCTCAGGATGTTGAGACCTGATGCCAATTTTATCTAGATTTAATATACAACAGAGTTATCAGATGTTCACAGACATGCACTTGCAATATTAAACACCAATATTATAAAAACATATAACAAATGTAAGGGAACAGTGTATTATATGCTTTTTTAAATAACTGAACCATACCGTCCCCCAGAAAATGTAACAAACTTCGGACTGTTCTCTACAAAAATGCCACTGTGATGCAGTATTTAAAAAGGTACCTCTTTGCTGTATAAAACGGGGATATACTGTATTCCAGTCTAGTCAATGTATGTGGATTTTGGTCGTTTTCATCAGTGCAGGGGGAAGGGGCATCTGGCACTTCAAATTATTCTTATTACATGCAGGTATTGTTATTTGTTACCCCATAATAACCAAGGGAAGGTGTGTGCTCCCTATAACTGACTGGTATCTAATGCTTCCACCTTTGATTTTGAATTGAACAATGTGGGTTCACAGAATAAAATGACACCACGCAGAGGAAAAAAACTTAGAGACCTATGTAAGAGATGAACATTCATAAAGTGGAGATCTTTTCAAACACTCCAAAATATTTTAATATTAGTCATACCTTTTGGAGCACCTTGTAAATATCAGGATCTGATATATCTTCAATTGATGGAGAAATCTCACCAGTTCCCACAAGTAATTCATAAGGTTACGAGATATAAACTGTGGGACAGGACCACCATGGATAAGTGATGCAGCAATCATTCTTCCAATGGTAAAGTACTCTTCATTGGCAAGGGCTTTAAAAAAAGGAGCTGTAAATCAGTATGCTCTGCTAAAAGGAATATACAAGTTACACACAGACATTCAAAACAGTAAAGTAAAACAAATGTCACTTATATTCAGTAGGATAAAACATAAGCTAATGAAATTCCATATTGCTAATATATAAACCAGTTTAATTTCTATAAGATACAAATTAGATAAAGTGTTAAACCCAGTCTAAAAAACAAAACATAAGCACAAGGAAAAGGTCAGGAAAAGTCATACTTTTTCATTTATGTAGGCTCTAGTTTTCTTAATGTCTTGCTTATACAAATTTGGGCAAAGCCAAGAAAAAACACCGTTCATGTTAAAACTGCACTCTTGTATACTTAACTGCTTTGTCACACCTTAAATATTTTGCATTTTCTTTGCCTTCAAAAATTCTTCGATACTGTAAATCCTGAATTAAGAGCTGAAGAAACTCTCTTTTTGGTCCACCAGCATCAATTGCATGTTCAGTATTGCCAGAATCATCAGTAAATTTTACCAACATGGTATAAGTGGGATTATAAGTGCTTTGTCTAAACCCACGGAGAGCTCCATCCCAGATATCTCCACAATTTATATTAAATCCTGACACCTTGTTAGACTGAATCTGTTTGGCAAGTTCAGCCAAGATTTCTTCCACTGGAATATTATGTTCTGTTAACCTACTGAATGACAGATATAGAAGAATAAACAATTAACTAAAATAGCACACACACATTTAGATTAGATACTTTACTTACTTTACTTTATTAATCCCCAAGAGAAAATCTGAATGCATACCATGACAAAACATAAAACAAAGAATAAAATGCAGAGATGTTGACTCAAAGTATAATATAAGACAATACAGTAAAACCATATTATAAATATTATGATAAAAATAACTAGTAAATTGAAGTTTGTTCTAATTTACTATGGCTTTTGTCAGGAGTGAAAGAAAGGCCACATTGGCAACTTCCTCCCAACATTTTCAATCCTTCTTCATGCAGTTCAGCTCTGTGGGGTTATCCCTCATTAAACTTCTCAGTTGGCCACACATGTGCATCATCAGGAAGAGACTGAAACAATGTCTGTGGTAATCTGTAGTAATAGGCTGCAAGTCATTTGTGGTATTTTAAATATAAACTTGTAATAAATATTAAGTACTGTATTTCCAAACCCACTTTACACCTTACCATTCCACAATTTCCACAGACTCCTGTTCTTTTGTGCTATCTTCATCTTCAATAAGGATTGGAACATACACCTCAGTATAATTTCTAAATAAAAGAAATACATGAGTTTAGAAACTCATGGTTATGTTAAAATAATTAAAATATTTCTCTATATCATATATATTATGGGCGTAGTGGTAGCTCTGAAGCTAAGGATCTGCGCTGGTATCCCAAAGGTTGCCCGTTCGAATCGCCGTCACTGCCAAAAGAGATCCTACTTTGCTGGGCCCTTGAGCAAGGCCCTTAAACTTTAATTGCTCCAGGGGCGCTGTACAATGGCTGACCCTGCGCTCTGACCCCAAGGGGTATGCGAAAACTAACAAATTCCTAATACGAGAAATTGTATAAGGCAAAATAAAGAACAAAAAAAAAAAAATATCAGGAAGTAAAGCTGCCTGGTTAAAAAAATCCAACAGTTACATTAAATATATACAAATAAAACTACAAACGAAAATAAACAACAGATCCCCTAGACTCTGGTCATTTGCATAAAACAATAATTAGAAAGTGCTTAACTTTAACACATTAAAACAGCAATTTAACAACCTTTTTATTAAAACATTTAATTTTTATACAGTATGTAGAAATTATACCAGTTCATCAAAGTACTTTAAAATCATAAGTTACTTGTCATTTGTTGTCTTGTTTGGAGAAAAACTTCACAGTTAAGTTTAACTATTCTTTCAATACACATATTGTTCACTACAGCTATGAGTCCTGTAAACCTTAACCAACTAATCTGATTAATTACCATTAATGTCCTTATGCAAAAATGCATGTCTGTACCCTTTTAATTTACAAATGAACTGCTATATACTGTATGGAGGAAAACCCTTAATTCTGCATGACAGCACCTATACCAATGACCCCTTTCAATACTGGAAGCACTTTCACTTGCATCCTTTGCTGCTGCTCCATCAGCAAACATGGTTTGTTTTTCAGATGAATCTATCTGGTTCTAAAAAAAAGGGATGCGATACCGTGTTAACAAGGCTTTCAACTGCTCAAAGATGGAATACAGCTATTATGAAATTCAACTAATTTTTAGTGTAACATAAATTCAGCAAGCATATATGTTACTACATTTATTTACATTGTATATATCTGGTGTCAAACCAATCACATTTTTACACATAACTGACTTTTTTATCATTTTAAATTTCTTGTCACTTCTGCCTTAAAATAAATTGTCTGGAGCATAGACAAATTAAGGCAATATGTTAAACTGAATTATCTAATGTTTTCGAATTCGTTTATGGACTGTGATGGAAGAAACAACTGTCTTAAATACCACGCTACATTTAAAATAATAATAATAATTTACCTGTGAATTCTCATGGCTGGCCCTAATGGCTATAGTGTTTGGTGAGCTCCTGAAACCACGGCTTGGAAAAGAGAGAGAGAGAGAAAAAAAAACACACACGTATTGCACGTATTGTTTGGATCATAACTAAAGTTAAAAAGATGCATATAGGTTAAATGATTTTACAGACATCACTCATGTAAATAGTAGTAAACAACTGACAGCTTTAAAAACACACATATATAAATAAGAAGACATATTTATGTTATTTCAACAATCAATCTCCATCACATATCTTTTAAAAATTTAAACATTAAATACCAGTGTGTCTTTCAATGAATCTTCTTCAGAATGTTTTGGCTGAACTACTACTTCATTATCTCTATCTTCAGTCTTATCTACAAAAAAATGATATCCTTTGTGAACATAATATGGACATTACTACTTCAACAAATTATGTCACCATCACAATGAATAAGTTGTATGTGCAGTCTTAACAGGATGGTAAATTCTTTATTTTTCAGTAGATCACACTGCGCAACTTTGGACTTGAGTACAAATAAAATTAGTTATGTTTCCCCAACTGTGTTTACATTCAAGTTTATTCTCTTGTACAAAAGTTCAAAAGTAATATTTTAATGCATTTTTACATAAAGCAATTTGCTATGAGACAATCTCTGAATACAGAATTAACGGTAGTAGGCCAGAGTATTCAGACTTTAGATCATCATATCCACTGCAATGCCATCAGGTTTTTTTTTGAGTTAAAGGAATGAATTATTACATTAATAAACAATAAACATCAAAGTGCATGTCATATGAAGACAGTCAAATAAAGTAAGAAGCTCAAAATGTTGTTTATAATGAAAACTAACAAATACAGGAATGACCCTGTAATCTGAATAAAACAAAAGCCAAAAAATATTACTGCTTATTTCTTTCTTACTTACCCAGTTCACTGTATTCTTTCTTAGTGCAGATGAAAAAGTATAAGTCTATTAAATGGTTTTCCAATTGCACCCTTAACATCTTGTAACATAAAAGGGTTTTCAATTCCAGGTACTTTATCCACAATTGACCCATTATAATGTAAATGTTGGTATGGCTCATCAGAAATATTAAAAAAATTTTCTCAGTTTTCTTTTAGCTGCCTGTAAAAGTTGTCTTTTGGAGTACAATGGCAAAACATGCAGTGACAACTGTTTTCCTCTCTCCTTTTTCAGTACTCCACTACAGGTGGTCATTTTTCCAACGTTAACCTAAAATTGCATAAGCGACTTTAAATAATTATAAAGTAACAATTGAAAATTACAGCACAGTGACAATAAATTACAATTTTTTTGAAATAAAATTAATCATGTTTTTCAGATATTGCCATGTTATTAAAAGCACTAAATAAGTTACTATAATTATAAATCATGTGTTGATACCTTGTTTAAAAATGTTTACACCTTATAATTATACAGTTTGTACATAAATGTGAGAAAATAAATGAGTGTGACCTGGGGGAACGTCATTCACTTGATGCTTATGAGAAAAACTCTCCTTGCTGTATCTGCATCAAGTTTTACAGAAACGTGACAGAAATAAAAAAAAGATGAACTGCATATACATTTTACTAAAATTATATTGCTTAAATAACAAATTATTACAGAACTCTGACGATTATATTTTGGTGTAAGATAAAAACATCATTATTAAACCACTACAAATAAGATCTTGATTTTGACATTTTGTTCAAACTACACATAAACATATTATATCTAAAAAATACCTGCAGAGACCTTTCCGCATGCTTTTTCATATTGTTCGACCATTTACATCTCTCTTTTTGTTTTTGGTCTCTGAATGAAAGAAATTCCAATAGAGTGCTAGACCTTCCTTCACCTTAAGAAAGGAACGACATGAACTAAAGTTTCACAGCGTCTTTATTGTAAAACAGACATGTAGGACATTAGCTACAAACCTAAGCTGCATGTAGCCGCTGCTTCATCTTTTCTTCTGGAATGACAATGGTCCGAGTTTTCATGTGGCAAAAACCCCAAAGATCTTCCACACTTCAGGCAAAACGATGGTTTTCTTTCCAGGGCTGTCACGCAAAACTGACAAAACATATCTGCACTAAAAAGTGACAGAATGCCAGGATGAGATTTAATATCATGCTAGGCATCCATCTTCTCAGAACGCCTCATATCCCACAGACTTACCACTGTTTATAAGGTATTATTGTATATAACTTATCCCCACCTTCCCTTTTATATCTACAACCTCAGGCAATTAGATGTAGTAAAAAGACAAGCAGGAGTTAAGTTACACATAAAATAATATATTACTGATAATATTCATAAATAATAACACAATGCAAAGTACATTTGAATATTGGCAACCATACAACCTGATTAAATGGTGATATGTAGTTCAGGTGGCACACAGACTTGTAGTTACTTAAAATGTCTCTAGTTAAGGCATCATTGGTGCTCAGCTTTCTTCAGAACAGGCCTTAAGCCTGGTCAATATGGCTGCTGAGCTGTGCTCTTCATTGTGTTGTCTACACCATCACAGGTTAGCAAGAGATGTTTCGTTGAGATGTTAGTAAGAGAGATAATGTGGTTGAACAAGCAGATTTATAGATTCTCTGTCCAACCCCTAGAGCCAATAGGACATCATGGTACTTAAAGTTCTCTGAGACAAGCCAATTCCATACAGCCATACATCAGACCAATGGGGGGAATAGAACATTTTAACACCTGCCACCCCCCCCAAGACCATATGTTAAGCTAACCTGGCTTTGTGTGGGGGATGAGAGAAAGACTTTAGCAAAGAAACACTCGCCAAACTGGTTTAAGACACATCTCCCAAATCCTGTTGTAAAATTACACCAAAGTAACACTAAATTACATTGCTTTGCCTAAATTATAAATAAAGACATACAAAACATTTATCAAGTGTTATGCAAAATCTTACATCACAACACAAACGAATACATGTATTTCAGTTCAAATACATTTCATTACTGAAATGTTAATAATAATAATCATTTGCCATACATCAAACTATGTAAATCCTCTTCACTGTATTTTATATGAAGACTAAAGAAAGAGGTTAGTCTAGTTTAATATAGCAACATTTATCCTGTTTGCACTTTACAATTATGTTTATATTTAAACATTTATAATACAGAATGTTATACCCTTACACTTGCACAACTAACCAGATTGCAATCTATGATTGATAAGCAAACATTCACTATCCCTTGTTCAGATTAAATCTAATTTATCTGCCCAAACTTGCTGTTAAACTATTTCTTGCAGCTAGTATATGAATATGCTGAATGCTTCATCCATTGGCCACAAGGTTTGCTGAATCTGGAGAAAAAAACATCTATAGTTTTGAAGTTACATATCTTTTATGCTTATAATACTTTATTGAAATTCATATCTTTTAATTCTTAAACTGACCTTTTGCCTAGCCTCTCCCTTTTCTAAGATTCAGCAGGGTCATTAGGTCACAGTATGTCATCTTTATTTAACACTGCATGTGTTTCTCTGCTTCATCAATGACATTCCACGTTCACTGACTAGTGTAGGATAGATTACCAATACCAAATAAGTTATCCTTATTATCACTTTTGATTTTACTTGCTATAGCATTTTTTAGATATTTGCATGTATTACTAGTACAATTAAATTTGGATATGATCCCCTATTACTATTCTATTATGTTATTTTGAGGGGCATCCCCTATCTTTAGGATTTGCTTCAAATTATTAATTAGCTGCTAAACACAGAAGCACAGACTTTTAATAGACACAGACTTACAAATAATGACATATGACAGCATCTGCTACCCCAGACTCTGAATTTTTTTTTACTAGATTTTATCCCACTTCAGGCCCTAGTAGTTTAATTGGCTAAGGCAGAAGTTCTTTAGACACATTAGCATACAGCAGAAAGGAACTGTTTACAAACAAACAGCTTCCACTGTCTCTTAACAGAAGCCTCTCATTTTTGCAGTCATTTCAACACACTTAGCAATTGCTTCATTCTTTCAAATATCATCACATATTCTCATACTTTCTATTTAAAATTGCACTTCTTTCACAGAGTAAAGTTCTTTTACAATTGTATTTCATTCACAGGGATCTCTATCACACGTGCTATAGATTCACTTGAGGTTGTGCTTTTTTAATATATAAGTTTTCACCATTCAGGACACTTACAGTGTTGGCCAAATTATTATAATATTTGATCTTTTTGAGAAGTTTGTTGTAATTTTCTGTCTGAATCAAATGATGTCGCTAGTATTTTCACTATTATCACTCAGATTGTGTTCCAAATGGATATTAATATGATTAAGAATTGTTTTTATATGGTTTTTGCATGGCTTTGTCTGAAAATAATATTTTTTGTGGGGTGACACAAAGGCATTCAAATTTGGCCTATTTCTGTGTTTTGAAGACAATTTTACAACATGACATTTTCGCTATTTCTGCACACCTTTTAAAACAGTTTGATTCCAGCTTTACAAAGAAAATTAGAGGTGTGGGAATTCTTATGCATAAAACAGTCTCATTTGTAGCATCAGATGTAGCATCTGATCCTAAAGGGAGATATGTTGTTGTCATGGGCAACTTATTTAACTGTAAAGTGATTTTGATAAATGCTTATGCACCCAGTGTTGATGATAGGGAATTCATGCAAAATGTATTTGCAACTATTCCCAAAGTGAACACTCATAACATTATGATGGCTGGGGACTTTAATTGTGTTTTAAATCCACTCTTAGATAGGTCTCCTTTCACAGGGGGGATGACATCTAACACTGCAAAGACAATTACACAGTTTTAACTGACCACAACTTAACAAACCCCTGGAGGTTTCTAAACCCAAACTCAAGAACATAATCCTTCTACTCACCAGTGCATCATTGCTACTCAAAAACTGATTATTTCTTTATAGATAATAATTTCTTGCCTGCGATTAAATCTTGCAAGTATAATGCTATTGTTATTTCTGACCATGCCCCTCTTTTCTTGGAGCTGAAATCATTATGCCTCACATACTCATCTCGCAGATGGCGTCTTACCCACTTCTATTAGCAGATGAGAACTGTACAGAATTTATATCAAAACAAATCAGTTTCTTCCTAGAGACAAATACATCCTCAGAGGTCTCTGTAGGAATACTCTGGGAAACTCTAAAGGCCTTCTTAAGAGGACAGATTATTTCATATCTTTCCCACAGAAATAAATTAAGAAACCAAGAAGGTATCACAGCTAACCAGCGAAATTACTAGAATAAATCAAGAACATGCCAGGTGTCCAAGTGAAGCTCTTCATAGGAAAAGACAGGCTCTGCATTCAGAGCTCAACCTCTTAACAGCCAAAGAAACTGAACGACTCATTTTTAAATCAAGACATCATTACTATGAACATGGAGAGAAAGCTAATAAGCTCTGAGCTCAACAAATCCACAAGCAAGAAGTTCGCAATACAATCCCAGCAATCACCAACATGAACGGAGATAAAATCATTGACCATAAAAATATAATGCACACATCTAGATACTGCTATAAATCCTTATATTCTACTGAGTTCAAAGAAGACAAAACACAATCTAATGCATTTCTAGATACATTACAGATACCACAAATACATACTTTTATTGCAGAGGGACTGGATAAACCTCTGGTGCTATCAGAATTACTATATGTTATAAAGTCACTTCACAGTGGGAAAGCAGCAGGCCCTGATGGCTACCCTGTCGCATTTTACAAGAAACTAGCAGAATACCCGCACTTCGCAGCGGAGAAGTAGTGTGTTAAAGAAGTTATGAAAAAGAAAAGGAAAAATTTTAAAAATAACGTAACATGATTGTTAATGTAATTGTTTTGTCATTGATATGAGTGTTGTTGTCATATCTATCTATCTATCTATCTATATATATATATATATATATATATATATATATAGCAAAATACCCGCGCTTGGCAGCGGAGAAGTAAAAAGAAAAGGAAACATTTTAATAATAACGTAACATGATTGACAATGTAATTGTTTTGTCATTGTCATGAGTGTTGCTGGCATATATATATAATGTATATATATATTTATATATACTGTATATACTGTACACACACACACATACACACACACATATATGAACATATATATAGACATCATATTTATATATACATATACATACATATATACATATATACATTGTGGTCCCCGGCCGGGACGCCCAGGAGGACCGGAGGAGGGCTTGTGCCTCCTCCAGACCGCAAAGGGGCGTCCGCCCTGGTTATGTTGGGGGCCTCGGGTAAAGGGCTTGGAAGCCCAGCCTGTAGGGACCCGTGGCCACCGCCAGGCGGCGCCCCAGTGCCTGAATATCCCGGGAGCCCAACACTTCCACCACACCAGGAAGTGCTGGGGGGAAGAAGACAGGAGACACCCAGACGGCTTCCGGATGCACAGCCGGCACTTCCGCCACACAGGGGTGTGTCCAAGGGGGAGTGCCGGGAAGCAGCTGGAGCCCATCCGGGTTCCTATTTAAGGGGCCGCCTCCC
>JANRMT010062856.1:37146181-37171426 GCA_026402145.1 Polypterus bichir lapradei
TTGATTATCATTATTTCTTTCAATCAGGTTCGTATTTGTAGGATGTGTTGTGTTCAAGTTACATTCCGTGTTTGTCAATCGTTGTAAAGATGACAGGTTTCATTCATCGATTCGTTTCTTACTGCATCAATAAACAGCTCGTCTTCTTCTTTATCTGAGACCTGACACACTGCATGCACAGGTTTTTTTTTTTTTACACTGTCTTCCTTTAGCGGGACATTGACTTTTTCCACCGTGTGCTTTGTTTCCGCAGTAGCTGCACTTATGAATATTCTTATATGTATCAGACGCTTCATATTTTTTTGCTGCCTTTTGAATTGTGTAATTCGGTTTTTGTTCAGCGCTCTTTGGAACTGTTGCTTTTTGTCTGTGCACTGCGTCAGTTCACGTGAGCCGCTCGGTGTACATGCATCGAAGTTTCCCAGCTGTGCTGGTGCCATGTCGTGCTATGTCCATGGCTGTATCTAATGTTACCCAAGTCCCGGCACTTAAAACTTTCTCTCGCAGTTTCGCTGAGTTTGTGCCAAACACCACCCTGACCATCTCATCTTCCTCTGCATAAGCACAGTCCTTCACCCGTGAATATTTAGTGGCAGTGTTTCTATTGGATTGCCGCTGATGGACGACCTTATATGGGCAAGCACTAAATTACAAACGCCAGCGGCAGCCTGTCTATGAACTTAATTTAAAGTTTAGGTTTACATCGTGCTTTGTTTCCGAAGTAGCAGAACTCATGAATATGGTTGTATATGTCACTCGCTCACTTCTTATTGTTTCGCTGCCTTCTCAATTATATAATGCATGTTTTCATCAGCGCTTTTTGGGGCTCTTCCTGGGTTTCTACGTACTGCGTGATTACGTAGGAGGCGTGATGATGTCACACGAAACTCCGCCCCCACAGCTTTCAAGCTCATCTCCATTACAGTAAATGGAGAAAAACAGCTTCCAGTTATGACCATTACGCGTAGAATTTCGAAATGAAACCTGCCCAACTTTTGTAAGGAAGCTGTAAGGAATGAACCTGCCAAATTTCAGCCTTCCACCCACACGGGAAGTTGGAGAATTAGTGATGAGTGAGTGAGTGAGTCAGTGAGGGCTTTGCCTTTTATTAGTATAGATATAAATATATATATATATATATATATATATATACCCGCATCTCGCAGCGGAGAAGTAGTGTGTTAAAGAAGTTATGAAAAAAAAAAGGAAACATTTTAAAAATAACGTAACATGATTGTCAATATACATTAATTGTTTTGTGAGTGTTATTGAGTGTTGCTGTCATCAATTATTTGATTATCATTATTTCTTTCAATCAGGTTCGTATTTGTACGATGTGTTGTGTTCAAGTTACATTCCGTGTTTGTCAATCGTTGTAAAGATAACAGGTTTCATTCATCGAATCGTTTCTTACTGCATCAATAAACAGCTCGTCTTCCTCTTTATCTGAGATGTGACACACTGCATGCACTGGTTTTTTTTTACACTGTCTTCCTTTAGCGGGACATTGACTTTTTCCACTGTGTGCTTTGTTTCCGCAGTAGCTGCACTTATGAATATGCTTGTATGTATCAGACGCTTCATATTTTTTTGCTGCCTTCTCAATTATGTAATTCGGTTTTTGTTCAGCACTCTTTGGAACTGTTGCTTTTTGTCTGTGCACTGCGTCAGTTCACGTGAGCCGCTTGGTGTTCATGCATCGAAGGTTCCCAGCTGTGCTAGTGCCATCTCGTGCGATGTCCATGGCTGTATTTAATGTTCGCTAAGACCCGGCACTTAAAAGTTTCTCTCGCAGTTTCACTGAGTTTGTGCCAAACACCACCCTGACCATCTCATCTTCCTCTGCATAAGCACAGTCCTTCACCCGTGAATATTTAGTGGCAGTGTTTCTATTGGATTGCCACTGACGGACGGCCTTATATGGGTAGGCACTAAATTACAAACGCCAGCGGCAGCTTGTCTATGAACTTAATTTAAAGTTTAGGTTTACATCGTGCTTTGTTTCCGAAGTAGCAGAACTCCTGAATATGGTTGTATATGTCACTCACTCGCTTCTTATTGTTTCGCTGCCTTCTCAATTATATAATGCATGTTTTCTTCAGTGCTTTTTTGAGCTCTTCCTGGTTTTCTACGTACTGCGTTGATAGTCAGTTCATGTGATTACGTGGGAGATGTGATGATGTCATACGAAATTCCGCCCCCCACGGCCATCCAGCTCAACTCCATTACAGTATATGGAGAAAAATAGCTTCCAGTTATGACCATTACGCATAGAATTTCGAAATGAAACCTGCCCAACTTTTGTAAGTAAGCTGTAAGGAATGAGCCTGCCAAATTTCAGCCTTCCACCCACACGGGAAGTTGGAGAATTAGTGATGAGTCAATGAGTGAGTGAGTCAGTCAGTCAGTGAGTGAGTGAGTGAGTGAGTGAGTCAGTGAGGGCTTTGCCTTTTATTAGTATAGATTCTCCAATCAGCCATCTCCCCTCTTATTAGCAACATTTACAGAAGATACAGATAATGAAATTCTACCCCAAATTCTTCGCCAAGCATTAATCACTGTCTTTCCTAAACAAAACAAGGACTTATTACAATGTGCATCGTACAGACCAATTTTACTTCTGAATAATGATGTTAAGATACTCTCCAAAGTCCTAACTAGAAGGATGGAGAAAGTGCTGCCTTCGGTAATATTACAAGATCAAACTGGATTTATTAAAGGCAGACACTTAACTTCCAATTTCTGACGCCTGTTTAATGGAATATATTCACCTGCAAAGTCAAACACCCCGAACTTATTATTATCGTTGGATGCAGAAAAAGCATTTGATATGATTGAATGGAACTACCTTTTCACTACATTAGAGAAATTTGGGTTTGGCACGAATATTTGTGCATGGATCAAACTACTGTATACCAATCCAGAAGCTTCAGTTTCTATTAAAAACATTTGCTCAGACTACTTTAAACTAGAACGTGGTACCAGACAAGGATGCCCCTTGTCACCACTGCTATTTGCAATCGCCATTGAACCACTGGGAGTTCACTGTTGAAATGCTTATCAGATAAAGGAGATTATCAGAGAAGGACTGGAACAGGACATTTCTCTATATGCAGATTATATGGTTTTGTATATATCAGACCCACAAAATACTGTGCCTGCAGTCTTAACAGCACTTACAGAATTTCAAAAGTCTCTGGTATCAGAATTAGTCTGAATAAAAGTGTGCTCTTTCCAGTGAATTCTCAAGCATACAATATTAGATTGGACACCTTCCCTTTTATTATTGCAGATCAGTTTAAATACCTAGGGGTAAATATCACAAGTAAACATAAAGTTCTTTATCAACAAAATTTTGCCGTCTTTATGGAAACAAATAAGCAAGACTTGCATAGATGGTCAACCCTCCATCTCAGTCTAGCTGGAAGAATTAACGTTGTTAAGATGAATATCCTGCCTAAGCTTCTATTTTCATTTCAAAACATTCTAATATACATCAATAAATCATTCTTTAAGCAAATAGATTCAACCATAACCTCATTTATTTAGAAACTAAAACATCCACGTATCAAAAGATCGACTTTACAAAGACCTAAGTCAGAATGTGGCATGGCTCCACCTAACTTTCAGTTTTATTACTGGGCAGCAAACATACAAGCTATAAAAACCTGGACACAAATAGATGAACATACACAGGCTTGGTCTGCAATAGAAATAAAATCCTGCAGTACTTCTCTATATTCCCTGCTTTGTGCCCCAATAAATGCAAGTTATCGCCAATATATAATAACCCAGTTGTGCTTCACTCACTTAGAATATGGAACCAATGTCAAAAGCATTTTAAGATGGAGAATCTTTTATCTGTGGCACCTCTGTATGAGAACCACCTTTTTCAACCCTTGCAAACCAATGCAGTTTTTAATATCCGGAAAACATTTGGGATTAAATTGCTTAGAGATCTTTATATAGACAACATCTTTACATCCTATGAACAATTACATTCCAAATTAAATTTTTTCAGCAACACATTTCTTTCACTATCTTCAAATCAGAAAGTTTGTCAAACAGAACCTGCCCGATTTTCCCCATCTCCCACCTTCCTCTATGCTGAAAAAAAAAATTGCTCAGTCTCAAGGACTCAGACAGCATTTCTGCAATATATAAAAATATTTTACAGTCCCTCCCTTTCAAAGAACCAAGAGAACAATGGGAAAACGATCTCCCACTCAACATATCAGAAAAGGAGTGGAAGATAGCAATGCAAAGAATTCATTCAAGCGCTATATGCGCAAAGCATACAATTATTCAACTCAAAATTATATATTGAGCACATCTGTCTCGCTTGAAATTGCCCAAAAATGTGTCCAGGGCAAGATTCAACCTGTGAATGCTGCAATCAAGCTCCAGCCTCACTGGGTCACATGTTTTGGGCCTGCACCAAATTAACATCATTCTGGACAAAAATTTTTAAGTGCCTTTAAGACAGTCTTGGTGTTACAGTCCCGCCTAATCCACTAACAGCTGTGTTTGGAGTTTTTCCTGATGGGCTTAAAGTGGAGAAGGACAAACAAACTGTGATTGCCTTTACTACACTATTGGCACGCAGACTTACTGTATTTTGCTAAACAGGAAGAATCCTAATTCTCTTAAGTCAGTGGGTAACTTATGTTTAATATTATTTGAAATTGGAAAAAATCCAATTCTCACTTAGAGGATCTGTGCAGAACATTTTCAAAACCTGGCAAGATCTAATCAATAATATTTTAGAATAATCTCTTAAAGCACTGAGGAAGTATATTCTCTCCCCATTTCTTTTTCTTCTCCATTTATCTGTATCCGTCTAATAAACTCTTCAATTTATTTATTTTTACTATTTTTAAGTTTTAGTCCATTGGCCATGCACTCTTTCTCGGGGTGGGGGTTGATTTGTTTTCAATCCTATTTTTTTGTAAAAATTGATCTATCTGTATGGAATGATTACAATAAAATCAATAAAATTTAATAAAAATAAATAATTATAATTTTCTATGTTAAAGGAAAAATATTCAGACTGGAACCTTTCATTTCTTTACATTAAGAAATGCACACCATGTTTGACATTTATCATTTTGCATTTACTGTAGTATGGGATCTCTTCCCTAACAAATTATAAATTCACATCTGTTTATTTGAAAGAATTCATAATCTGATATTCATTTAATTATACAGAATTTAACATAAGCTCAAATAGACATGAACTTCTGCAATGATTTATTCAAGATTTTCAAGTTGCTTTAATTGATCACTGTTAAGCCACACTGCAGTTTTTCTTGTATTATGTATTTCTTGTAAAAGTACATTCCAACTTCATATAAATCACACTGTAAATGATCACTTACCTCTTTCCAAGTACTTCACTGTGATCATGAAGATGCTGAAGAAAGTTCATTCATGAGAAAAAAAGTTTGAGACCAAGGACAGGCAGTTCAGTTTATGACCTGATAGAGTATATACAGTTGGCAGCAGACCAGAAGCCTCATGTATAACACCTTGCGTAAAATTCACACTAAAATATGGCATACGGACAAAAATAGAAATGTGCATATGCACAAAAAAATCCAGATGTATAAATATGTGTGCACGTCAACTTCCATGTTCTTCCACTAAATAAATCTCAGTTGGCGTGAAATGTAACGTGTGTAACATGATCCCCCCCCCCCAGCCAGACCAACCGGGTCGAGCGTTCCTGACCAAGAGGTCATGAACCCAATAAAGAGCTTGGCTGTTGGTTCACAAACCACTTTGTGACTCGCGGGTTTGACTTCTTGTGTAGGGCCATCCACAGTAAAAGGGCATGATCCATAACTAGGGTGAACACACGGCCCAAGAGGTATTACCTCAGCTAAGTAATCGCCCATTTAATTGCCAACACCTCCCGTTCCACTTCTGCATACCTGGTTTCCCAGTCCAACAGTTTCCGGCTCAGGAACACAACGGGCTACTCAACACCATCAACGGTTTGGCTCAGCACGACACCAAGACCTGTGTCCTAAGTGTTTGTCTGGAGGATAAAAGGCAAAAAAAGTTAGGAGCCATTAAGAATGGTGCTGAAGTAATGTCTAGTTTTAGGTCACAAAATGCAGTTTCTACGTTATTATCCCATACCACATTATTTGGGTTCCTCTTCTTTGTCAGTGTAGCTGCAATTTCCCAAAATTACCAAAGTTCAGCAGCTTGAACTCAAAAAATGGGATTCAAAAAAAGCCTGACGCGCAGAAATGATCCCACAGACAAAATATCTTTGTTTTTAAAAGTTTAGTTAAGTTTCAAAGTAAAACAGTTCACACAACATTGTAACCAAAGTAGTGTAGTTACCAAAGTAACACTAAATTACATTGCTTCGCCTAAATTACAAATAAAGACATACAAAACATTTATCAAGTTATATGCACAATCTTACATCACAACACTCCACCCTGATGAATGTTTTGTACAATGTCTTTATAAACAATGTCTTTAAATTGATTAAAGAGTCTGGTGCATAACTTGTGCATTGATTTGCAGTATTTGCTCTCCCAGTGTTAAAAGTTGTCCGTGACCATTTGTACATTACATATCCTCTTTATTTCAAAGACAATCTGAAGACTGTGGATCTGCTCCTGATGACTTAGATCTGCTCCAGCTTGCATCAACTCTTTCTGCAGTCTTCATATGTTCATATGTACAGTATGTATATATATGTTTATATATATGTGCGTGTGTATGTATATATATGTATTTGTGTGTATATATGTGTGTGTATGTATATGTATGTGTGTATATGTAGATATATATATATGTGGATGTATGTCCCAAAGTCCATAAAACCTTACAACAGAAGTAGCACTATTACAAAAGGCCAGAAAATTGAAACAGAAATAACTGTTTTCCCTTTCCTGTCTTCCTGCACTACCCTTCTATTTTTTTTTCATTGCCTGTGTGTCCTTTTTATTTTATGGTAACTGCTACCAGAAAGTGTGGGCTAAAACCTCTCCGAAATCCAAGTGCCAAATCCAGCACCTCTCCTAAAACTGACCTGTGCTCTTTACTAAAGACCAGCTCACTTTTCTCCATTTTATTGCATGGAGATTCATAGGCTGTCTTTTTAAACAACTGGTCAGTCAGGTTTCGAATTACTGAACCTAAGTGTGTGTGCTTTTTAATTACTGCTGGCCCCAGCACAGCTGTTAGGACCTTCACACCCCTGTGCATTCCTGGCTGAGCTTCCTGCTGCACCATCCCCCATCCTTTGTTCTTTGGCTTGTCCTGATCCATTCAAACCAATTCCTAAACTGGTGCACTTTCTTTCCAACTCAGCCATTCTTGCACTAGCACATTCAGACCTTTCACACACAAGCACTTGAATCCCTTTCATTTCCATTGTTCCTTGTTTAAATTCCACATTTTCTTTACTCAGTATCCTTAAGCCATTATCCAGTTCATGCCCTCTAGTCAACAATTGCCATTCACACTCACCAGCTCCTCTGCCTTCTATCTGATCTCTTTGTCCTAAATCAAATTTCAGTGCAGCACTGGTTACCTTTCCTAACAGTGGTGAAATATCTATGTGTGTAGCATGTTCTTTAAATACTGGACAGACCTCAGAATTACCTGGAGATTGGAGTGCAATGGAGAATAATGGAACGAAACACCCTTGCTGTTTTCCCTTCCTTTCATCCCTCTCTTTTTCCTTACACTCACATTCCCACTCTTTATCTGAGCACTCATCTGTCTCATGTAAGTCAACCACCCATGTTTTAGGGTTCCAGTCCGATCTGGTTACTATTGCCCTAACTTTCACCATAGGTGGTTTACATTTCTTTTTTCCACTGCTTTCACTGCTTTCTACTTTAGCAGTGGGTGTTCTACATGCTAACACTTCACAATTATCACACCAACTGTTACATCTTTCAAAACTCTCACACAACATTACATAACTTTCACTCACTTTGCTATTTTCTTCCTCATCATGATCTTCCTTATTACCAGTAATACAAGCTAGTAAACCTCTTATAACAGCAGCTGTCTTCTTTAAACCTGATCTCTGTTTTATTGCTTTTAATCCTTCCAGCCCCCTTCCATTTTGTGGCACACTCAGCTCAGCTTCTGCTTTCTCTACCTGCACTACAGGCTTCCTAGCTTTAGCCTGCTTGCCTCTGCCACTCCACTGGAAGATGGCTGACTTTAAAATGAACTTGGGCATTTCTGAGTCCACAATTTTACTCTAATACAATTTGCCACCTTCGTTATGGGTTGGCCTACTTTTGCCCCGTAACCAAACATACACATAAATACAAAAAGATCCTAAACGAATAAGTACCGTATGAATGACGAATGCATTTCCCATCACTCCCTAGCACTTTAACCACTTAAATGCCGTATGAATGACGCATGTATCTTTCACCACTCCCTAGCACTTTAATTAGGGACTCACTACCACCAGTACTAACAAAAATGAGGGTGTCCTTGTGACACGCATGAAGTCTCTACACTTTGTTGGTTATATTCCACTCAGCAACCAATGTTTTACTTCCATCGCATTTGTACACTGGGTGCCCTAAAATTCACATACATAAACAAATACATACATCAAAACAGTATTTGCAAACAGGGTGCAAAACATGGTTACCCCAAAATCCTGCCGACTATGCCAATTGTTTTATCTTGGTAGAGTAATATATATATTGCTCTACTTTCCCCATTGTATTATTAATATGTCGCCTTAGAATGCCTAATCTCACAAACTTACCACTGTATATAACTTATCCCCACCTTCCCTTCTATATCTATAACCTCAGGCAATTAGATGTAGTAAAAAGACAAGCAGGAGTTAAGTTACACATAAAATAATGTATTACTGATAATATTCATAAATAATAACAAAATGCAAAGTACATTTGAATATTGGCAACCATACAACCTGATAAAATGGTGATGTGTAATTCAGGTGGCACACAGACTTGTATTTACTTAATGTTTCTAGTTAAGGCATCATTGGTGCTCAGCTTTTAGCCACATGTCTGTTCAAAATGGCTGAAGCTGTGCTCTTCATTGTGTTGTCTTCAGTTCATGGTGTGATGGTCTTCTTCAGTTGTTAGCAAGAGAAAGATACTTCTACATCATCACAGGTTAGCAAGAGAGATGCTTCTTCATCATATGTTGGTTAGAGAGAGAGAATGTGGTTGAGCAAGCAAATTTATAGGTTTTCTGTTCAACTCCCTACAGCCAATAGGATATCATGGTACTTAAAGGCCTCTGAGACAAGCCAATTCCAAACAGCCATATCTCAGACCAATGGGGGAAACAGTACATCTTAACACCTGCAACCCCCCAAAACCATATGTTAAGCTAACCTGGCTTTGTGTGGGGGATGAAAGAAAAGACTTTAGCAAAGAAATACTAATCAAACTGGTTTAAGACACATCCCCAAAATCCTGTCGTAAAATTACAAAGAAAAGTCGTAAACGCGGGGGCAAACACGAAAGCCTCTCACCAAAGTAACACTAAATTACATTGCTTCGCCTAAATTACAAATAAAGACATACAAAACATTTATCAAGTTATATGCAAAATCTTACATCACAACAGTTCCTTAAACGTTTTGAAGAATCGGTGCTCTAAGCTTACAGATGGCTTAACGTCTATTACAGAGCTGATTGTGTGGCGATCGGTTACTTGGAGAAAGAAAAGCAAGGACTGCAGAGGTGGTCACGCCAATATATATTGAATATAAAACAGAAAGAGAAAATAACGACACAGCTAAAAACGCAGCAGCAAATTTCGACAAAAGTTAAACGCTTGTGTCATGAGCACGAGGTGGCTATGCAGTGTCCGCAACGGACGTGGCCATCCACCGTGCATAAGATACCATATTGACATTGGCGGGCGAAGGAGCCACCGATTCTTTCTCTGCCCAGGGCCACCACAAGCCTAGAGCCGCCCATGAGTACTGCTGCAATAAATAATTTCATCGAAGGTCGCGCATAATCACTGTTTTGTGAAACCCATGTTTAATAATGTGCTTTAACTCCTATCATCATGGAAATGATATCACGTATACATCTCAGTACAGTATTTTAGTTATTCAGAGAGCTGTAATATCACAAACTAGCAGAATTCCCGCACTTCGCAACGGAGAAGTACTGTGTTAAAGAAGTTATGAAAAAGAAAAGGAAAAATTTTAAAAATAACGTAACTTGATTTTTAATGTAATTGTTTTGTCATTGATATGAGTGTTGTTGTCATATCTATCTATATATATCTATATATATATAGATATATATAGCAAAATACCCGCGCTTGGCAGCGGAGAAGTAAAAAGAAAAGGAAACATTTTGAAAATAACGTAACATGATTGTCAATGTAATTGTTTTGTCACTGTTGTGAGTGATGAGTGTTGCTGTCATATATATATATATATATATATATATATATATATATATATATACACACATATACACATATATATACACACACACATACAGTATATACATACATATATACACATACATCCACATATATATATATATCTACATATACACACATACATATACATACACACACATATATACACACAAATACATATATACATACACACACACATATATATAAACATATATATACATACTGTACATATGAACATGGTGCATAACAAAACCTGGAAACATAAATAAAATTTGTTCTTTTCAGCAATAACAAATCAAATCATTCAGTTTATGAACAAAGTGCGTATTTGGGAACACCGTAGTGTCGACTTGGTTCAACATTACTTGGCAACAGGGAAAGTGGGGTAAGTTGCACTGGTGCATTTGTGTCTACCATAAAAGTAGCTTCACTTGAAATCACTTTGTGATTTTGCACGGGTAAAAACGTCTGCAGAAGTGTCAGATTCTTCTTTAACTCTTCTGCTTTCTGTATCTTGTGCATTGCATTCAGGTCTTTCAGGTTATCCTGATGTTTTGTCTCATAGTGCCGTTTTAGATTAAATTCTGTAATAACACCCACATTTGCTCCAGAAATGAGACACACGGGTTTACCGGCAATGTCAGTAAACATATACTCAGCCTCCCATCAGTTTTTAAAGGCTCTATGTTCAGAATCACCTTTTCTCTTCGGCATCGTGTGGGCTAGCTTTGCAATAACTTGCAGCATCATAAGCTAGACTTGATTAACGCGGTAAGTGTTCGGCAAGGCAGCTGAAGCGCTGCATTATGGGATCTGTAGTTTATTGTGTTACCAGCGCTTCATATCCCCGGGCCATTAATAACAATAATACAGTATATAAAATGATCTCGCGGGCCGGATATAATTACACGCCGGGGCAGATGTGGCCTGCGGGCCTTGAGTTTGACACATATGGACTGAATAGAACTTGAAAAGATATATTTTTTCAAATGTGATCGCGCAATTCAGATAGAGTTGACGCGCACTACAGTACATCGAGCCCGCGTGCTATTGTGGTTTTGCCTGCGTGCCTCAATAAGTCATCCTCCCCTCGCTCTTACTTTTTTATCGTTCATCTAATGAATACACTGAGTATGGCTTTACCAAAACAATCATTGATGGCGAATTAAGTATCCATTATTCGAGTATGTAGATCGGGGTATATATATACATATATATATATACCCGCGTATCGCAGCGGAGAAGTAGTGTGTTAAAGAAGCTATGAAAAAGAAAAGGGAACATTTTAAAAATAACGTAACATGACTTTCAATATACAGTAATTGTTTTGTGAGTGTTACTGAGTGTTGCTGTCATCAAGGATTTAATTATCATTATTTCTTTCAATCAGGTTCGTATTTGTAGGATGTGTTGTGTTCAAGTTACATTCCATGTTTGTCAATTGTTGTAAAGATGACAGGTTTCATTCATCGATTCGTTGCTTACTGCATCAATAAACAGCTCGTCTTCTTTATCTGAGACCTGACATACTGCATGCACGGGTTTTTTTTTTACACTGTCTTCCTTTAGCGGGACATTGACTTTTTCAACCGTGTGCTTTGTTTCCGCAGCAGCTGCACTTATGAATATTCTTGTATGTATCAGACGCTTCATATTTGTTTGCTGCCTTTTCAATCGTGTAATTCGGTTTTTGTCCAGCGCTCTTTGGAATTGTTGCTTTTTGTCTGTGCACTGCGTCAGTTCACGTGAGCCGCTCGGTGTACCTGCATCGAAGTTTCCCAGCTGTGCTGGTGCCATGTCGTGCTATGTCCATGGCTGTATTTAATGTTACCGAAGTCCTGGCACTTAAAACTTTCTCTTGCAGTTTCGCTGAGTTTGTGCCAAACACCACCGCTTTCAAGCTCATCTCCATTACAGTAAATGGAGAAAAACAGCTTCCAGTTATGACCATTACGCGTAGAATTTCGAAATGAAAACTGCCCAACTTTTGCAAGGAAGCTGTAAGGAATGAACCTGCCAAATTTCAGCCTTCCACCCACACGGGAAGTTGGAGAATTAGTGATGAGTCAGTGAGTGAGTGAGTGAGTGAGTGAGGGCTTTGCCTTTTCTTAGTATAGATGTAATGGCTTCTGTCTCCAGTCGGAGGAAGAGAGCCGGTTTAAGAAGCAAGTAGTGATTCACACACATAGAGCACATAGAAGATCACATACAAAAAAAAGCATTTAACGTGCTATTTTAATTACGATGTGATTTGAGAAACTGGTTAATTAAACGATGTTAAGATGACGTTTATCATGTTCTACTTTAATGACAAAATAAACTACATGATTAAAGTTGAAATTTCGAGATTGAAGTTGACATTTCGTGTTTTTCCCCACTGTGTGCCTTTTTTTTTCTCTGTATTCAAATAAGCTTTCATATGACACTCAGACGGTGGGTTACGACTTGCCTTTTCACGGCGACTAATATCTGAGCTTTCAAGTTTCTCCAACACGCTATGTCACTCGATCAACTTCCTTTTGTTGAATATACCACGGTTTAATTAAACAAATAGTATGTTTTTCCTTTGCCTCCACTTGGTATTCGCTGAAATTCTTATATTTCCCCCCATGCTTTTCCCATTGTCTTTTCACAGAAGGCTGAGCTTAAGGCTGATTTCTATTGATTTGCATATTCAAGGAGGCGTAAGTCTAGGAGGAGTTGGGGCGGGAAATAAGGCACGTGCACGAGCGTTACTTTTCATGCTGACCGAGATTTATGTAGCGGAACAACGCGGAAGTTGGAGTATGCACAGATTCCTGCATCTGGATTTTTCTGTGTGTAAAGAACATTTCGGTTTTTGTGTTTACGCCATGTTATAGTGCGAATTCTACGCACGGCGTTATACATGAGGCCCCTGATCATTATAGTGGCCTCACTCCCAATATGCTATTTTAAGGGGACAGGGCACATAACTAAACATAAACATATAAAGATAAAATCAAATATAATACACACATAAAAAATAATTATTAACACTAGAATTACCAGAGCCTACGAAAAAACTCGTAGATCCGTCCCACCTTAAATCGCTTCTTAAAACCTCTCTCACCTCTCCGCCAGCCTCCTTTGTCCTGTAAATGTGCCGATAAAAACAAACTGCAAGTAGCCGGCTATTCCATCCCCCCAACGACTTAGAACGTGCACGAACTTCTCCCAGCTCATGCCTTGATTATCTGGGAGTAAAGTGGAGTTTTAGAGTGGAAATAATAGATTGTTATTTGGAACACACGCATTTCATGTGTGTTCCGTTTCTACAGCAATCTGTGTTAACACAATGTTAAAACAGAAACTTTTTCATATTTTAGTAATAAATGTCACAAAATGTAGACATAAACAATAAAATGTGTGAAGCTTGACAGCCAAAGAGCAAATACATTTTCATAAAAGATTCAGGACTTTTACAACAGCTTCCGTGGTGTACTGGTAAGATTTCATCATTTAGAGCGCAGCAGACTTGCTGTACCTCAAGAGATCCGAGTTCAAATCTCCGCTAGGGAAAAAATTTATTTATTTTTAACCTTCGCCGTTCTGCCTGCCTGAACTCCCTGTCTATCTATATAGTAATAACAGTAATTTTATTATTATATAGGAGCTTCCCTGTCTGCCTACCATATAGTGCCTTTCCTTCCTACCTATCTATATATCTATCCCCTTAGCTGTTTTTATATATCTATTATACAATGCCTTCCCTGTTTATTTATATATCTAGTGCCTTCTCTGCCTGTCTGTTTGTCTGTCTGATTGCATATAGCGCTGAACTTACTGCTCTGTACTATTCTGTCTTCTGCATGTCCTGGAGTACAAAAGAAACACCACCATATAGCAACATGTGCGAACTGGCAAGATCGGGGAAAAAACACGCGGTCACTGATTACAAACCGCAAGATGAATGAAAGAGACAATATATGTAAAAACATCATCGCACTAATGCAATATTATTTGAAAACAAACAGATTGGGTTTGAATATGCGCCCGATCTGACGCTGTTCGTTTTCAAATAATATTGCATGTACTGTGCGTTGAAACTGCTGCACTGAATAAGCAGACTCCTTCTGTAACAGCGTCAGCGTGTATTCAAACCCGATCTGACGCTCTTCTTTTTCAAATAATATTGCATGTATTGAACTATTTTAGAATAAAAACATACATTTGATTTCAGTCAGTCTGTAAGAGCCAGTGTAAATGCATGATAATTATAAAGGTTAGCTTTTTTTTTAATTAAGTTCCATTCTCTCAGTCGCGTCCACGATCCCCAAAACACTGCTTTTTTTCACATAAAGACGCGCTATAACTCAAAAGTGATTTATTTGGAGACGCGCTATACTCGAATGTTATTTATTTGGAGACGTGCTATACTCGAATGTTATTTGTATAGGGAAGAAAGTACAATGTCAGGTGCTCATTTAGTGTAATAGGAACCATAGCACAGAGAGATGTGTACACTGCAACAAGTACACATGTCGTGAATGTAGGAAGGGTGTGTGGGAATTGTTAATATTTGAATGTGATGATTTTATATATCACGGATCGGAAATCAGCAGTTCTTAGCATTGCACCACGCAAGCTGTCGTATCAACCGCCTACTGTAACTTGCTTTATTTTTTCTTCACGTATAGTCTACAATAAAAGTGCACTTGTTTTGTTATTCTTGTACACCAACATATGTTCCTGTGTTTGAGCGACACGGGCATGCTCAAAAAAATAGACGTGTAATGCCACGAAAAGTGCACGCAGGCACTTCAGTTCACAAGCATTGGTACGAGAATGCAGTCACAAATACGCTGTAGAGCTATAGCGCATCTTTATGTGAAAACAGCATTCTCAATGGGGGGGGGGGGGGTGTGTAGGGAAGGATCCTGAACACGACTGAGAGAATGAAAAGTGAATAAAAAAAAATAACCTTTACAAATATCATAAATTACACCGACTGTTACACACTGAAATCAAATGTATGTTTTTATTATAAAATAGTAAGAATAACAGCAGTTTACGTCTCAAAACTGAATCGCGCGGGATCGAACTCACAACCTTCAGAATACTAGTCAGCGACTGATACCATTATGCTACCGTGGCAGTTGAGATACACATGTGTCAATGTGGCATGCTAAGGTGGCTTTTTTCTGCAGTTATATTTTTGAATAAAAGCATACTTGTTTTGTTATATTTGTACCTTTTGAAAATGTGTTTGATATTTGGACTTCAGGCTTCATACATTATATAGTTTATGCTTACATTTTGTCATTTACTACTACAATATGAAAAACGTTTCTGTTTTAAAAATGTGTTTACACGGATTACTGTAGAAACAGAACACACGTGAAATGCGTGTATTCCAAATAATGATCTATTATTTCCACTCTAAAACTCCACTTCACTCCCAGATAATCAAGGCATGAGCTGAGAGAAGTTTGTGCACGTTCTAAGTCGTTGGGGGGATGGAATAGCCAGCTACTTGCAGCTTTTCTTTTATCAGCACATTTAGATTAACAAAAGACGCTGGCAGAGAGGTGAGAACGGTTTTAAGAAGCGATTTAAGGTGGGACGGACCTACGAGTTTTTTCGTAGGCTCTGGTAATTCTAGTGTTAAACAAAATAACAGGCATGATTCAGACCTCACATAATGGCACAATGATGTAAATCCTTTAAAAGACCAATAAAATACATCAGGGCCCTGCCTAAACTGCAAACAAAGGGCCTCACCTAAGACAGCCTGACTTCCCATACTCTACTGTCCAACTGCCGCCTACCCAGACCCAAAAGGAATTTGGCTTCAAAATTTCAAAAAATATACTTTAATGTCCCAAGATAATAAAAGTGCCATACAAGGGAGAGGGAAAATTAAAAGAACCTCCAATTTAAGGTCAAGACAAACACCAATCTTTATAAACAAAAAATATTTATTTAAAGGAACAAATGGTCACAAAATGGGAAAGACAGGCAAAAATGAAGAGAGAAGGCACAGACAACACGCCACACTCACAATCCAAATAAATAAAGGCCAAAACAGAATCAATAACTTTAAAAAAAGCAATACTTATATGAAACAGTGTTTAAATTTCAGATAATTCATGGGTGGGGGTTGACTTGAACTGTAAGGAATCTTACTTGCTTTTAATAAATTCAATAAAATGTTAAAAAAAAGAAAAGAAATTGAGATGATTAACAAACAACTAAGGGAATTGCTTCCAATACTGAATTTATGAGGTAATAATAATAATAATAATAATCTACACTAATAAAAGGCAAAGCCCTCACTGACTGACTGACTGACTGACTGACTCACTCACTCACTCATCACTAATTCTCCAACTTCCCGTGTAGGCAGAAGGCTGAAATTTGGCAGGCTCATTCCTTACACCACACTTACAAAAGTTAAGCAGGTTTCATTTCGAAATTCTACACGTAACGGTCATAACGGTCGACAACGTCCGCCATGTTGAACTTTCTTATTTATGGCACCATCTTCACAAAATTTGGTAGGCAGCTTCCCTGCGCTAACTGAAACCGATGTATGTACTTATTTCGATGGTATGACGCCACTGTCGGCCGCCATATTGAACTTTCCAACGTCACTAATTTTCCAACTTCCCGTGTAGGTAGAAGGCTGACCCCATCTTCACGAAATTTGGTAGGTGGCTTCCCTGCTCTAACCAAAACCGATGTACGTACTTATTTCGGTGGTATGACACCACTGTCGGCCGCCATATTGAATTTTCCAAACATCACTAATTCTCCAACTTCCCGTGTAGGTAGAAGGCTGAAATTTGGCAGGCTCATTCCTTACAGCTTACTTACAAAAGTTAAGCAGGTTTCATTTCGAAATTCTACGCGTAACGGTCATAACGGTCAACAATGTCCGCCATGTTGAACTTTCTTATTCATGGCCCCATCTTCACGAAATTTGGTAGGCGGCTTCCCTGCGCTAACCGAAACCAATGTACATACTTATTTCGGTGGTATGACGCCACTGTCAGCCGCCATATTGAACTTTCCAACGTCACTAATTCTCCAACTTCCCGTGTAGGTAGAAGGCTGAAATTTGGAAGGCTCATTCCTTACAGCTTACTTACAAAGGTTAAGCAGGTTTCACTTCGAAATTCTACACATAACGGTCATAACGGTCGACAACGTCTGCCATGTTGAACTTTCTTATTTATGGCCCCATCTTCACGAAATTTGGTAGGCGGATTCCCTGCGCTAACCGAAACCGATGTATGTACTTATTTCGATGGTATGACGTTACTGTCGGCCGCCATATTGAATTTTCTAATGTCACTAATTTTCACAATGTCCGGCATGTTGAACTTTCTTATTCATGGCCCCATTTTCACTAAATTTGGTAGGCGGCTTCCCTGCGCTAACCGAAACCAATGTACATACTTATTTCGGTGGTATGACGCCACTGTCAGCCACCATATTGAACTTTACAACGTCACTAATTCTCCAACTTCCCATGTAGGTAGAAGGCTGAAATTTGGCAGGCTCATTTCTTACAGCTTAGTTACAAAAGTTAAGCAGGTTTCATTTCGAAATTCTACACGTAACGGTCATAACGGTCAACAACGTCCGCCATGTTGAACTTTCTTACTTATGGCCCCATCTTCACGAAATTTGGTAGGCGGATTCCCTGCGCTAACCGAAACCGATGTATGTACTTATTTCGATGGTATGACGCCACTGTCGGCCGCCATATTGAACTTTCTAACGTCACTAATTTTCCAACTTCCCGTGTAGGTAGAAGACTGACCCCATCTTCAAGAAATTTGGTAGGTGGCTTCCCTGCGCTGACCGAAACCAATGTACGTACTTATTTCGGTGGTGTGACACCACTTTCAGCCGCCATATTGAACATTCCAACGTCACTAATTCTCCAACTTGCCGTGTAGGTAGAAGGCTGAAATTTAGTACTTATTTCGGTGATATGATGCCACTGTCGGCCGTCATATTGAACTTTTCAACGGTCTTTGTTACTTATGGGCCCATCTTCAAGAAATTTGGTACGCGGGTTCCCAACGCTAACTGAGTCCTACTTACGTACGTATATACGTCCATAGCCTGCAGCTCGGTCACCGTGTGAGGCGGCGTTGGGTCCCCCAACCCAACGCCTCCCACGTTGTTGGCTGCCTACCTATATAAGGCCGTCCATCGCTCCAGTCTCTACATTCCCTTCCTTGCTTCGCCACGGTATTCACGTCTCCCTGCTGATAACTACAGCCTTTTTATTTAATCCACGGCTTCTCCACTGTTTTATTGTTCATTTATTATGATTATAGTTATTGTTTAGGTATTTTAGACTTACTTTACATTGTTCAGGTACCCATTTCCTTTATCATTCCAACCGTACCCCCATTAACATGTCTATCGAGGTGATCACCATTGATCAAAGAACTGTCACTTACCAAGTGGTTTCCATGCCCAGAGATGGCACCTGCCTTTTCCATTCTCTTTGTTACATATTGCACGGCCATATCAGGCTCACTCTTGATATCCAGAGGAACATTGTGTCTTATGTATTGAATGACTGGGACAGATTCAAGGTGTGGACTGATGATGGTACAGGAGATAATTATACTACACAGGAGCACTAGAAGAGTGAAATGCTTAAGTGTACCGAAATGGCCAAATATTTTACACCTTTGGACAACCGCCAATGCCTCTTAAACATCTTAGATTCATAGGTGACGATTTCACTAGTGGACACTTTGATGTTTAGAAATGTTTAAACTCTCAAAAGCTGGATGTAAAGTTATCAACGAAACTGGTTGTATACTTACAATGCTTGACAGATGCCGAATGTCTCTTCAACACAAGTCCTACAAATACTGTCGTAATTGAAACAAACCATGAAACTCAAACCGATTATGACAGCAGCAATCCAAGCTGTGAGATTTGAAAGAAGATTACTGTTCACATGGCCAACTGTACGTTGCATGCTCAAGAGTAAGCTCAGCGCACAGCTACAGCTTGGTCATATTACAACTGAAGGGCCGAACTGACAACGTGGCATACAAAGAGATCCTTAACAAATAATTATTGGTATATTTTCCCTCAGTTTAAAAAGGTTTAATTTTCTTCGTAATAAAAATTTTAAGGCAGTACTTGGCCGCTGCGAAGCGTGGGTATTTTGCTAGTAATAATAATACATTTTATTTATACGCGTATAGTGCCATGTTTGATGTCAGTCACTTAACTGTGACTGAAGAGTGATCCTGCCTCTGGAGGTTCCACCCACAAATAACAACAAATATCAGAGAACAATACAAGGTACATATATACTGAATAAAAAATAATACTACCATTAATTACAAAAAGACATGAAACATGTATAAAAATAAACACAAGACAGAGAAAAAACTCTGGGTAAAACAACATATTCAAAATATAACAGACAAACACATTACCAATAATAAAAAATACAAAACTACATTTAACAAGCAACAAAAATATTAAATGAAAGAAAACTTTACTCAAGCTATGGACAAAAAACTGGCCAAACTATAACAGAAGTGAGACTTACACAAGCCCTTTTCAGACAGGATTAGTTTTACACCAGGAGGTTGAGTAAAGTAATTATTACCAAATGAATTCTGTAATTTTAGCCTTGTCTGAAACACTTATGTCAGTTACTTTTATGGACTGCATGTTCACAGCTCAGTAAAGACTGTTTAGCCTTTTATCTGCTACAAAAAGTTTGTAAAACAAACAAAACAACATACCAGAACAAAATCAATTTTTTGAGTGATGCAGATGGGACTAAAATTACAGAGGTCCTCCATCAATAATCACTTCATTAGGTGCCTGAAGTGGAAAAAAGAAATGTAGATACTATATGCTAAATAGTTGTGGTTTTATCCCCTCAGAAGTCCAAAGGTGTCCAATTTAAGCAGTTGTGTCCCTCTTGGAGGTGGGAATAGATAGATAGATAGATAGATAAGGCTTTAAAATACTACTGTAAAAACAGCAGAATGGCAACAGTTTGTAGAAAACCTATTCCATCAATTGAAAGTAAGAACTCATCAATGGTATATACTGTATTTTTAGCACATCTGGCAAGAGAAGGCTCAGATAGTAGGCAGGCCAAAGAATGGTGAGAGACCTTTTGAAAGAATGTATTGGGAGACCACAGAGCCACCAAGCAAACTGCAGTTCCAGGCAAGACTTTTTAACTTGAACCTAGCAGTGACCCAGTGAACACAATAAAGCTGAAGGGACAAACAGATTGCTCAATGTAAGTTGCAGTGTTCTGGATGAGTTAAAGAGGTCAAATAGCAGTTGCTGTAGTCCTTCAGTTGAGAATGAGAAAATATGCTGCATGTTTTGTTTCTCATTGGCTTCTTGCTTTAAAGTCTATTAGCAACTGATCTAAAATCTATTGACTTAGGAACCATAATCATCCTTCTATAATTGTACTTAACATTTTGGCAATCTGATTCATAAACATGGAGTCTTATGTTCAACAACATACCTTACAAATTCTTTGTTATATTTTGACACTTACTGAATATTGTTAAAGTTAAATCATAAAGCCAGTTCAGGATGAGAAAAATACCTTTTTGACACATACATGGAGCCACTCAGTACAGTACATGGAAAGAGATGACTGACTTGCAGACACTGGTAACATTTTTAAATACATTTGTCAATTACAGAAGTATATGATTGATTTCATGTTTCATCTCCTTGCTAGTTGCTCATAAACAGTACCGTTGGAGTCAGTACTCTACTAAATTACATTATACTGGTTCTCTTCTCACTCCTTTGGCCTTGTGTCACAGATCAAGGGGCTTTCATTAAAATGCCTTCTAAGAGTGCTAAAGGCAAAAGCTTACAATTAACAAGAACCATCATTCAATATAATCAATATACAGTATAACCAATTTGTGAAAATTATATTAGTTTGTTAGTTATAATCAACTCTCATGATAAAAATGTACACTTTTCTGCAGGTTTACTGTGAGTATGTTTGTCTTTGCTACTGCTAATAACAGGAATGGTTGTAGTTCTTGCATTTTTTGTGTTCTTGAAATAGTATAATAAAATTCAAGGACACATAGAGTAGAGACTAACCCTGAAACCATCTAGGCACATGACTTTGCAGATATATAAGGACAACCCACAGGCACGTAGCCCTTCGCAAACACCCGAGTAAGTTCAACTGAAATAAAGCCAGAATCTCACCAGGAGAAATAACTGGCAGTGAGAAATCAAAGTCGATCGCTCAGCAGGTGGTGGAAACTTAAAGCCGACAGTCTCTTAGTGATTCAGCTGAACGCGGAAAGTGCCAAAGCACTGAAATTACTACAAAAACGGAGAAGATGATATCAATATTAAACGTAAGTTCTATCTGCTCTCTGCCCGTTGAGGGCATGTTTATATGTTGTGTGTCCTGCAGCATGTACAGTTCAGGTATTCGGGCCGACAGTGTATAGACAGCTTCACCTGCCAAAAGTGTTTAGTTAATTTAGAGTTGGTCGAGAAAATACGTGAATTGGAGGACAGCGTTAGGAACCTGATAGCAATTAGGCAAACTGAAAATTGGATCGACTCGGTTTGTTTAGACAATTCGGCTACTTCTGATTCGGCTTCAGTCTCTCCAGGTCCCACTGTAGTCAGTGTGCGGCTGAAGTCAGCAGCACCAATTCAGCCACAGGGCGAGTGAGTAACAATAAGACGGGGGTCTAAGAAGCCAAAATTTAGTCCCTCGGCACCCAGGTCACCAATTTGGACCCAGAACAGAATTCTCAGCATTCCGCAGTACACTGGTGGAAACTGAGAATAAGAAAGTGCTCATAATTGGCGATTCCATAGTGCAGAATATAAGAATTCCAAACTATGTTAAACCAGCAGTTAATGTTAAATGCCTCACAGGGGCCAAGATTTCTGACATAGAGGCCGCATTGGACCGTGTCGCCGACGATGAAGTATCTACCTTATTGCTGCATGTCGGCACTATGGTATTTATTTACAACAATCTGAAGTATTAAAGAGGAACTCCATCTCTGTATGCACCAAAGCTAAAAGAAAATGTCGGAATTTAGTTGTATCTGGCCCCTTACCAAGATTATATAGAGGGGATGTGATTTAGAGCAGATTGCATTCCCTTCTTTGCTGGCTAGAAACCTGGTGTGCAAATAAAAGCATAGCATTTGTGAGCAATTGGGATGATTTTTGGGAAAGGCCTGGATTTTTCAAAAGAAATGGTCTTCATCCTAACTGGAGGAGATCTTATGTATTATCCCAAAATATGGCAGCAAAACTGCCTGGTTGACTGATTAGAGTACCATCCAGGCCGCAGTCCTATGATCTTAAATCACAGGCTGTTGTTTATCCCACCTGTTACCGTAGATCCCGGAATAAAAGCCGACTCGGTATATTAGCCGATCCCCTTCTCTACCTACTAAATTACATGTATTTGCCAATGACCGGTATTTAAGCCGACCCCCTTCTCCAAGCAAAATTTTCTAAATTTCCTTAAAAGTTTCTCTTCAGCTATATTTATCATGTTTATCGGCAAGAATTTGAGACTGCCGGCATTTTTGATGGAAACCAGGAAGTGATTGCGGAGAAGTTTGGTAAAATGAAGCCTTTGTGTTGAAACTATATATGCAAATACGGTACATCGGCAGGTGGATTTCCGGAGACTCGTTATAAATTTGACTAACTTAAATACGCAATACAGTGGACCCTTGACTTAAGATCTTAATTCGTTCACGAAGGCTAACCCATAATTCGTTCCGAACCTCCTACTGCAACACTTACTTAACCTTTTCATAATAAAAAAGGGTTGTATAATGTGCATAATTTACCAAAACACCAATAATTTTTCTAATGTACTAACCAAAAAGTTATAAAAAGTGCCTAGCCTACCAGTTAGATTAAGCTAGGAGCATGGCGGCACGCAGCGGCTCAGGGCTCTCCTTTTCAGTGCACTTTTTTGTTGTTTTTGTACTTTTTTTTTTTCCTTGTTTGTGCACGATCGGTTCGGCGAACATCCGCTACACCCGTCAGAACCTTATAGACATCGGTGTCCAGAGCCAGACAGCTGTTTCGAGTGTTTTTCATCACATGCGCAACATCCCAGACAACATAGCGAGACCAGCGGGCTCTCCGTGGATTGTTGTCGGGTCTAGGAGACAACGCAGACGGAGGAGGGAAAGAAAACAGAAGCGGGGCCACAGATCCGGCGTTATGCTAAGGCTAAAAAAACAACCATACAAGCCCTATACAGAACTTTTTTTCTGCACTGAAGGAGCTGCTTTTAATCTCATTGTAGATGTGTATAGTGACAATAAAAGGCATTCTATTCTATTCTAGAAACAACAATTTCATACTGTACTCACCATTTAATTTGACATCTTTGGGCTGCAGGAAGAGAGGAGGAGGAGAATGCAAATCTTTTCTTTGTAAAATTGTCGAGATAGTGGATTTCGACATGCTGTACATATTAGCGACATCGGTCACACGAACAGCACTCTCATATTTCCACACAATTTCCATCTTCGTTTCAATTTTGATCGCTTTCTTTACCTTCTCTTCCTTCCTTAGCAATTATGTGTCTTGCTTGCATGGTCTTAGTGAATTATATATATAGGTAAATCACTGCAATGACCGAAATTACATCCACAAACACATGTATCTGGGCTCCAACTGACGCTACTAACGCTCTCGGTTGTTTGTTTACAATCGCGCAAGTGGATACACGTGACCGCTTTCGGGTCGTAACGCAAGATGTTGGTCGTAAATAAAAAGAAAAATTTTTATTTTAAACTTCCCAATAATCTATACTAATAAAAGGCAAAGCCCTCACTCACTCACTCACTCACTGACTCATCACTAATTCTCCAACTTCCCGTGTGGGTAGAAGGCTGAAATTTGGCAGGCTCATTCCTTACAGCTTCCTTACAAAAGTTGGGCAGGTTTCATTTCGAAATTCTACGCATAATGGTCATAACTAGAAGCTATTTTTCTCCATTTACTGTAATGGAGTTCAGCTGGAGGGGCGGAGTTTCGTATGACATCATCACGCCTCTCACGTAATCACGCATTACGTAGAAAGCCAGGAAGAGCTACAAAACGCGCTTTAGAAAACATGCATTATATAATTAAGAAGGCAGCGAAACAATTAGAAACGAGCGAGTGACATATAAAACCATATTCAGCGGCTCACGTGAACTGACGCAGTGCGTAGACAAAAAGCAACAGTTCCAAAGAATGCTGAACAAAAACCGAATTACACTGCTACGCTCAAATAGATAAACCACACGCTGTGGCGCAATAGTAAAGCATTCGCCTGTAGCGCCGAGGTTCGATTCCCGAGAGGGGATGCACTAAGTATGTACGCGCGCTTCTCGATTTATTTTAACCTCGCATCCCCTTAGTTTGAGACGTATGAAAACGCATGCGGTTAACGCAGAAAGACAGATCACCTATTCACCTATTGAAGCTTCATGAATAATGGATACTTTATTCGCGATCAATGATTGTTTTGGTAAAGCCATACTCAGTGTATTCATTAGATGAATGGTAAAAAAGTAAGAGCGAGGGGAAGGTAACTTACTGAAGCACACAAGCAAAACCACAATAGCACGCGGGCTCGATGTACTGTACTGATGTAGTGCGCGTCAACTAGATCTGACTTGCGCGATCACATTCCAAAAAATATTTCTTTTCAAGTTCTATTTAGTCCATATGAGTCAAACTCAAGGCCCACGGGCCACATCCGGCCCGGCGAGTAATTATATCCGGCCCGCGAGATCATTTTATATACTGTATTATTGTTAT
>JANRMT010062856.1:37172225-37186522 GCA_026402145.1 Polypterus bichir lapradei
AGAGAGAGAGAGAGAGAGAGAGAGAGAGAGAGAGAGAGATGACCACAACACTCATATCAATGACAAAACAATTACATTAACAATCATGTTACGTTATTTTTAAAATATTTCCTTTTCTTTTTCATAACTTCTTTAACAGATTTGGCTAGATGTTTATCAAAATTCATATATATATATAGTCACGCACGCGCGAGTAGGGGGCCGCGGACGGACCTTAATACGATCGGAAAGACATGCCAGGAGGGAGTGGCGGGGTGCTAACCTTTCTCTCTTTGTTACTTACAGAAGAAAAGACGCACCGCCGCCATGAGCCTACCTCCTACAGTTTCCCGCAGTACGCTGCTTCCGCCCTTCTTCTGTCCACTACCCATGACGTCATCGATCCCATCATCCACCACGGCTCCTACCCAGCATTCCTCCACTTCCGGTCCCTCCTACATACATACTCCGCCGACGCCATCTTTGGACTGTCAAACCTATACAGATTGTTTAGTATACGGGGCTTGCGAGTGTGATTTCTTTACAATATATATATATATATATTTCCTAGGAACACTATTTTGTGAAGAAATAACCCCAACCTGAAACATGCTGAACTTATCTTTTAATGCCAATAAAACTTGTCATTTCTCTTCATGAAAAGATCTTTTCAATTACTAGCATTCACAATCAAGTGAAACCTATCATTGATCCTCCAATCTTAGGCCACATTATCTGCATTCCCTTATGTAATCCCTTCCCCAAAGGAAGCTACATTCTTTTAATTCTTTAACTTTTGATTACAGTTTCTGGTTCACTCTTTTACAAATGTTTGTCAGATTCCCAACAGTTTCAATATTACATCCGTTGTTTATTGAGATCAAATCTCATTACTAGTAATTTCTCCATTTTTCTGGAAAACTGCTCCCAATTCTCATTGCACTTGAAGTCTGACGAATATCTTTTATTCTGATATCATAACATTTGAAATGACTTGTGTGACTCCTTTGGACACATAACTGTTTTCTTGTAATTAAAAAATAGATTTTCCTCATTTCCAATTGGTGAAACTATAATTTCAACACCAGCAAACACTTTTAGATCTCTTCTTAATGCAAGCATGTGGACTATTGAAATTGCCAGGGCAGTGAAATTTGACCATGATTCTTCATTATCAAGTCAAGCCACTATTAATATTACCTTTTACACTGATCACAAGCAAAAGCTGAAACAGAAAAGCTGATGAGAATGCTGGTGCAACTATCACAGCATTAATGTTGAGAGGATAGTCCTAGAAGTAATTCTTACTCTGTTTTCTGAGAAATAACCATGACAATCAGATGCTGAAATCCTCTTTATCACAGCAATCTCGATAAAACATAACTTTCACTTACTAATGCTTCTCCACTGAATTATAAATGAGTCAAGATGTCTGCAAAATGTTATATGTACAATAGACAAAATGCCTTATCAGCACAAATAATAAATAGAATATTTGTTTAAAAAACATAGGAACACTACTAACATCACTTAATCCTTAATAAAGGTAGTAACAACAGTGAAAGTCCCTGTAATAACTGCACAAGTTCTGCAAAGGCAGAATGTAAAAAAAAAATCAGTCACACTTCAAACAGTTTTTGTGTTTCAGGTATCTATGAAATATTTCTCATCCCATCACTTTGTCCTGCCCTGTCTCAGAAATTTAATCCAAGCAGGTTTAGCTGTTGGCCCTATTATTTTTTAGAACTCACACCATTATCAGTAAATCAAAACAACATCCATATTTAAGCTCAATAAAATATATTAAATACTAATACATGACAACATATTTCACAATACATATTCCCCATTCCCTTAATCCATAGCCCCCCCTGTATCCCTCCTGGCTTAAAGGCTCCTTGATTGTATAATCTGAAATCTTTCAACCTTGTCCCATTATTATCAGATAATAGACATGTTCCTTTTTTACTTATATCCTGTGAAAAGAAAACTTAATGTGACTCAGCCCTAGAAAAACTGACAGTCTCTGACAATCTCATCCTTAATAGCTTCTCTGCACTTCTTCCCCACCACAGGTGCAAAAACAGAATTCCATAACATATCTTAGACAGGTTCACTTTTCTTGTTCCATTCTTCTGGACCTTTACTTTTTCTCTGCAATATAGGTGGTAACTATAGTAATGGCAAATCCAGACAGTACAACAATACCATTGTAATTGTGGCTACAATATTATACAATACTGTATATGTTCTCCATTAACTCTGATTACATCAGACAGAAGAAACCATTGGTCTTCTTAGTTTAAAACTCAACTGAGATTAATAACAATCATGTTAAAACAGTAATTAAACTAAACAAGACAATATGAATACAGTAATTGGTAACAAACTGATAAATTATTCTGTGTAGCCAATGTTTACAGTATGTCACTATTATCTGTAAAATATATTTCATTGTATCAGATTTTACTCATATGAGCAGATCCCTGGGGAGGAAGAGCACCCCCTTTGGATACAGTCTACTACAATGTAAAACAATTAAACAAAACTAAGAAGATAATAATGATGTCTTACAAGTGTCAGGAATCCTTCAATAAACATGAAGCTAGTCAGAAATTTAGTCATTCTGCACTTGTAAGCAAATGTCAGGGTAACATCTGCTGATATACTAAATTTATCAAGATGCAGTGCAAAATTAGAACTGCAACTAGACATGTAGTGCTCTCAAGAAATCTAAAATTATTTCTATACCAAATTTGTGAAAGGATTTTTTTTTTCTGATTTCGATACAACAATTTTTTCTCCATTGTAATTATTAGTGAGTACCTTATTATCACTCATTTTATTGGGTATGTTCTTGTTTTGTATTTCTTTTATTTTACTCCTCTGCATTTTTTTCATGAATATATTAGGAGATTTATGCAAGTCTACTAAAATGGCCAATTGTTTATGATTAGATTAGGAATATGTGACTATATAAGAGATAGAGAGTCAGAGACACATTTAACAACATCGTTCTTAAAATATGGCAAAATATTTTGGATTTCCTGGGTACTGCAATGTTGTAATTAGTATCCAGCATTCTGAGCATCAGTGCAGTAGTGAGTTGTTGTCAATGTGGAGTTTGCACATTCTCACTTGTGCATGAGTTACAATACAATACAATAGAATTTATTTTTTGTATAGCCCAAAATCACACAAGAAGTGCCGCAATGGGCTTTAACAGGCTCTGCCTTTTGACAGCCCCCCCAGCCTTGACTCTCTAAGACAAGAAAAGACTCCCAAAAAAACCCTTGTAGGGAAAAAATGGAAGAAACCTTGGGAAAGGCAATTCAAAGAGAGACCCCTTTCCAGGTAGGTTGGGCGTGCAGTGGGAGTGAAAAAGAAGGGGGTCAATACAATACAGTACAATACACAGAACAGAACAAATCCTCAATACAGTATAAAAATAAAAATTTTAGAAGTAGTAGAATTTAACAGTAGATGATATCACGTAATATGATTTGGATTTGTTTAGAGTCCTGGAGACCTCATTCATCAAGCTGCCTCCCCCATTTGGCTATTGAAAGGACCACTCTATCTCACGATTCCTGTGATCCTCCATCAGGGATAACTTTACCTTAGGCAGGCAAAACAACTTGGCAGGTGGGCCGTGGCACCAAGTGCCACATTTGAGTACCGAGAAGAGAAACAGAATAGGTGAGGGTTAGTATCCAATTATAACTATCATGTTACTTATGTTTTAGTGCTAATGACTAACAACAGAGATGCAGTCTGTAGAGTTAATCAGCAGCTCTAGTCAGGATATGCTAAACTGAAGTAGTGAGTCTTCAGCCGGGATTTAAAAGCTGAGACCGAAGGGGCACCTCTTATAGTAGCAGGCAGACCATTCCACAGTTTAGGGGCCCTGTAACTAAAAGCTCAACCTCCCACTGTTATTTTATTAATTCTTGGAATCATAAGCAGACCGGCAACTTGAGATCTTAATGTGCGCTCTGGTTTGTAAGTCATGATAAGTTCAGACAAATAAGCTAGACCTTGACCATTTAATGCTTTGTATGTTAAAAGGAGGATTTTTAAATCTGTCCTAAACTTAACTGGGAGCCAGTGTAAGGATTTAAGAACTGGAGTTATGTTTTCATATTTTCTTGTTCTTGTAATAATTCTGCAGCAGCATTTTGGATTAACTGGAGGCTGTATAAAGAACAGTTTGAACATCCAGTGAACACCGCATTGCAGAAGTCAATCGTACTAGAAATAAATGCATGAATTAATTTCTCAGAATCCTGTTTATTTAGAAAGCGCCTTAACTTCCCAACATTTTTAAGATGGAAGAAACATGATTTGGACAACTTTGTAATATGCGCTTTAAATGACATGCTAGAGTCAAAGATAACTCCTACCCTGTTTCCCCGATGATAACACACTGTCTTATATTTTTTGAAATGCCAAAATATGCCCAGGTCTTATTTTCAGGGGGTGGCTTATTTATCCATGAAGAAGACTACAATACACATTTGTTGAAAAAAAGGAAATTTATTACCTGTATATGGTACAGTAATAACGGCAACAATACAACACTATGACTCTTTGAATAAAAGTTTTTAGGCCAGGTTGGCATTCAGAAATGCCAGATGCCTCAGCTTAGATGGGCTGATGTAATTTCTCCTCTCCGTGATTATTTGTCCTGTTTTTGAGAAGACTCTTTCTGAGGGGAGTGATGTAGCGACAATGCAAAGTCTTCCTACCAGCAGTGCAGCAGGAGTACTACCGGTAAGCTCTTTTCCAGGGTCAGTGGATGGCAGGAGAGAGGGCACGCTCTCCTCCAGTTGCACGGATGGGTGGGAGGTTCTTATATGTCTGTGCAGGTTTGTTGTTGACACTGCTCTAACGGATATTTTCATATTACAAATTCTGCACTTAGCTTTGCAGTTCCCAGTATCACTGAAATGCAGACAGATGCTGCTTCTTTTTCGGCTTTCACTCATTTCTTCACTCTTCTTTTTTTCTTCACGATGCGCTTGCATTTAAATCTGGCTCCTCGTCTGTCGCAGCAACAGGTACACAGAGCGACAGTGTTGCTCTGTGTACCTGGCCTGTACCAACAATCGCTGTCTTCGGAGCGTCTGTCCCCCTTCCTTCCTTCATGGTACGATCCTATTCCGATGTGTCATTCGTGAACGAGCCGGCATTATGAGCCAATGTTCTGTGTGCCCATATAAATATAGTCCCGCCCCTGCCGAATGGATTTTCAGCAGAGCTGAGCAGGAGCGGCTGAAGCTTTGGCTCTTCTCGATGGGCATCGGCTCCTCTCGTTCGCTTCAAAGCATCGGCTCTTAGAGCCGGCTCGTTCGCGAACGACACATCACTAGAGCACTGCAGCCGGAGGCATCACACGCAGCTCCCCCACCATACCAGCCGAAGAGAACCGAATACCAGCCGCAAGCAAAGGTATCGGTGGGGGGCCTTAGTGGGCCTTATTTGCGGGGGGTGCCTTATTCTGACCAATTTTTAAAAAATGGGGGGTGCCCTAATTGTTGGGGATGCCCTATAATCGGGGAAACACGGTAGATTGCGGGCTGATTCAGTAAAATTAATGGTGATTCAAACTAAGTTAAATGATGACAGAATATTGTTGTGATTAACGTCATTCCCTCCAACAATTAACATCTCTGTTTTATCTGTGTTTAAAGACAAGTAGTTCTCATCGACCCACTCCTTTAATTCACTAACATAACTAATTAAAGATAACATTGGAGAAACTTCATTTGGTCTAAATGAAAGGTATAACTGTGTGTCATCTGCATACGAGTGAAAATTAACATGATGTTTCCTAATGATAGATCCCAGTGGAAGCATTTAAATTGAGAATAGTAAAGGTCCCAGTACTGAGCCCTGCAGAACACCATATGTCACTTCTGTGTATAATGATGGGGTACTGTCAGTACATTTCCGTACATATTGGAATCAATTTGATAAATAAGAACTAAGCCAGACGAGCACAGTGCCTGTAAGCCCAACATCATTTTCTAGCCTGTGCAGTAAAATAGAATGGTCAATGGTGTCAAATGCTGCACTTAAGTCTAACAACATAATTACAGTGGCGTTTCCTGCGTTATTGCCGTTTCTGTACTATGACCAGTGCGGATACCAGACTGGAATTTCTCAAATAAATTGTAACGCGTAAGGTGTGACTGAAGCTGATTGGTGACTACTTTTTCTAGAATTTTAGAGAGTAATGGTAAATTTGAAATAGGCCTATAATTATTTAGTATGTGTGGGTGGGTTAAGGTCTGACTTTTTAAGTAATGGTATAATGAAAGACACTTTTAGTGCATCAGGTACTGTGCAATGCAATAATGAACTACTGATAATGTTTAGAATATGCGGTGCAAGAACATCCATTGAACTTTTTACTAGTTTTGTTGGCACTGGATCTAGGGAACAAGTAGTGGGCTTGATTTTAGAAATTAAAGTTAAGACTTCCTGCTCAGTTACAGAATTAAAATTACTAAAGTGCTGAATGCAATGTGAGACAGGATCTGCTAAGCTAGTATTTGGTTTGTACTGTGATGCTGAGATCTGGGATCTTATATTTTTAATTTTCTCATTGAAGAAGTTCATAAAGTCTGTACTGCTAAAATCTGTTGGTAATTTGCACTGTAGATCTGAATTTCCATTTGTTAATTTAGCCACTGTTCTAAATAGTACCCAAGGATTTTTATTATTGCAATCTATTATTGTGGAATAGTATTCTGAGCGAGCTTTAAAGAGAGCCTTTTTATATTTTTTAACACTCTCTGTCCATGCAATTTGAAAGATATGTATTTTGTTGTTCTCCATCTGTGATCCAGTTTTCGACACTCTAATTTAAGAGCTTGAGTGTTTTCTTTAAACCAGGAAGAGTTTCTATGTGCTTTGATCACTTTTGTTTTAAGGGGAGCCACTGTGTCCAGAGCATCTGTTAAGGTCACATTATAATGTGATGTTAGCTGATCTAAATTGTTTCCACGTTTACATTTGATGTTAACAGATCTAAATGGTTTTCCACAATTACACTAGACTTACTCAAAAGTATCTGTAAATTTTGAAGCAAAATTACAATCTAGATGTCGTACTGTCTTTGTTTTAATCTGTGAGTGCATTGGCAAAGGCAGGACTAAATCAAATGTAATTAAGTAGCGATCGGAAATACTTCATTTAATGGAGTAATATTTAAATTTTGAATTTCAACTTTGTAAGTTATAATTAAATATAATGTGTGGTTATGATTATGAGTTGGACCTTTGACATTCTGACAAAATCCTACTGAATTTAACAAATATATAAAACATTTGCTAAAAGTGTCAGTTTCCACATCAATGTGTACATTAAAATCCCCCATCAGTACTACATGATCATAATTTATAGCCAAATCAGATAAAAAGTTGCTAAATTCAGTCATGAATTATGAATATGGCCCTGGTGGTCTGTAGACTAGCACTATAATTGTGTTGGAATATGTTTTAATATTTAAAATGAATGCCTCAAAGGATGTAAAGTCACCTAAATTTTAGGACGTGATTTGCATTTTGTTACAATGAATTATTCCAAGGCCTCCTCCTCGACCAGAATCTCTAGACTTATGAAGGAACAAGTATCCATCTGGTGATGTCTCAGCTAGGGGAACAGTGTCACATTTACTAAGCCAGGTTTCAGTAAGAAGACACAGATCAGACTTTGAACTTAATATAATATCATTTACCAAAACAGCTTTACTGACAAGAAAGTGAATGTTCAATAAGGAGCATTTATAATTACATACTTCTTTCTGAACTGATGATATATTTTTGTTTTAATTTGAAGTAAATTTCTATTACAGATACCCCTGATGGAAGGTCTGGTTTTATCCCTTGGTCTAATTATACACCTTATTTTTTGGCTATCAGGTAATTTAAGGTTTGCATCAAGACTAAATTTACTGGATACCCCACAACAGGGATTGTGGGTAACAGCATCAGGATAGTACTGTAGATCCCGGAATATAAGCCGAGAATTTCGTCCTAGATTTTTGGCTTGGAGTTTGGGGTTCGGTTTATACAACGAGCACCATTTCAGATTCAAGATTTCCAGCACAATGCCGATTTTGCCGATCAATACGGACGTAAATAATGACGAAACCACAGAGCCATCTTTCAGATGAAGAAGTAACTTTGCATGCTGGTACTTTAAATTAAATAAAGAATTTATTCCAAAAAGTGTTTCAGTTGTTGATTTTATTAATAACATTTATAATAAATTATCGGGAAGTTTAAAATAAAAATTTTTCTTTTTATTTACGACCAACATCTTGCGTTACGACCCGAAAGCGGTCACGTGTATCTGCTTGCGCGATTGTAAACAAACAACCGAGAGCGTTAGTAGCGTCAGTTGGAGCCCAGATACATGTGTTTGTGGATGTAATTTCGGTCATTGCAGTGATTTACCTATATATATAATTCACTTAGACCATGCAAGCAAGACACATAATTGCTAAGGAAGGAAGAGAAGGTAAAGAAAGCGATCAAAATTGAAACGAAGATGGAAATTGTGTGGAAATATGAGAGTGCTGTTCGTGTGACCGATGTCACTAATATGTACAGCATGTCGAAATCCACTATCTCGACAATTTTACAAAGAAAAGATTTGCATTCTCCTCCTCCTCTCTTCCTGCAGCCCAAAGATGTCAAATTAAATGGTGAGTACAGTATGAAATTGTTGTTTCTAGAATAGAATAGAATGCCTTTTATTGTCACTATACACATCTACAATGAGATTAAAAACAGCTCCTTCAGTGCAGAAAAAAAGTTCTGTATAGGGCTTGTATGGTTGTTTTTTTAGCCTTAGCATAACGCCGGATCTGTGGCCCCGCTTCTGCTTTCTTTCCCTCCTCCATCTGCATCGTCTCCTAGACCCGACAACAATCCACGGAGAGCCCGCTGGTCTCGCTATGTTGTCTGGGATGTTGCGCGTGTGATGAAAAACACTCGAAACAGATGTCTGGCTCTGGACACCGATGTCTATAAGGTTCTGACGGGTGTAGCGGATGTTCGCCGAACCGATCGTGCACAAACAAGAAAAAAAAAAAAAAAGTACAAAAACAACAAAAAAGTTCACTGAAAAGGAGAGCCCTGAGCCGCTGCGCGCCGCCATGCTCCTAGCTTAATCTAGCTAGTAGGCTAGGCACTTTTTATAACTTTTTGGTTAGTACATTAGAAAAATTATTGGTGTTTTGGTAAATTATGCACATTATACAACCCTTTTTTATTATGAAAAGGTTAAGTAAGTGTTGCAGTGGGAGGTTCGGAACGAATTATGGGTTAGCCTTCACGAACGAATTAAGTTCTTAAGTCAAGGGTCCACTGTATTGCGTATTTAAGTTAGTCAAATTTATAACGAGTCTCCGGAAATCCACCCGCCGATGTACCGTATTTGCGTATATAGTTTCAACATAAAGGCTTCATTTTACCAAACTTCTCCACAATCACTTCCTGGTTTCCATCAAAAATGCCGGCAGTCTCAAATTCTCGCTGATAAACATGATAAATATAGCTGAAGAGAAACTTTTAAGGAAATTTAGAAAATTTTGCTTGGAGAAGGGGGTTGGCTTAAATACCGGTCATCAGCAAATACATGTAATTTAGTAGGTAGAGAAGGGGATCGGCTAATATACCGAGTCGGCTTGTATTCCGGGATCTACGGTAGTAAATAATAATAGAGGAAACAAAACAGGAGACTGTGTCCCATCATTATCCTTTCATGTCTTTCTTGCCTGCTCAGAGTCAGTAAGCTGCTTCCTCAGCTTGTGTGTGTCACAGTATCCACAATTGCTCCCCTGTTGTAGTCCATTACTTTGACCCATGATTGTAATAAGTGGAGCACCGGGAGTTATTCAGATGTGTCTATGGTCTTCTTCACCACACATAGCGAAACATTGTGAGTGACTGTGTGACATTTCTTATGTGATTATTGTCTAGTTGTCTACAGAACACAGAGAGCAATTCAACAATATTAATTACAGTACTTGGAGACAAACCTCCAATGATGAACCAAAACTTTGGATGATGTTTTCCTTTGCCCAGACGCGGGTCACCAGGCCCCCCTCTGGAGCCAGGCCTGGAGGTGGGGCTTGGCCAGGCACAGCCCGAAGAGGTAACGTGGGTCCTCCTTCCCATGAGCTCACCACCTATGGGAGGAGCCAAGGAGGTCAGGTGCAGTGTGAGTTGCATGGTGGCCGAAGGCGGGGACCTTGGTGGTCTGATCCTCGGCTACAGAAACTGGCTCTTGGGATGTGGAATGTCACCTCTCTGAAGGGGAAGGTGCCTGAGAGTGCATGAGGTTGAAAGGTTCCGGCTAGATATAGTTGGACTCACCTCGACGCACAGCTTGGACTCTGGAACCAATCTCCTTGAAAGGGGCTGGACTCTCTACCACTCTGGAGTTGCCCCCTGGTGAGAGGTGCCGAGCAGGTGTGGGCATACTTATTGCCCCCCGACTTGGAGCCTGTGTATTGGGGTTTACCCCTGTGGACGAGAGGGTGGCCTCCCTCCGCCTTTGGGTGGGGGGAAGGGTCCTGACTGTTGTTTGTGCATATGCACCGAATGGCAGTTTGGAGTACCCACCCTTTTTGGAGTCCCTGGAGGGGGTGCTAGAGGGCATACCTTCTGAAGGATTCCCTCGTTCTGCTGGGAGACTTAAATGCTCAAGTGGGCAATGACAGTGAGACCTGGAAGGGCGTGATTGGGAGGAATGGCCCCCCCGATCTGAACCCGAGCGGTGTTTTGTTATTGGACTTCTGTGCTCGTCACGGATTGTCCATAATGAACACCATGTTCAAGCATAGGGGTGTTCATATGTGCACTTGGCACCAGGACACCCTAGGCCTCAGTTCGATGATCGACTTTGTGGTCGTGTCGTCAGACTTGCAGCCACATGTCTTGGACAATCGGGTGAAGAGAGGGGCGGAGCTGTCAACTGATCACCACCTGGTGGTGAGTTGGCTTCGATGGTGGAGGAGGATGCCGGTCAGGCTTGGTAGGCCCAAACATGTTATGAGGGTCTGCTGGGAACGGCTGGCAGAGTCCTCTGTCAGAAGTAGCTTCAACTCCCACCTCCGGCAGAACTTCGACCACGTCCCGAGGGAGGTGGGGGACATTGAGTCCGAATGGGCCATGTTCCGTGCCTCTATTCTTGAGGCAGCTGACCAGAGCTGTGGCCTTAAGGTGTTCGGTGCCTCTTGTGGCTGCAATCCCCGAACCCGTTGGTGGACACCAGCGGTGAGGGTTGCCGTCAAGCTGGATTGGCAGACCAACTACAGAGGGATCACACTCCTCAGCCTCTCTGAAAAAGTCTGTTCGGGGGTTCTGGAGAGGAGGGTCCGTCGGATAGTCGAACCTCGGATTCAGGAGGAACAGTGTGGTTTTCGTCCTAGTCGCGGAACAGTGGACCAGCTCTACACCCTTAGCAGAGTCCTGGAGGGTGCATGGAAGTTTGCCCAACCAGTCTACATGTGTTTTGTGGGCTTGGAAAAGGCGTTCGACTGTGTCCCTCGGGGAATCCTGTCGGGGGTGCTTCGGGAGTATGGGGTACCGGACCCCCTGATAAGAGCTGTTCAGTCCCTGTACAACCGGTGTCAGAGCTTGGTCCGCATTGCTGGCAGTAAGTCGAACCCGTTTCCAGTGAGAGTTGGACTCCGCCAGGGCTGCCCTTTGTCACCGATTCTGTTCATAACTTTTATGGACAGAATTTCTAGGCGCAGCCAGGGTGTTGAAGGGGTCCGGTTTGGTGGACTCAGGATTGGGTCACTGCTTTTTGTAGATGATGTTGTCCTGTTTGCTTCATCAGGCCGTGATCTTCAGCTCTCTCTGGATCAGTTCGCAGCTGAGTGTGAAGCGGCTGGGATGAGAATCAGCACCTCTAAATCCGAGACCATGGTCCTCAGTCGGAAAAGGGTGGAGTGCCCTCTCAGGGTTGGGGGAGAGATCCTGCCCCAAGTGGAGGAGTTCAAGTATCTCGGGGTCTTGTTCACGAGTGAGAGAAGAATGGACCGTGAGATCGACAGGCGGATCAGTGCGGCATCTGCAGTGATGTGGGCTCTGCATCGGTCTGTCGTGGTGAAAAAAGAGCTGAGCCATAAGGCAAAGCTCTCAATTTACCAGTCGATCTACGTTCCTACCCTTATCTATGGTCATGAGCTATGAGTAGTGACCGAAAGAACGAGATTGCGAATACAAGCGGCTGAAATGAGTTTCCTCCGCAGGGTGTCTGGGCTTTCCCTTAAAGACAGGGTGAGAAGCTCAGTCATCCGGGAGGGGCTCAGAGTAGAGCCGCTACTCCTCAGCATCGAGAGGAGTCAGATGAGGTGGCTCTGGCATCTGATCAGGATGCCTCCTGGACGCCTCCCTGGTGAGGTGTTCTGGGCACGTCCAACCGGGAGGAGGCCCCGGGGAAGACCCAGGACACGCTGGAGGGACTATGTATCCCGAACGGCCTGGGAACGCCTTGGGATTCTCCCAGAAGAGCTAGAAGAAGTGGCCGGGGAGAGGGAAGTCTGGGCCTCTCTGCTCAAGCTGCTGCCCCGGTGACCCGACCATGGATGGATGGATACTTGGAGACAATTTTTCAGTGTGAAAATGATGTGCTAGAGAAGACCATGCTCCTAGGGATGAAAGGTTACCACAGACATACAGGTAGATGAGCCTTTTTAAATGAATTAATTTTTTTTAATTTATGAAAAGAATTTCACTTTAGAATACAACCCTAATGTGGCAAGTCATTATATACAAAAATTGTGAGTAGTTAACTTTGACTTGAAAAACAGCAAACTAAACCATTAACTTTGTTGCAATTTATGATGTGGAGTTTTCATTCAGAATTATACCAGGATTATATCCTGGGGAAAGGGTGAAGAAGCCAGAATACAGTAGTGCAGATATCTTTTTTGCACGGCTTCATTTATTTTGCAGAGTGTATTTGGATAACATGGGGTACAGAAGGCTATTGGCTCTTCTGTCCGTTTTCCTTTCCAGAATATTACACAAAATGTCTTTTTTAACTATTCTGATATCTTTCAGCACAATTAAGTAATCTGAGCTGATTGACTGTAGAATAATCAGTTTATTTCCCTTTCAATAACAACTTCTTAAATTTGGCTACTTTTTAATATTTAACTGATATCTTAAGCCAAATGCCTTTTAAAAGTTGAATTGTTGGAGAAATCTAAAATTAAACATATAATTCCAGAAATATTTTGAGATACTGTATGTTCTTTTTGATTTGGATGATATATTTTAAAAAAGCATTACAACAAATTTTTGCACTTTTTCCAATAGACATAAACAGTAGTTTAATATTTATGTTAGAAATTGTGCAGAGCTTATTCCTTTGCAATAATTATAGTCGCTATTAACAAATGAAATGTAAATATATATATATATACATACATATATGTGTGTGTGTATATATATATATATATACTGTGGCATGCGGCTGGGGGTGGAGCTCAGCCGGGACACCCAGGAGGACCGGAGGAGGGCTTGTGCCTCCTCCAGACCACGAGGGGGCAACCGCCCTGGTTGTGTTGGGGGCCACCGGCGCCCCGGTGCCTGAAGAACCCTGGACCTCAGCACTTCCGGTCCACCAGGAAGTGCTGGGGGGAAGAAGACACCCGGAGGGCTTCCGGGTGCGCAGCCGGCACTTCTGCCACACGGGGTGTGTTCGCGGGGGATTGCTGGGAAAGCAGCTGGAGCCCATCCGAGTTGCTATTTAAGGGGCCGCCTCCCTTCCGTCAGCAGCAAGAGTCGGGTGGAAGAGGACGGAGCTCGAGAGTGGAGAGGAGGCGGCCAGAAGGAAAGACATTTGGTGACTGTGAGGCCTGGACTTTGGGGGATCGGTGCTGGAGGCACTGGGACGTGCACTGAACTTCTTGTAAATATTGTATACTAGCAGAATACCCGCGCTTCGCAGCGGAGAAGTAGTGTATAAAAGAAGTTATGAAAAAGAAAAGGAAAAATTTTAAAAATAACGTAACATGATTGTTAATGTAATTGTTTTGTCATTGATATGAGTGTTGTTGTCATATTTATATATATCTATATATCTATATCTATATCTATATATATATCTATATATATATATATATATATATAGCAAAATACCCACGCTTGGCAGCGGAGAAGTAAAAAGAAAAGGAAACATTTTAATAATAACGTAACATAATTGACAACGTAATTGTTTTGTCATTGTCATGAGTGCTGCTGGCATATATATATATATATATATATATATATATATATATATAT
>JANRMT010062856.1:37227627-37243512 GCA_026402145.1 Polypterus bichir lapradei
TGAAGCAAGGAAAAAGGACTTTCTTATATGTCGTTCGTTTTTAAAACAGTGCAGAAGCTGTGAGAAAGCTGCTTCCTTTATTAAATAAAACCTACACAATAACTATAAAAATCGTAATAAATGAACAATGAAACAGCGGAGAACCCGTAAATTAAATAAAAAGGCTGCTTCGTTGGTGAAGCAGGGAAAAAGGACTTTCTTATATATCGTTCGTTTATAAAACAGTGCAGAAGCTGTGAGAAAGCTGCTTCCTTCGCAAAGTAAGGAAACGACTGAAGAGGCCGCGGGGACGCGGTAAGTGTTCAGCAAGGCAGCTGAAGCGCTGCATTATGGGATCTGTAGTTTATTGTGTTACCAGCGCTTCATATACCCGGGCCATTAATAACAATAATACAGTATATAAAATGATCTCGCGGGCCGGATATAATTACACGCCGGGCCGGATGTGGCCCGTGGCCCTTGAGTTTGACACATATGGACTAAATAGAACTTGAAAAGATATATTTTTTCGTACATCGAGCCCGCGTGCTATTGTGGTTTTGCCTGCATGCCTCAATAAGTCACCCTCCCCTCGCTCTTACTTTTTTACCGTTCATCTAATGAATACACTGAGTATGGCTTTACCAAAACAATCATTGATTGCGAATAAAGTATTCATTATTCGAGTATGTAGATCGGGGTATATATATACATATATATATACCCGCGTATCGCAGCGGAGACGTAGTGTGTTAAAGAAGCTATGAAAAAGATTCGTTTCTTACTGCATCAATAAACAGCTCGTCTTCTTCTTTATCTGAGACCTGACACACTGCATGCACGGGTTTTTTTTTAACACTGTCTTCCTTTAGCGGGACATCCACTTTTTCCACCGTGTGCTTTGTTTCTGCAGTAGCTGCAGTTATGAATAATATGCTTGTATGTATCAGACGCTTCATATTTTTTTGCTGCCTTTTCAATTGTGTAATTCGGTTTTTGTTCAGCGCTCTTTGGAACTGTTGCTTTTTGTCTGTGCACTGCGTCAGTTCACGTGAGCCGCTCGGTGTACATGCATCGAAGTTTCCCAGCTGTGCTGGTGCCATGTCGTGCTATGTCCATGGCTGTATCTAATGTTACCTAAGTCCCGGCACTTAAAACTTTCTCTCGCAGTTTCGCTGAGTTTGTGCCAAACACCACCCTGACCATCTCATCTTCCTCTGCATAAGCACAGTCCTTCACCCGTGAATATTTAACCGTGGCAGTGTTTCTATTGGATTGCCGCTGACGGACGGCCTTATATGGGCAGGCACTAAATTACAAACGCTAGCGGCAGCCTGTCTATGAACTTAATTTAAAGTTTAGGTTTACATCGTGCTTTGTTTCTGAAGTAGCAGAACTCATGAATATGGTTGTATATGTCACTCGCTCGCTACTTATTGTTTCGCTGCCTTCTCAATTATATAATGCATGTTTCTTCAGCGCTTTTTGGGCCTCTTCCTGGTTTTCTACCTACTGCGTGATTACGTGGGAGGCGTGATGATGTCACACGAAACTCCGCCCCCATGGGTTTCACGCTCATCTCCATTACAGTAAATGGAGAAAAACAGCTTCCAGTTATGACCATTACGCGTAGAATTTCGAAATGAAACCTGCCCAACTTTTGTAAGGAAGCTGTAAGGAATAAGCCTGCCAAATTTCAGCCTTCTACCTACACGGGAAGTTGGAGAATTAGTGATGAGTCAGTCAGTCAGTGAGTGAGTGAGTGAGTCAGTGAGTGAGTGAGTGAGGGCTTTGCCATTTATTAGTATAGATATATATATATGATGTGTATATATATGTTTATATATGTGTGTGTGTGTGAGTATATATATATATATATATATATATATATATATATATATATATATTATATTATATTATATTATATTATATTATATTATATTATATTATATGCCATCAACACTCATGACAATGACAAAACTATTACATTGTCAATCATGTTACGTTATTATTAAAATGTTTCCTTTTCTTTTTACTTCTCTGCTGCCAAACGTGTATTTTGCTATATATATATATATATATATATATGACAGAGAGAGAGAGATATGACAACAACACTCATATCAATGACAAAACAATTACATTAACAATCATGTTAAGTTATTTTTAAAATTTTTCCTTTTCTTTTTCATACCTTCTTTAACACACAACTTCTCTGTTGCGAAGCGCGGGTATTCTGCTAGTCTTATTATATCTTGGGTGATAAATTTTTGACTATTATAAATGGTTCTTTTGTGCCCTCATTTTTTAACACTAGAATTCCCTAAGCCTATGAAAAAACTCTTAATCCAGGCCCTCCTTCAATCCGATCACACCTCTCTATCTACGTCTTTTGTTTTGTAAATGTGTCGATAAGCACAAGCAGCCTGCTATCCCATACCCCCATCGATGCAGGAAGGGCAAAAAGCTCTCCCAGCTCAAACCTTGTTTATCTGGGAGTGAGGTACCTGGAGCTGTATAAGGTAAATAATATATCGTTATTTGGAACACATGCATTTCATGTGTGTTCTGTGTCTATGTAACTGTAGGATGACAGGAAATGCAAGAAATGTTGAACACATACCTAAAAGACAAACTTTTTTCATGTTTTAGTACTAACAATAAAATTTGGACATGAAGTATATAATATGTGAAGACTGAAGTCCAAATATCAAATAAGGACTTAAACAAAAGGTACAAGTATCACAAAACAAGTGTGCTTTTATTCAAGACTATAATTGAAGAAAAAGAAATCGGGTTAGTGTACTTCATTGTCATGACTGTTTTGGTAGTACAAGGGTAAGAGCTGCTGACTTATAATCAAGAGGTCGCGGGTTCGAGCCTTCTCTTAGTCCCATTCACGCTCCGCCTGATCTGACACTGTTGTTTTCCAATAAAGACGTGCAATAACAGAGGTGAACACGGATGAGGGTTCTACATCTATATTTACCTTGATTTATTTACTTATCTTCCTACAGTCACAATTAGCCTGCAGAGCTTCCTCTGTTTGATCGACATGGGCATGCTCACAAAGTATGTGTACTGAAGTGACTTTAGCTGCAGGTGGAAGCTCCTGTCGCACCGTACGCAACTGTGTTTGATCTTATTCAGGAAAAGATCCCAGGCGTCCCACGGGAGAAAGACTTTCCGAGACTAAAGTCATAAAGCTTATGAAACCATTTCTGGACAAAGGCAGAACCATAACAACAGTTGCGTGGAGCTTCCACCTGCAGCTAAATTTTTGGCAATTTTTGATTACTTTGATGCACTCATCACATATCCAAATGCACTCCAGACACTTTTATTACAGACTTTCCTCTTGAGCCATTGCTTTTTCCTCCTTTAACACTTACAGGGTAAATCAAATATTAAAGGCAATTTAAAAATTGCATGGTAACTATAATGGACAGAAGCTGATGCAGCATTTGTTCACAATGACTTATGGGTAGCACAGCATTCTTCTTTTTACCTAGTTGAAGCGAAGGTCAAATGAAAATAGATGCTCTGCTGCGAGATTCCACAGTTTTTGAACATTGTGCTGCAGTAAGATTTCTTTGAGCAGAGCAAGTGAATCCTACTGTTTTTTTCCCATAGTGATCCAAAATCCTTTGGTGAATTTTATTAAATACTAGCAAAATACCCGCGCTTCGCAGCGGCGAAGTAGTGCCTTAAAGTTTTTATTAAGAAGAAAATTTAACCTTTTTAAACTGAGGGAAAATATGCCAATAATTATTTGTTAAGGATCTCTTTGTATACCATGTTGTCAGTTCGGCCCTCCGGTTGTAATATGACCAAGCTGTGTGCTGAGCTTACTCTTGAGCATGTAACTTACAGTTGGCCATGTGAACAGTAATCTTGTCTCAAATCTCACAGCTTGGATTACTGCTGTCATAATCGGTTTGAGTTTCATGGTTTGTTTCAATTACGATAGTATTTGCAGGATTTGTTGTGTTGAAGTGACATTCGGCATCTGTCAAGCATTGTAAGCACACAACCGGTTTCATTGATAAAATCACATCCAGCTTTTGAGAGTTTAAACACTCATAAAATCAAAGTGTCCACTACTGAAATCGTCACCTGTGAATCTAAGATGTTTAAGAGGCATTGGCGGTTGTCGAAAGGTGTAAAATATTTGGCCATTTCGGTACACTTGAAAGCGACATCCTAACAATTCAGCGGCAGCCATCAACTCACATGCAGAACCATAGGTGAAGGGCTTAAGCATTTCACTCTTATAGTGCTCCTGTGTAGTATAATTATCTCCTGTACCGTCATCAGTCCACACCTTGAACCTGTCCCAGTCATTCAATACATAAGACACAATGTTCCTCCGGATATCAAGAGTGAGCCTGATATGGCTGTGCAATATGTAACAAAGAGAATGGAAAAGGTAGGTGCCAACTCCGGGCATGAAAACCACTCGGTAAGTGACAGTTCTTTGATCGATAGTGATCACCTCGATAGACATGGTAATGGGGGTTGGAATGATAAATGAAATGGGTACCTGAGCAATGTAAAGTAAGTCTAAAATACCTATACAATAACTATAATTGTAATAAACAAACAATAAAACAGCGGAGAAGCTGTGGATTAAACAAAAAGGCTGTAGTTATCAGTAGGGAGACGTGAATCCCGTGGCGAAGCAAGGAAGGGAATGTAGAGACCGGAGCGATGGACGGTCTTATATAGGCAGGCAGCCAACAATGTGGGAGGCGTTGGGATGGGGGACCCAACGCCACCTCACACGGTGACTGAGCTGCAGGCTATGGACGTATATATGTACTTAAGTAGGATTCAGTTAGCGTTGGGAACCCATGTACCAAATTTCTTGAAGATGGGCCCATAAGTAACAAAGACTGTTGAAAAGTTCAATATGGTGGCCGACAGTGGCATCATACCACCGAAATAAGTACGTACATTGGTTTCGGTTAGCTCAGGGAAGCCACCTACCAAATTTCGTGAAGATGGGGCCATAAATAAGAAAGTTCAACATGGCGGACGTTGTTGGCCGTTATGACCGTTACGCGTAGAATTTCTAAATGAAACCTGCTAAACTTTTGTAAGTAAGCTGTAAGGAATGAGCCTGCCAAATTTCAGCCTTCTACCTGCACGGGAAGTTTGAGAATTAGTGACGTTGGAAAGTTCAATATGGCGGCCAATAGTGGTGTCATACCAATGAAATAAGTACGTACATCGGTTTCCGTTAAAAGTTTAATATGGCGGCCGACAGTGGCATCATACCACCGAAATAAGTACCAAATTTCAGCCTTCTACCTACACAGGAAGTTGGAGAATTAGTGACGTTGGAAAGTTCAATATGGCGGCTGACAGTGGCGTCATACCACCGAAATAAGTATGTACATTGGTTTCGGTTAGCGCAGGGAAGCCGCCTACCAAATTTCGTGAAGATGGGGCCATGAATAAGAAAGTTCAATATGGCGGACGTCGTTGACCGCTATGACAATTACGCGTAGAATTTCGAAATGAAACCTGCTTAACTTTTGTAAGTAAGCTGTAAGGAATGGGCCTGCCAAATTTCAGCCTTCTAGCTACACGGGAAGTTGCAGATTTTGTGACGTTTGGAAAATTCAATATGGCGGCCGACAGTGGCGTCATACCACCGAAATAAGTACGTACATCGGTTTTGGTTAGCGCAGGGAAGCCACCTACCAAATTTCGTGAAGACGGGGTCATTCTTCTACCTACACGGGAAGTTGGAAAATTAGTGACGTTGGAAAGTTCAATATGGCGGCCGACAGTGGCGTCATACCATCGAAATAAGTAAGTACATCGGTTTCGGTTAGCGCTGGGAAGCCGCCTACCAAATTTCGTGAAGATGGGGCCATAAATAAGAAAGTTCAACATGGCGGACGTTGTCGACCTTTATCGACCGTTATGACCGTTACGTGTAAAATTTCGAAATGAAACCTGCTTAACTTTTGTAAGTAAGCTGTAAGGAATGAGCCTGCCAAATTTCAGCCTTCTACCTACACGGGAAGTTGGAGAATTAGTGATGAGTGAGTGAGTGAGTGAGTGAGTGAGTGAGTGAGTGAGGGCTTTGCCTTTTATTAGTATAGATATACTTTAATATGGCTTCTTATTCTATAGTTGCTGTCTCAATTTATAAATTAATGGAATATTTTTATTTTTTATTCCCATTTCCTAAGCTAGAAAACTACTGTTTCCTATTGAAACAATACATCTCTTGATTCATTTTCTTTTTCACAGGCTTTACACACCAAGTCAGTCTTGCAGATTTTCTGCCATGATGACATGTTTCTGTTATAACTGCATAATTTCTAATACATTCAATATGTGATAACAATCATGTTCTCGACACATCTCAAGGATAATTAAAGTAAACAGGACTGGTGCCATAGCAAAAGGTCTGAAAACTTGTGTAAATGAGAAATTTCAGTTGTTGATTTTTAATACATTTTCAAACCTTCCTGAAAACATGTTTTCACTTTGTCATTATGCGTTACTGAGTGTAGATTGATGAATGAAAACATCATATTTATCTATTTATAATGAAATATACAACACAATACAGTTCAGAAAGTGAATTCTTTCTGAAGATACTGTTTATGTCCTCCCCCTTGGCCAGATCATCCACTGCCATGGTCTCAGTTTTCACTGTTATGCTGTCAACATCCTGGTTTATTTTAGCAATAAGCCTAGTTTTGATTTCACTTCTCACTCATTAACAGAATCCATCTCTGATTTAAGAAAGCAGTTAAATGCTAATTTTCTCAAATTACAAAATGGTAGAATTGAAGTTTTGCTGATTGTCCAAAACCCTGGTTATCAAACCCTTTTATTAAAATGTATGGTGTGAGGATAAATCATTCACAAACTGGCTGCGTTCATGGTAAATAACTGGTGTAACCACCAGTAGGCACCACTGAGCCCAAACCTGAGACACAGTAATGTACAGCATGATTTTGGGTTGATATAAAAGATATTTATTAAACTAAAGCACCCTTATAAGAATCACCCTTACAAAGATAAGTCACAATACAATCAAATAAAATCAATTCTCCAAGAATGTCTCCCGCTGCTTCTCAACTCTCCCTGATGTGAGGTGGCAGGCTCCTTTTCAAGCCAGACCTAGGAATGCTTGGAAGCACTTCCAGGTTCTTTGGAAATGATGGACGTCCTCCTCCAACAGTGCCATCTACTGGCACCAGAGACCCCAACAGGGTTGCACTGCTTGACTCCAACACCTAAGTAACTTTGCAGGTGTTCAAACTAGGACACCACAAGAGGACCAGTGCCACCTGCTGTATAGGGAATGGAACATCTTGTCTGTCCTTCCATTCTGGCCTCCTATCCGGTCAAGAAATTATCTTCCATCACAGCTGGGATACTCGTCCAGTATGTTATGTACTTACATTACATCTCCCTCAGGTTACACAGATGGCAAGCTGACAGTGATAATATGTTGCATTTTCATCAGAATTGTCATTTTGGTTGTGGATGAAATTTCATTGTGAAAAAGATGCTGGGTCAACATTAAGCTGTCAATGAATGTTGACACTATATAACATCAGTGAAAATGCCATTGAATAAACAATGATTATTAGTTGACGGCAATAGGATTAACCACACCTGTGTCTGACAACAGCGTATATTACTGAGGAACCCATGGTGCTCCTGGGACACCTGAATGTTGTTTTCATTTGAGCTTAATCCCCACGATTGGCTGCATTCTTCTCATAAGAGCGAAGGAAGGCATATTAAAATCACATTATAGTTTTTAAAAGGTTATAGGTTTTAAATGTTACTTAGTGTGTTTGGAAAATTACTCTTGTGCATCATCACATTAATCCCGCACAAGCAAATGCTTTTTGAAAAGTTTTGTCACTTGTAACAGCCATTGGCTAGCCGCAGCGGCAAGTTTAGCCCTCCTAACTTGAAGTTAAGATGGCTAAACTTGCTACCGTATATGATTAAGCCATTTCTTGCAACAGAAGTAATTACTGTTGTTTAAACATTCATCTTATTGGCTTCTGAAGCTTTTTAATCGTCCTTATTTGAATACACGTAATTATTACTGTAACAGTATATACAGCATGTCCAGTAATACTGTTTAGTTATTAAACACCAGGCTTAGCAGACCATTTTCTGTTCAGAATGTTTACAGGTAGAAAGACAGAATCAATTATATTTTGTCACAGATCTTGAAACACAAAGAGTCATTCTTTTATTTTTAATTTTCTTACTTGTACTTCATGTTTTTTTCTGTAGATAAATTGTGTAACAATTGATTAAACTCAGATAGGTGCAATTGATAATGGACATTGAAAAGGAGCAGTCTCTAATATTGATGATGATGTAAAGTTAGCAAAATAGGGAAATGAAGTAGTGTTTGGTTCAGATAGTAGTGAAATTAAAAGCAAGACTTGGTGCAAAAATCTGCAAGCACTATGATACCCCTGTGATACAGGGTTACACTTAATGTAAATATTTTACCAGCCTGGTGGTGCATTAGTTGGCGGTCATACTATGGGCCAGAAAATGGAAAATATCACTATACCAAAAGTGAAAAGCTAGTGTTTAACAGACAATATGTTACTGATCTCTTGTTTTGCTATGTTTTGTATATATCACAGATATTATCATTCCTGATTTATTAAGGATTGTGTTGTGTTTGATTTTCCAGCAATGGAAAATATATTTCAGCCACCCTTTTTATATCAAATAAGGAAAAAAAACTTGAATCAGTGCACAACTGTTGACATTAGCTGCAATGGCATCATGTTGGTCTAGAAGGCACAAATTTAAGTCAATGCTTTTGGCTACAGAGTCAACAATAATTGATGAGTATAAAAAAGTACGCCTATAAAGAAACAGGGTCCCACAATGCAGTACAACAGTGGCGGATAACAACTGCATAAGAGTCGTACCAACTGAAGCAGCAGAATCATATGCAGAGCCTGATTTGGTGGAGTCCCCACAGAGCTTAATTGAGGCCAAGCAATCCAATTTCACATTTGATGCAAATTTCAGCCAGACTGGTGGTATGACAGACAGCACTAAACTTAATAGTGATGACTCAGATCTAAACCCTGATGAAACTGAAACCCCAGGCACTGATTTCCTAATATTGGGCAACCACATTCTCAGTGTCCCTAGCTGCACTCACTGCATTTTTTAACATTTTATGTTTGCTTCATCTGCAGCTGCCCAAAGACCCAAGGACAGTCTTCAAAACCCAAGCACGTGCAGCCACAATCAAGATGGAGGGTGGGGAATACTATGATTTTGGCTGAACCAGAGGCATACTAGGGCCAAAATCCTTCACCTTGAAATCAGAATTGAATAAAATTAAATTAAAATTCAATGTCGATCGGCTGCCATTTTTCAAAAGCTCTAAACTGCAATTCTGGTCAATTCTTGCTATTACTAATTTTGATTACACCAAATGTCCATTTCTGGTTGGTTCGTACTGTGGTTTACACAAACCCAAATATTTATCTGAATTCCTGTTAAAGATCTTGCTGAAGTTCTGACACATACATAGTTCACAATGGTCAGAAGTTAATGGTATGAGTGTCACCATTTTTGTGCAGCACCCCTATCGGAGCTTTTATTAAGAGCACAAAGCCACATAATGGGCACTCAGGCTGTGACAAATGTTGTCAGGTAAGAAGCAGGAAAATAAAATGACATCCAGAAATAAATGCATGGTTAAGAACAGAGGTAGATTTCAATACTATGAGAGATGAGGACCACCATTTGAATGAAACACTCTCTCCTTTAGCTGCTGTTGTAGAAATGGTCACAATGTTTGCATTGGATTATATGCCACTTTGTTTGTCTAGGTGTGACATGGAAACTTCTGCATATGTGGATCAGGGGCAGCACATTAGCCACCAAGTTGTCTAGCAAAAATTTCAGAAAAGCTGAAGTTGTTGGGTCAATACATGCCTGCTGTATTTAGCCTCAAACCCAGAGATCTGTTAGAGGTTGATCAATGGAAAGTGACAGAATTTGGGTCTTTTATGTTGTACAAAGGCCATCTTATGCTTAGAAACTGTACCACAAAAGAGTTATATAAAACTACTGTTACACAAGTCTCATTTGCCTTTAAAACAGGTTATGAAAATGTTGTCTGAAATGCCAAACACACAGTTAGCTCAAGCTCACCAGCAGTGCATCTTAAGTTAGCAACATGTAGATGGACCATTGCCCTGTCATTTCAGTTAAAGGATACAATACAGAAAAGTAGTTACTGAAAACTATAAACTTTCCATTGCTAAAGGACATAATTGTGTGAAGACAGCAGAAGGTATTGCTATTGTACGAAACATTTTCAAAACCAGAGCTATACAGCAGCTGATCAGAAAGCTCAATGGCAGATTGTGTCAAGAGCAGAGAAAATAATTAGGGTACAGTATCTAGTACACAGCCATGCACACAGTCTATTTGAACCTCCTCCATTCGACAAACGCTCCACAGCCTTTTCTGCACGAACATCATAGTTCAGAAACAGTTTCATCCCAAGAGCTCTAAATGCACTAAATCAGTCCATCAAGTGCTCCCGTTACAACTGTTTGTACTTTTAAGTACAAGTACCTCAGTGTAAACTTACATTACAGTTGTAATATTGCACAACCTGAGCCACTTATGCTTTCATATTGTATATTTTTCATTGTTCTTTTTTAGTATTATTATTATTATTGTTGTTATTTTACCATTTCATAGGAAAATAAGTTTATGGTGGATTTGCATATAGAATCTCATTGTACCATACAATAACAAGAAGAGAGAGTATTTACAGATGATGATGATGACTGGCTTCTAAGTCGATTTAGATTTCCAGGTGCTATCTTCTTGAAGCTCTTGATATCATATATTTTTAACTTCACTTAAGTAATGTATACTATTATTAATTAGATGTCTGGACACAGTGGACAGCGCTAGCGATGAACTGGCTCCCCGTTAAGGAATTGTTCCTGCCTTGCGCTGTATGCTTGCTGAGACTGGCGCGACCCTGGATGGATAGATGGATAGAATAATGAAAAATGTACTGCGAAGATATTTCAATGTTCCTTTAAATGTTTGAAGAATCGGCATTCTAAGCTTACAGATAGCTTGACTTTTATTAAAGAGCTGATTGTGTGGCAATTGGTTACTTGGAGAAAGAAAAGGAAGGACAGGTATTTGGCTTTAGTACATTTGAAAGAGACATAAACTGCTGCAATAAATTATTTCATCGAGGGTCGAGCACAGTGCAACAAGCATCTTGCGGGAGGCAGAAACAATCTCTAGACAGGGCACCAGCTCATCACTACCCCTGCGCCACTGTGGCCTTATGTTTAATACATGCTTTAATTCATTTCATCATGAAAATGATATCAAACATACATCTTAGTATTTAAATAGTTGAGAAAGCTGTAATATCATGAATGTAATGTATTCTTTGTCCTTTCAGCATAAGAGAATGCCCGTTTAATAAGAAACAAGTAGTGATTCACACACATAGAGTACATAAAATACAAAGCATTTAACATGCTACTTTAGTTACAATAGGATTTTAGAAACTAGTAAATCAAAAGATTTTAAGATGAAGTTTATGATGTTCTACTTTAAGGACAAAATAAACTACGTGATTAACATGGAAATTTTGAGATCAAAGTTGACATTTCAAGCTTTTTTCCACTGTGTCCCTATTTTTTTTTTTTCTCTGTACCCTAATAAGCTTCCATATGACACTCAGATGGTGGGCTACAACTTGCCTTTTCACGGCGACTTTGATATCTGACAACTTCTTTTTTATTTCGGACACTGTGACTTTCTGATCTTGAACTTTCAATCAGCTTCATTTTATTGTTTACTAGCAAAATACCCGCGCTTCGCAGCGGCGAAGTACTGCCTTAAAATTTTTATTTAGAAGAAAATTAAACCTTTTTAAACTGAGGGAAAATATACCAATAATTATTTGTTAAGGATCTCTTTGTATACCACGTTGTCAGTTCGGCCCTCCGGTTGTAATATGACCAAGCTGTGCGCCGAGCTTACTCTTGAGCATGCAACGTACAGTTGGCCATGTGAAAAGTAATCTTGTCTGAAATCTCACAGCTTGGATTGCTGTTGTCATAATCGGTTTGAGTTTCATGGTTTGTTTCAATTACGACAATATTTGCAGGACTTGTGTTGAAGTGACATTCGGCATCTGTCAAGCATTGTAAGCATACAACCGGTTTCATCGATAACACATCCAGCTTTTGAGAGTTTAAACATTCATAAACATCAAAGTGTCCACTACTGAAATCATCACCTGTAAATCTAAGATATTTAAGAGGCATTGGCGGTTGTTGAAAGGTGTAAAATATTTGGCCATTTTGGTACACTTGAAAGCGACAACCGATCAATTCAGCGGCAGCCATCAACTCACATGCGGAACTATAGGTAAAGGGCTTAAGCATTTCACTCTTATAGTTCTCCTGTGTAGTATAATTATCTCCTGTACCGTCATCAGTCCACACCTTGAACATGTCCCAGTCATTCAATACATACGACACAATGTTCCTCCGGATATCAAGAGTGAGCCTGATATGGCCGTGCAAAATGTAACAAAGAGAATGGAAAAGGCAGGTGCCATCTCCGGGCATGGAAACCACTCGGTAAGTGACAGTTCTTTGATCGATGGTGATCACCTCGATAGACATGTTAATTGGGGTACGGTTGGAACAATAAAGGAAATGGGTACCTGAACAATGTAAACTAAGTCTAAAATACCTAAACAATAACTATAATCGTAATAAATGAACAATAAAACAGCGGAGAAGCCGTGGATTAAATAAAAAGGCTGTAGTTATCAGCAGGGAGACGTGAATCCCGTGGTGAAGCAAGGAAAGGAATGTAGAGACCAGAGTGACAAACGGCCTTATATAGGCAGGCAGCCAACAACGTGGGAGGCGTTGGGATGGGGGACCCAGCGCTTCCTCACAAGGTGACCGAGCTGCAGGCTATGGATGTATATATGTACGTAAGTAGAATTCAGTTAGCGTTGGGAACCTGCGTACATTGGTTTCAGTTAGCGCAGGGAAGCCGCCTACCAAATTTCGTGAAGATGGGGCCACGGGAAGTTGGAGAATTAGTGACGTTGGTAAGTTCAATATGGCAGCCGAAAGTGGCGTCATACCACCGAAATAATTACGTACATTGATTTTGGTTAGCGCAGGAAAGCCGCCTACCAAATTTTGTGAAGATGGGGCCATAAATAAGAAAGTTCAACATGGCGGACGTTGTCGACCGTTATGACCGTTACGCGTAACATTTCAAAATGAAACCTGCTTAACTGTTGTAAGTAAGCTGTAAGGAATGAGCCTGCCAAATTTCAGCCTTCTACCTACACGGGAAGTTGGAAAATTAGTGACGTTGGAAAGTTCAATATGGCGGCCGACAGTGGCGTCATACCACTGAAATAAGTACGTATATTGGTTTCAGTTAGTGCAGGGAAGCCGCCTACCAAATTTCGTGAAGATGGGGTCAGCCTTCTACCTACACGGGAACTTGGAGAATTAGTGACATTGGAAAGTTCAATATGGCGGCCGACAAGTGACGTCATACCACCGAAATAAGTATGTACATCGGTTTTGGTTAGTGCAGGGAAGTCGCCTACCAAATTTCATAAAGATGGAGCCATAAATAAGAAAGTTCAACATGGCGGACGTTGTTGACCATTATGACCGTTACATGTAGAATTTCGAAATGAAACCTGCTTAACTTTTGTAAGTAAGCTGTAAGGAATAAGCCTGCCAAATTTCAGCCTTCTACCTACACGGGAAGTTGGAGAATTAGTGATGAGTGAGTCAGTCAGTGAGTGAGTGAGTCAGTGAGGGCTTTGCCTTTTATTAGTATAGATACAACTGCTCAAACCAACAAACGTTTTTCATTACCTCCACTTGGCATTTGCTGCAATTCTTTTTTCCCCGTGCTTTTACCATTGTCTTTTCACAGAAGACTGTACTTAAGGTAACATTTATATTGATTTGCATATTCAAAGAGACATAATTCTGGGAGGAAATGACGGCGCTATGCATGAGGCCCCAGGAATCATACTTCTCTTATCCTTTACCTTCATCATAAATAGATTGTTACAAGGTATGGGAAATGCGTGACAGCCTAGGTGCAGCCAAATTATTACACATTCAACACAAATGTACCCTTTTCCTGACAATGCTGGCTTCATTGCCATGCTAATTATTCATAGGAAATGGTGAACAAGCAAAAATATCTAATTCACTGTGTTCTTTTGTTGTAGATGGATTTCAGTTACACAAAATATAACAAATTAGTATAATGAAACAGTGGTGCAGAGATAGTCCAAAATATCTGGCTCTGTAGAACAGAAGCTACTCTGGCCACTGTATCCTACAAAGGAGACCTTGAAAGTACATGATGCTGTTAAAAAAAAAGACTTCAACTAACTGACGCATGGACATCACATGAGCCTGTAAGGTGTCTTGTAAGTTATGGTAAGTCTTATCTCAGGCTGTTATCTCATTATATGGCTAACTTGGATGTACATATGTTTTTCTAGGCTGTCAAACCTCCCTTTACTAATCCTGTTTGAGTGTGATTACCAAATTTTCTGTATCTACGGTATGTGATTCCAGTTTAGTTTTTCAGTAAAGACACATATGAGGAAGCTGAAAATAGCTTGAAAAGATACCTTCAGATTCACGGTGACACTACTGTTCTGTAATCGGATGTGGATGTGGAGCAGCAGCGAAAAAGAAAGCCTAGGTATTGTGATGTTATCCTGATAAGTATATCAACTTGTTTTTAAATGGTGCAAACTGGTGAGTATTAATCACTTTTAGACCCAAGCCACACTTCAATTCAGAAAGTGATTCAGAAGATAAGGCTCTTTGCCACTAATAAAAGAGATTCTGCGAGGCTCCTCGAATTCTTTTTCGAGGTATGATACATTAATTCACACAGGGTAGAATGGAAAAAAAAACATTGAACTGCCAAGGAACTCACTGCTACTTCAACAATAATTCGTCAGCCTTACTGGGTAGGTGTTAAAACTATTAAACATTTATCTTTTTTGACCTCTTTTCCTTTTTTATTTTAGCTGACTTTCACTGTCCTTGGGAAGCAGCACAACAGTATTCGCCCACCTTTGCAGCAACATCACAGCTCCTGCACAACACTCTGCAGCAGTACACCAGCCACCTCCCACCTTCACAGCAGAGCAACAGACTGCCATCATCCTGTCAACAGCACAGCAACCTCTACAACAGGTCAGCCACCACCTCCAGTTCAGCCTAGCAGGATTCATCTTTAATGGAGCAAGGAATCCTATGTCTTGTCCTCTACTGGTTTATTCTCTCTGTTTCATCATGTAACCTCCACATGCACTACTTAACCACCTTGTCTGCTATAATGGTGGCACCCTCTGTGCAGGGCTCCAGACTAACATCGTAGTCACATTATTGCAATGTTTCAAGAGAAGCCCAGTGATTAGAAAGGAAGTGGTCTGATGTCAAGCACCCTTTTTTAACATTTTATCAAATTTATTAAAAGCAAAGTAACATTCCATTCAAGCCAGTCAAACTTGACAAAACTAAATCCAATTGAGAAAGAGAGCAAGGCCAACAGCCAGAGTAAAACTTTAAGAGTTAAAAAAAAGGGGGATAAAATCATTTTCCACAATTTAAGTGCTTATTCTAAAATATTATTGACTAGCAGAATACCCGTGCTTCGCAGCGGAGAAGTACTATGTTAAAGAAGTTATGAAAAAGAAAAGGAAAAATTTTTAAAAATAACGTTACTTGATTGTTAATGTAATTGTTTTGTCATTGATATGAGTGTTGTTGTCATATCTATCTATATATATATATATAT
>JANRMT010062856.1:37248512-37270797 GCA_026402145.1 Polypterus bichir lapradei
TTTCAAATGTGATCGCGCAATTCAGATAGAGTTGACGCGCACTACAGTACATCGAGCCCGCGTGCTATTGTGGTTTTGCCTGCGTGCCTCAATAAGTCACCCTCCCCTCGCTCTTACTTTTTTACCGTTCATCTAATGAATACACTGAGTATGGCTTTACCAAAACAATCACTGATGGCGAATAAAGTATCCATTATTCGAGTATGTAGATCGGGGTATATATATACATATATATATACCCGCGTATCGCAGCAGAGAAGTAGTGTGTTAAAGAAGCTATGAAAAAGAAAAGGGAACATTTTAAAAATAACGTAACATGACTGTCAATATACAGTAATTGTTTTGTGAGTGTTACTGAGTGTTGCTGTCATCAAGGATTTGATTATCATTATTTCTTTCAATCAGGTTCGTATTTGTAGGATGTGTTGTGTTCAAGTTACATTCCGTGTTTGTCAATCGTTGTAAAGATGGCAGGTTTCATTCATTGATTCGTTTCTTACTGCATCAATAAACAGCTCGTCTTCTTCTTTATCTGAGACCTGACACACTGCATGCACGGGTTTTTTTTTTTACACTGTCTTCCTTTAGCGGGACATTGACTTTTTCCACCGTGTGCTTTGTTTCCGCAGTAGCTACACTTATTAATATGCTTGTATGTATCAGACGCTTCATATTTTTTTGCTGCCTTTTCAATTGTGTAATTCAGTTTTTGTTCAGCGCTCTTTGGAACTGTTGCTTTTTGTCTGTGCACTGCGTCAGTTCATGTGAGCCGCTCGGTGTACATGCATCGAAGGTTCCCAGCTGTGCTGGTGCCATGTCGTGCTATGTCCATGGCTGTATCTAATGTTACCTAAGTCCCGGCACTTAAAACTTTCTCTCGCAGTTTCGCTGAGTTTGTGCCAAACACCACCCTGACCATCTCATCTTCCTCTGCATAAGCACAGTCCTTCACCCGTGAATATTTAGTGGCAGTGTTTCTATTGGATTGCCGCTGACGGACGGCCCTATATGGGCAGGCACTAAATTACAAACGCCAGCGGCAGCCTGTCTATTAACTTAATTTAAAGTTTAGGTTTACATCGTGCTTTGTTTCCGAAGTAGCAGAACTCATGAATATGGTTGTATATGTCACTCGCTCGCTTCTTATTGTTTCGCTGCCTTCTCAATTATATAATGCATGTTTTCTTGAGCGCTTTTTGGGGCTCTTCCTGGTTTTCTACGTACTGCGTGATTACGTGGGAGGCGTGATGATGTCACACGAAACTCCACCCCCACGGCTTTCAAGCTCATCTCCATTACAGTAAATGGAGAAAAACAGCTTCCAGATATGACCATTACACGTAGAATTTCGAAATGAAACCTGCCCAACTTTTGTAAGGAAGCTGTAAGGAATGAACCTGCTAAATTTCAGCCTTCCACCCACACGGGAAGTTGGAGAATTAGTGATGAGTCAGTGAGTGAGTGAGTGAGTGAGTCAGTGAGGGCTTTGCCTTTTATTAGTATAGACTAGCAGAATACCCGCGCTTCGCAGCGGAGAAGTAGTGTGTTAAAGAAGGTATGAAAAAGAAAAGGAAAAATTTAAAAAATAACGTAACATGATTGTTAATGTAATTGTTTTGTCATTGATTAGAGATATATACATATATATATATATATATATATATATATATATATATATATATATATAGCAAAATACCCGCGCTTCGCAGCGGAGAAGTACTGTGTTAAAGAAGTTATGAAAAAGAAAAGGAAAAATTTTAAAAATAACGTAACTTGATTGTTAATGTAATTGTTGTGTATATATATATATATATATATAGCAAAATACATATCTATATACATATCTACATATACATATATATATATATGCATACCTATCTACATCATATATACACACACATATACATACACTAGCAAAATACCCGCGCTTCGCAGCGGTGAAGTACTGCCTTAAAATTTTTATTAAGAAGAAAATTAAACCTTTTTAAACTGAGGGAAAATATACCAATAATTATTTGTTAAAGATCTCTTTGTATGCCACGTTGTCAGTTCGGCCCTCCAGTTGCAATATGACCAAGCTGTAGCTGTGCGCTGAGCTTACTCTTGAGCATGCAATGTACAGTTGGCCATGTGAACAGTAATCTTGTTTCAAATCTCACAGCTTGGATTGCTGCTGTCATAATCGGTTTGAGTTTCATGGTTTGTTTCAGTTACGACAGTATTTGTAGGACTTGTGTTGAAGAGACATTCGGCATCTGTCAAGCGTTGTAAGTATACAACCAGTTTCATTGATAACTTCACATCCAGCTTTTGAGAGTTTAAACATTTCTAAACATCAAAGTGTCCACTACTGAAATCGTCACCTGTGAAGCTAAGATGTTTAAGAGGCATTGGCGGTTGTCCAAAGGTGTAAAATATTTGGCCATTTCGGTACACTTAAGCATTTCACTCTTCTAGTGCTCCTGTGTAGTATAATTATCTCCTGTACCGTCATCAGTCCACACCTTGAACCTGTCCCAGTCATTCAATACATAAGACACAATGTTCCTCCGGATATCAATAGTGAGCCTGATATGGCCGTGCAATATGTAACAAAGAGAATGGAAAGGCAGGTGCCATCTCCGGGCATGGAAACCACTCGGTAAGTGACAGTTCTTTGATCGATGGTGATTACCTCGATAGACATGTTAATGGGGGTACGGTTTGAATGATAAAGGAAATGGGTACCTGAACAATGTAAAGTAAGTCTAAAATACCTATACAATAACTATAATCGTAATAAATGAACAATAAAACAGCGGAGAAGCCGTGGATTAAATAAAAAGGCTGTAGTTATCAGCAGGGAGACGTGAATACCGTGGCGAAGCAAGGAAGGGAATGTAGAGACTGGAGCGACAGACGGCCTTATATAGGCAGGCAGCCAACAACGTGGGAGGCGTTGGGATGGGGGACCCAACGCCGCCTCACACGGTGACCAAGCTGCAGGCTATAGACGTATATATGTACGTAAGTAGGTTTCAGTTAGCGTTGGGAACCCGCGTACCAAATTTCTTGAAGATGGGCCCATAAGTAACAAAGACCGTTGAAAAGTTCAATATGGCAGCCGACAGTGGCATCATATCACCGAAATAAGTACCAAATTTCAGCCTTCTACCTATGAATAAGAAAGTTCAACATGGTGGACGTTGTTGACCGTTACGCGTAGAATTTTGAAATGAAACCTGCTTAACTTTTGTAAGTAAGCTGTAAGGAATGAGCCTGCCAAATTTCAGCCTTCTACCTACACGGGAAGTTGGAGAATTAGTGACGTTGGAAACTTCAATATGGCGGCCGACAATGGCATCATACCACTGAAATAAGTACGTACATCGGTTTTGGTTAGCGCAGGGAAGCCACCTACCAAATTTCGTGAAGATGGGGCCATAAATAAGAAAGTTCAACATGGCGGACATTGTGAAAATTAGTGACATTGGAAAGTTCAATATGGCGGCCAACAGTGGCGTCATACCATCGAAATAAGTACATACATCGGTTTCGGTTAGCGCAGGGAATCCGCCTACCAAATTTCGTGAAGATGGGGCCATAAATAAGAAAATTCAACATGGCGGACGTTGTCGACCGTTATCGACCGTTACGTGTAGAATTTCGAAATGAAACCTGTTTAACTTTTGTAAGTAAGCTGTAAGGAATGAGCCTGCCAAATTTCAGCCTTCTACCTACACGGGAAGTTGGAGAATTAGTGACGTTGGAAAGTTCAATATGGCGGCTGACAGTGGTGTCATACCACCGAAATAAGTATGTACATTGGTTTCGGTTAGCGCAGGGAAGCCGCCTACCAAATTTCGTGAGGTTGGTGCCATGAATAAGAAAGTTCAACATGGCGGACATTGTTGACCGTTATGACCGTAACGCGTAGAATTTCGAAATGAAACCTGCTTAACTTTTGTAAGTAAGGTGTAAGGAATGAGCCTGCCAAATTTCAGCCTTCTACCTACACGGGAAGTTGGAGAATTAGTGATGTTTGGAAAATTCAATATGGCGGCCGACAGTGGCGTCATACCACCGAAATAAGTATGTACATCGATTTTGGTTAGCGCAGGGAAGCCACCTACCAAATTTCGTGAAGATGGGGTCAGCCTTCTACCTACACGGGAAGTTGGAAAATTAGTGACGTTGGAAAGTTCAAAATGGCGGCCGATAATGGCGTCATACCATCGAAATAAGTACATACATCGGTTTTGGTTAGCGCAGGGAAGCCGCCTACCAAATTTCGTGAAGATAGTGCCATAAATAAGAAAGTTCAACATGGCGGACGTTGTCGACCGTTATCGACCGTTATGACCGTTACGTGTAGAATTTCGAAATGAAACCTGCTTAACTTTCGTAAGTGAGCTGTAAGGAATAAGCCTGCCAAATTTCAGCCTTCTACCTACACGGGAAGTTGGAGAATTAGTGATGAGTGAGTGAGTGAGTGAGTGAGTGAGGGCTTTGCCTTTTATTAGTATAGATTAGATCCTGCCAAGTTTTAAAAAAGTTTTGAACAGATCCTCTAAGTGAGAATTTGACTTTTTCCAATGTCAAATAGTATATAACACTAGCAAAATACCCGCGCTTCGCAGCTGAGAAGTAGTGTGTTAAAGAAGTAATGAAAAAGAAAATGAAACATTTTGAAAATAACGTAACATGATTGTCAATGTAATTGTTTTGTCACTGTTGTGAGTGATGAGTGTTGCTGTCACATATATATATATATATATATATAAATATATATGTATATATACACACACATATAAACATATATATATACATATCTATACATATACACATATACACATATATATATACACACACACATATATACATACATATATATATCTACATATATACACATACATATACATACACACATACATACACACACACACATATATACACACAAATACATATATATATACATACACACACACATATATAAACGTATACATACATATCTACATATATACACACACACACATATATATATATATGTATATATATATATATATATATATATATATATATATACATACACTCTTTGGGGTGTAAGCAACTGTTGCTGGGGGTGGCAGAATCCATCAAGGAAGAAGAATGAAAAACATTATTTGTACAAAATCTTAATTTATTTATCCATTCCTAAATAATTAAATGGGCAGGCTATTTCGTATCAGTGCAATACGCTGTTTGTTAAAACGGATGACTCCCGCTCTTACGTGCAAGTCTGCGTGGATATTATGAACTATCGTATCTGTTCAAGTTCTATTTAAATTTTAAATAGAAGGAATTTTTATTTAGTCGACAGAAATATCTTTGGTAGGAATGGTAAAAACAGACAGGAATATTATTCCTGAATAAATCAACTCAAACCTTAAATAACTTATAATATTTTGCTCTCCATAAAAATATATCCTGTCTAAATTATACAAGTTAGAAATAAAGTAAACGTTAAAAGAACAAACATTCAAATTTCTTTACTCTTATGTATTTTTATATAAAAAATAAACTTAAATTTTAAATATCCCAAAAGATTTTGCTCTCCATAAAAATATATCCTGTCAAAATTATACAAATTCAAATATGAACATGCTGCACAACAAAACCTGGAAATCTAAATAAAATGTGTTCTTTTCAGCAATAACAAATCAAATCATTCAGTTGTCTTTGCTCATATGTCATTTTAGAGCTGGACGCCTGGCATCTTTTTTTGGCAACAAGTTCGTTTATGTTTGGTGTGAGGTTCTGTGTTGTGGAGATTCTCAGGATGGACTGCAGGTGCTCATTAGTGAGGCGACTCCTGTGTGCTGTTTTGTTAGTCTTCATCACTGAGAAGAGCTTCTCACACAGATATGTGCTACCAAACATGCACAAGGTTCGAGCCGCATGTAGATAGAGCTGGAGCATTTCTGCGGTAATGGAGTGAATAAACTGTGCAGGCCCTGCAGTATCGTACTTTGCCTTCAGTGTGCCATTACACTGCAGCTCAATCACCTCCATCTGAATCTGCACAAGTGCAATTTCCACATCGACAGCAAATGGGTTGCGAAACAACTCAAAATTCTTTTTTGTTCTTCAAAGTCACCAAAGCGCCGTACGAACTCAGTGCGCTCAGTTTATCAGCAAAGTGCGTATTTGGGAACACCATTGTGCCGAATTGGTTCAACATTACTTGGCAACAGGGAAAGTGGGGCAAGTTGCACTGGTGCATTTGTGTCTCCCATAAAAGCAGCTTCACTTGAAATCACTTTGTGAATGTGCACTGGTAAAAACATCTGCTGAAGTGTCAGATTCTTCTTTAACTCTTCTGCTTTCTGCATCTTCTGCATTGCATTCAGGTCTTTCAGGTTATCCTGATGTTTTGTCTCACAGTGCCATCTTAGATTAAATTCTGTAATTACAGCCACATTAACTCCACAAATGAGAGACACGGGTTTAGTAGGTTTAGTAAACATATACAAAGCCTCCCATCGGTTTTTAAAGGCTCTATTTTCAGAATCAACTTTTCTCTTCAGCATCGTGTGGGCTAGCTTCGCAATAACTTGCAGCATCATAAGCTAGACTTGATTAACACGGTAAGTGTTCGGCAAGGCAGCTGAAGCGCTGCATTATGGGATCTGTAGTTTATTGTGTTACCAGCGCTTCATATACCCGGGCCATTAATAACAATACAGTAATACAGTATATAAAATGATCTCGCGGGCCGGATATAATTACACGCCGGGCCGGATGTGGCCCGCGGCCCTTGAGTTTGACACATATGGACTAAATAGAACTTGAAAAGATATATTTTTTCGTACATCGAGCCCGCGTGCTATTGTGGTTTTGCCTGCATGCCTCAATAAGTCACCCTCCCCTCGCTCTTACTTGTTTACCGTTCATCTAATGAATACACTGAGTATGGCTTTACCAAAACAATCATTGATGGCGAATAAAGTATCCATTATTCGAGTATGTAGATCGGGGTATATATATACAGATATATATACCCGCGTATCGCAGCGGAGAAGTAGTGTGTTAAAGAAGCTATGAAAAAGAAAAGGGAACATTTTAAAAATAACGTAACATGACTGTCAATATACAGTAATTGTTTTGTGAGTGTTATTGAGTGTTGCTGTCATCAAGGATTTGATTATCATTATTTCTTTCAATCAGGTTCGTATTTGTAGGATGTGTTGTGTTCAAGTTACATTCCGTGTTTGTCAATCGTTGTAAAGATAACAGGTTTAATTCATCGATTCGTTTCTTACTGCATCAATAATCAGCTCGTCTTCTTCTTTATCTGAGACCTGACACACTGCATGCACGCGTTTTTTTTTTTACACTGTCTTCCTTTAGTGGGACATTCACTTTTTCCACCGTGTGCTTTGTTTCCGCAGTAGCTGCACTTATGAATATGCTTGTATGTATCAGACGCTTCATATTTTTTTGCTGCCATTTCAATTGTGTAATTTGGTTTTTGTTCAGCGCTCTTTGGAACTGTTGCTTTTTGTCTGTGCACTGCGTCAGTTCACGTGAGCCGCTCGGTGTACATGCATCGAAGTTTCCCAGCTGTGCTGGTGCCATGTCGTGCTATGTCCACGGTTGTATTTAATGTTACCTAAGTCCCGACACTTAAAACTTTCTCTTGCAGTTTCGCTGAGTTTGTGCCAAACACCACCCTGACCATCTCATCTTCCTCTGCATAAGCACAGTTCTTCACCCGTGAATATATAGCGGCAGTGTTTCTATTGGATTGCCGCTGACGGACGGCCTTATATGGGCAGGCACTAAATTACAAACGCCAGCGGCAGCCTGTCTATGAACTTAATTTAAAGTTTAGGTTTACATTGTGCTTTGTTTCCGTAGTAGCAGCACTCTTGAATATGGTTGTATATGTCACTCGCTCGCTTCTTATTGTTTCGCTGCCTTCTCAATTATATAATGCATGTTTTCTTCAGCGCTTTTTGGGGCTCTTCCTGGTTTTCTACGTACTGCGTGATTACGTGGGAGGCGTGATGATGTCACACGAAACTCCGCCCCCACGGCTTTCACGATCATCTCCATTACAGTAAATGGAGAAAAACAGCTTCCAGTTATGACCATTACGCATAGAATTTCGAAATGAAACCTGCTTAACTTTTGTAAGTGAGTTGTAAGGAATGAGCCTGCCAAATTTCAGCCTTCTACCTACACGGGAAGTTGGAGAATTAGTGATGAGTGAGTGAGTGAGTCAGTCAGTGAGGGCTTTGCCTTTTATTAGTATAGATTAGTTGCCCACTGATTTAAAAGAGGTGGGTTAGGATTCTTTCAGTTGAGCAAGGTAAGTCAACATGGCAATAGTGAAGTAGGATTCTTCCAGTTTAGCAAAATACAGTAAGTCTGCGTGCCAATAGTGTAGTAAAGGCAGTTACAGTTTGTTTGTCCTTCTCCACTGTAAGCCCATCTGGGAGTCCACCAAACACAACTGTTAGTGGATTAGGAGAGACTGTGACACCAAGTCTGTCTGAATGGCATTTAAAGATTTTGGTCCAGAATGATGTCAATTTGGTGCATGCTCAGAACATATGGCCCAATGATGCTGGAACTCGATTGCAATGTTCACATGTTGGATCTTACCCTGGAAACATTTTGGACAATTTTAAATGGGACAGATGTGCTCAATTAAAGATTTTAAGATGAATAATTGTTTGCTTAGTGCATATGGAGCTAGAGTGAATTCTGTGCATGGCTGCCTTCCAATCCTTTTCTGAAATGTTGACTAAGAGATCCCTTTCCCACTGTACTCTGGGATCTTTGAAAGAAAGGGAGTTTAAAATGTTTTTTACATATTACAGAAATGCTGTCTGAGTCCTCAAGACTAATCAATATTTCTTCTGAAATAGAAGTAGGTGGGAGGTGAGGAAAATTGGGCAGATTTTGTTTAAGTTTTTAATTTGGAAGTAGTTGAAGAATTGTGTTTATGGAAAGTTAAAGTTGGAGTGTAATTGTTCGTAGGATGCAAAGATATTATCTATGTACAAATCTCTAAGTGATTTAATCTCATATGTTTTGCAAACATTAAAAACTGAGTACATTTGAGAGGGTGGAAAAAGGTGGTTATTGTGCAGAGGTGCCACAGATAAAAGCTTCTCTGTCTTGAAGTACTTCCTACATTGGTTCCATATTCTGAGTGAATGAAGCAAAATTGGGTTGTTAGTATATTGACGATAACTCATATTTACTGGAGTACAAAGCAAGGAATATATAGAAGTACTACAGGGTTTTGTTTCTATTGTGGACCAAGCCTGTGTATGTTCATCTATTTCTGTCAATGTCCAGGTTTTTATAGCTTGTATATTTGCTGCCCAGTAATAAAATTGAAAGTTAGATAGAGCCATACCACCTTCTGTCTTAAGTCTTTGTACGGTTGCTCTTTGGATGTGTGGAAATTCTGAATTCCAAATAAATGAGGTTATGATTGAATCCAACTTATTAAAATGATTTGTTAATGTATATGGGAATGCTTTGAAATAGAAAAAGAACCTTAGGAAGGATATTCATCATGACAATATTAATTCTTCCAGCTAAAGTGAGATGAAGGGTAGACCAAGTCTTGTTTAAGTTTTTCCATGCAGACAGCAAACTTTTTTGGATAAAGACCTTCGTGTTTACTTGTGATGTTTACCCCTAGGTATGTAAACTGATCTGGAATTTAAAATTGTGTGCTAGAGATTTCAAGCACAAGCACCTTTTTGTAGCAGATTCTGGACATACTGCAAGACAACTAATAAAATGCAAGTGCAAAAAGCTCATCTTCACAAATGCAATTCACATTTAAAGCACATTCAGTGTGAATAATAACAATCTTTCTTTTTCACCCAAGATGTTGCTTTACTGAAACTAATTGAAATGGTCTCAAAGTTCAAGAAAGAGGCAAGGGACCTTAGAGAAGAACACATACTATGGCACCACTACCCATTGGATTACCACCGCAAAATGTGAAGGAACTGGAGGAAGCAGAAGAAATTCTTTTTTGTCAGCAGCGGGGAGGACAGTAATGGTACATAATGACAATCCTTGATTGCCAATTAGTATGATTGAACTGAATATATTTTGTCTAAAATCCAGTATATAGTTTAAACCATCATTGTTTCTTTTTGAATAGAACCTGACAATAAATCAATTGTGCAAAAATTCATTTTTACTCTCTAATTTCTTCTCATCCCATCTGCACCTCACTAGGTGAACCACTTTGCAGTTATTGGTGGGATATCAATGCAAGGTCGGGTCTGTTGCATGCATTCCTATGCCCCAACGAATGGGCTGTCATCTAGATTAAATTGGGTTTGGGAAAAAGTCAAGGATAGCAGCAAGAAGAAACGTGCTTTTAAAAGCTCAGTACTTCAAATATACATGTTTGGTGAGTGATTTGCATTTGAAATATTATTGACTGACACAAACTTCATTTGGTTATTCCTAGATGACTCCTAATTTGGGTTAATGAATGACTGAATGTAGTGCTAACCTAGGCATATACTTTTGTTCAGAAAGAATTTATATTATTTTAGTGCATGTGTATGCACACAATTCCACAGTAATCAAGCTCATTTTCTTTTTTCTTGTTTATTTTAGATGCGTTGAAACTGTGAATTGGGGAGGATAACGTTTCTGAGTATGAATTTGCAGATTCTGTCAAAAAAAGGTTGTGCTATGCACCAGATCACTTAGTTAAAAAAGTAATGACTGATCTGTGAGCTTGTGTAAAGATGGGCAATTTCAATAAAAAAAGTTATAGTGAAACTACAGATTTGTGTGCTTTGTTTATCTGGACAATATACAGTAATAAACCTGGCTGTAGATAAAGCAGGCTTACTAAAGTAATATAACTTTTACACAAGGTTGAAAAACGGGTGAAGTAGTTTTGCAATTTGCATTTGCATTTGAGTGCAAATGGATCAACGTTAGGCTTCAAAATTGATTCAAGGGTGATAATTTTGATATTTTAATGTTGACTCAACATTGATTAAATGACTGCTTGCTATAAGGGTAGCCCATAGGGGCCATCGTCCAGTCCTGCAAGAGGGTAAGTTGACTTGAGAGGTGATGCACGTTCTCCGAGAAGAAACTTATAATCAAAAGGCCCAACAAGCTGTCTACAATTGTACCCACCTTTGAGTTTGTGTTATCTTCTTCTCTCTTCTGGAAAGCTCTGCTCCATAGGACTGGCATAAAGAACATAGTCTCCAAAGGTGTCCTGTCCTCTCACACTCATACAAATGCCCTCTGCTTTCTAGAATATTTTTCATTTCTTCTGCTAAAGCAGAGGGGAATATTCACAATGGCTTTTTGCTCTGGGTTGCCCAGCGCTAACATGGTAGGCAGAAAATTGTGACCATGTGGGTTTAATGGGATTTTTGGGACTGGATGTTTGTCCTATATTGGTTGCGCCTTTTTCTTTAAGCAGGCACTCCATTTTTTTCTGCATTGCCTTTAGTTTGGCATCATCCCTCACTTTTGTTGGAGAAAGTGATTCTCGGTTCCCTTCAGGTGGATCGAGGACCCATTTGCACTGCACCGCTTTTTCTCTTCCCAGTTGTGCCTTATTAGTCTGTGTAGCTGCTTATAAGACTTGAGGTTCCAACATGAGCAAGTCTGCCATCTCTAAAGCAGTTGTTGGAATCGGTGTTATTTGGTTCCCTTCCCTTCAGGAATTCAGGAACAGATTCACACTTTATGCTATACCATATAAGATTCACTCACCTGTATGACTAAATCTATTCCTGGCAGCTGTCTGACTCCCAGATGTCATAAAAACAAGTCAAGTGCTTAGAACGGAGTCTTGACTGCAGCTTCCAAGGTATTTAATATGGTCCGTAAAGCCCGCACGGGCTGAAGCAGTTCCTCCAGCTCCTGATAATCGACTCGGCTTTCAGATTGACTTGTCTGTTTCCAAGAGAGACTTCAGTTTCTTCCACCCTTTGGTGGCGAGCCATTGGCCACACACTGGCTTTGCATATGCTCTGTCAGATATCCCTTGACAACCTGAGAAATGGAGAGCAGAAGTCCCTTTGCAGGACACTCTTTTCAGTCTTAACTGCTTTAATGGTGGCACTTAGACATTGATTCCATGACTTGCTAACCTTATTTAAGAATGAAGAAGAGTCACTTAGCCACAGTCAGGACTTTGGGGATTCCAGTATGGTGAAAGCAGTATTTGGGGTTGGGATAGAGACATCCCCATTGCTCCAGTCTTTCCATGTTTCCCGGCCTTCTTGACGGGGAGCTGAAAAACACATTAAATGGCCCAAAATGGGTTTCCGTTTTCATGGTTTTAGTTGCATGGATTTCTTTAAGACTTTTTAGGTACTTTTTCCCTTCGATGGTACATACCTCATAATTTTTCCATTGAGGAAAACTCCATTGAAAAGGCGATCTAGCATCCCTCCCATAAGGTACTTCTCCTGTCAATATTGATCTCACTTTCAGACCTGGTATGTTGGCTATCTGTCTTCAGATTTATTCGAGCTCCTGGACGGTCACCATGAGTACGATGGCTATCTATCACTTTCCCATCTGCTGGTCTTCCTGTCTGATCTTTTGCTCATTGCTGGGACCGAGTGTTTGTTGCCAAATGTCTGGGATTATAATTCTGGGTGGGGTTACAATAATATTTCTGAACCTTGTCAACTGACAAACAGAAAATTCTGCTGACTGTGCCAATGTAACCACCAGTGGGTGCCCTTGAACCCAAAACCTCAGACTCAGTAATGCCCAACATGATTACAAGCACCCTTATAATAATCACCCTTGCAAAGATCAGTCCAAGAGTGTTGACTGCTACCTCCTGACTCTGTCTCCCTAATATGAGGCATTGGGCTCCTTTTCAAGCCAGAGCAGGTAATACTTACAGTGCCACAGCTTAAAGTGCCACAGTGTGTCCTCTTGGAAGCATTTCTGGGTCATATGGAAAGCAGGGAGGCCCTCCTCTAACAGTGCCATTTACCAGCACACAGAAACCCCAACAGGGTTACACTTCCAGACTTCATTATTGTAATTCCCTGTCCACTGGTCTCCCACCTAAAACACTCAATAGACTACATTGTGTATAAGTTAAGTGTAAAAGAAGGCTTTCATCTTTCTTTGAGCCTAATGCAGTCAGAATAGACCTGTGATTTTTTGTGATCTTACTGCTGTTTTCATTTGTGTAGTACACAAAGTGCTCATGATGTGCAGTGCTTTGCATTATGGCAGATGCTGTAGATATCGCATTAATAATTAATTACATATAGTATCTAAGTGTGTTGCCAGTGCTCACAAATTGTAGTGATTAAAGCTCTTTTTCATGGTTGATTAGTAGTTCACTATCATGATAGAGATTTGATTACTCGGCCACCAATACAAGCCTGAAGACTAGATGGCTGTGTAAATACCTTCCCCTTTGTAGGGTGCATCTGCAAGGTTTTTAATTGATATTTAATTTGCTTAACGGTTGCTTGCAAACAGACACAAACTTCCTGCCTGGGTGAATCAGCATTCTTCTTTGTACTTTCTGCTGTATGTGGCTGTTTACATCCTCTTCTGCTGCTGATGCTTATACAGTGCTCCTCTCCATAGCCACTAATGTCCCAGAGATGCCTTACTCTGGACTCAAATGGTGGACAGACCCCTCCAGGCAGCATAGCAGCTTATGGAAGTGCTATGGTTGGATGGAAGTGGTGATGCAGTGGCAGTTATGGGACCAGAAAACACAGAAGAGGTGTTAGTCACTGCAGTGTTAGGAACAGGTGGAACAGGTTTGTGTGGAGTTGTGGAACTGATGAGAGTCAACCTACCCTTGTAGTGGTGTAGGATGTTCCAGTTGTAATGGGCCATTACTACTTGATGTCCTATCTAAACTCAATATATCACTTCTGGCAGGTAAAAGTGAATGGTGCATGACACCCCCAAATACCAGTTAGTAAACACACATGCCTCTTTTGTTTTCTGGGTGTACAATCACAGGCTGTTGCAATGGTTTTGGTACACACCTCCTTTCCTAGCCTCTAGCATAGCTACTAGATGTTGTGAGGTGCTAAGGCTAGGGTAATGGGGCATGGGGATGCACAGTTCTTGCCTGAACATAAATATTACAAGGGTAAGCAATGGGGGCTCATGTGTGGCAGAATGCTGTGCCCTCAGTATGGTTGGCTGATGTTATCCTTGTCCCCAAGTCACAAGGATTCCTAAGAAGGATCACCTTGAACATCAATATATTAATTATTACTTGCAATAAAAAATTATTGATTCTGGAGCCTAATTATGAACTTCTATTAGGACTAAATGACAAATTAGAAGGCATCCAACTCACTCTCCACCCCATCATTACGTCCACTTTCAAAGTGGCACAATCTTCTATTTTTCTGATTGACCTTACAATATGCTTGGTCAATCACAATTCATGTAAAGAGTTTGAGTCAAATGTCTCACTGGTCATCTTACAAATGCAGTATGAATATGCATCAGAGCAAAAAGTTCTCTGTACTCATTCATGATAATATTGACCTATGAAAATCCTCCCTCTGAGACAGCACAGCTTAAAGCTGATGTCATAATACATGACTTCTCATCATGGGTTATGTCAGATGTGCAGGACCGGGTTGCTGTTTTTGTTGCTGGACCATGTCATTTAAACAATTAAAAAACCCTGCCCTAGTTACATTTGTCAACTGACTGGTGATCTTCCAGCACACTTGTTCTCACCCTTTTCACTGACAGCCAATAGTGTGCTGTTAGACAGAGCTAATGCTGTATGAAGTGTTAACCGATATATAGAGTTCAGACATTATCTCAGCCTTTTTTCTTTTTACAGCCTGTTGTGTTATGTAAAATAAAAGACATCAGAAAGACAAGCTTCTTTTCTGTTTGCAAGGTACAAAACACCTGCATTCCTTATTCCTTGTTGCTGCATTCTATGCAATGTACTTTTGAGTAAGCATTCATTAATTGTCAGCTCTCATGCAAACAGAGCCCAACCCATGACTAAAGACAAAATCAAACCTATTGGACATGAACTAGTTGGATTGAGTCACTAGGTATAGTCATATTATGTGACTAGCTTCATTAGAGTGCCCATCTAACTGCCTTAAATTCTCGTTGTCTGGTGTGACAGCTTTTACTGGTCATGTGAGAGACACTAGTAGTATTTTGAAATATACTGGTTGTTTTGTGTATAGTATTTACCTCAATTTTTGACACCCATTACCCTTCCCAAGTTTTCTTTCATTGTTTTTCTGCCACAAATTTTTACGGTTCTTTTTCTGTGTTCTTAGAAAGTCAAGGTGGTGGTGGGGGAAGAGAGGGGCTCAAAACACAGTGCCTGTTAAAGCCCAATGAGGCATGTCTTGCTTAATTTTGGGCTATACAGGAAATAAATTGTTTTTGTTAGTAGTTTCCTGGACTGCTAGTATTAATAATATTGACCTGATCATACACAAAGGAGATGGACAAACATTTTCTTATTTACTCTAAGAGCATAAATTCAAAGCAGATTCTGCTTCAACAGATACTGTATGCATGCCTCATACATCTGAGTTAGGTCATTGCAAATTTAAAATGTGAATTCCTTCCTTCTTTTTAGGCCAAGTAGATGCTTTAAAGATTGGAGAATAATTGTAAGAGACATTTCCTAGTTACATAAGATTCATAAATGTTTTACTAAATGACAAAGCATAATCTATAGGATGTTCATATAACCTCCATAAGTAGAATTGAATTGGTATATTCTAGCCATTTCTAACTGCTCTGACCAAACATTATACTCAGTCAGTGATCAACCTTGCCATGTGTAAGGTGTAGAGGGCACATGGTTTTAAACCGTTACTTTCATGCCTTTTGTGTGTTAAGTAACATGTAAGACAAAGGCACTTAATATAAGTGCTGCGCCATACGCTTAAAGCGTACAGAAGAAGTTAAGAATCTTTAAGCATAGAAGAAGTAAAGAACTTTTAAGTACAGAAATAACTAAAGTTTCTCAAGAAACGTTAAGTTTAGAAAATATACAGTTTTCCTTTTTTTTGTATTTTATTCAACATGTGTAACAACTTTTTTCTTTATTCTTGTGTGGATTACTTGCCTTTAATTTTCACTAAGTATTTTTAAAACAAACTTTTGGACTGAGAGATTTCTTTCGCCACACGTTTTACCTGTGCTTGAACTCGCCTTATACTTCGGCGGCTACACTTAAGTTTAAAACCAACCTGTTACGATGTTGGTTCTGCTCCACGCACCCATCGCTGTTCGGGAGCCCTTGAACCCAACACCGTTGGTAATGTCACCGATGAACTAGACAGTGAGGCAATAATAGCAAGGGGATGGTACAAAATGTGTAAAGTGCTTTTATTACAAGACAATCAAAACAGTGTCCAAAGTAAAGTGCTGTACATTCAAATGTCTTCATTAAATACATAATCTAACAAGAGAAATGTGGAGGTTAAAAATACACAAAAAAAAACAATCCTTTAAAACAAGCTTAAAAAGTTCTTTAGGAAGCAGTCTTTAAAAACAAATGACAAGCCAGGTGCTTCTTTTCTGTTAGCGTTAGCGTCTCACCTGCTTCTCCCATGCGGGCCCTGCAACAGGCGAGACACTCTCAATGCAGCTGACCTTCTGCCTACTCCTCCTGCTACTGTCAGTCGCCTTTCCAAACCTTGGCTCTGGTCGGCTCCCCTGACAGTGACTTGGGAATTCCTCCCACAGCCAAGGCTTTCACGTGGAGGACACCACATCCCAAATCCTGACTCCCGCTGCCATCCGCGGCCCCATGCGCAGAGTCACCCGTCTCCCGGTCACTCCTGTACTTCCTGCAACAAACTCTGCGGGAGCGACAACAACTACTACGCCCTGGATGTCGGCCTAACACCCAGGCTGTCTGCTCAGCTGCTGCGAGCCTGTTCTCGCTCGCTCTCTCTCTCTCTCGCTTGCTTGCTTGCTCCCGTAACCTCTGTTTGTCTGTCTGTCTGTCTTTCACCTCGTTCTCTTTTTCTTCACCCCACCCCCCCACCACCGTCTCGGGCTTCTCTATATATACAGAGAGGACATGGCAGCTGCAGCACATTAGCCACAGAAACAATCACGGATGTGGGCGATTCCTCACCTGTGCACAAGGTGAGAAACGTCCACACCGCAAATCGCCCTGCGGCTTGCTATGGCCACCACACCCCCTCGCTAAGCCGCGAGCGTGGTGATTATTCATTTAAAACAAAACAGCCTTTGCTGGAAGAGCTGTAGACCCATATCACCACACAGCCTAAGAATGAAAGTTTGAAAACTGCCCTGGAATTAAAGAAATAAACCTGTGTGTTTTAAGCCTGACATCGGACTGTGACAGAAGAAAACAACAACAACTTGAAAAGACTACACAGGTACTTTTAATCTTTGTCTTTGATCGGAGTTGGACATTTGAGAAAATTGCTAGCACTCCTCACGAGACTGTATACATTATAAAGAAGCTTAAATACCTTAAAAGGAAACCTGTCCTGGTATGGGATTGTCATGGCATCTGAATCTGGAAGCCAGAAGAAATATCAAACGTCAAACGAAAGTCTGAGTGGTGTTGGTGGAAGTCGCGATGAATATGATATCACAAAGGACCATCTCCAAGATGACAGAAAGCTGTTCAATTCAGTAACAACTAACCTTTAGTTGGAAACAGACTATAGATCAATCAATTATCTAATCTGATGAAGTACGTAAAGGATTTACAACAAAGGGAATATAACTGTAAAAAAATATAATCAATTATCAAGAATGAGTTCTTCAACTTGAGATTGGAATATAAAAGGTTAAGCAATAAAATTTTATCCATCCATAGCAATGAAGATACACGGAAAATAATAGAAAAGGATACTGATGCTAAAATGAAAACGTTTCGTACATTTTCATGAAATACAATGGAATGGGTTGTGGAAGTATGTCAAAACAAAAGCTTCACCAGCAACCTGACTTTTCTGGTAAACAATTTAGGGATTACAGAACGAAAGATGACATTTACCCTACAGTTAAGGACTCCCAAATCTCGGCAAAAACTAAAAGTCATGCAAGTTCAACGGCTACTTCAGTTAGCGTCCTCAGATCTCAAGAGGCAGCACATGCTGTGCTGTTGACTAAAGCACAGAAACAAAAAAAGGCAACAGGCTCTAGATATGGAAGAAGCACAGTTGAAAGCTAAAAGAGATCAATTGGCTCTGGAAGCAGCTATCACAAAATATAATGCAAAACTGAGTGATCTTAAAGGATGCAATCGCAGTACAGGAAAACCAAATCCTTACATTGTTCCTCAGATACCAGATGTGAAAATTGGAAAGCCACCAGATGCAAGCATTTGTAACTTTCATTGTAAAGATGAAAGTAAAAGCAATCTTCAGCAACCACTTTATGATCAGCAAAATAAGACACAAGCATCTAATGTACCCCATAGAAAGGTTCCAATATTTGATGGTGATCCATTGACTTATATAAACTTTCTCAGGGCATTTGATTGAGCTGTCGTTGAGGTGGTAAATGATCCTCGAGACAAATTAGAATACTTAGTACAATTTACCAAAGGCATGCCTAGAGACATTGTGCAAAACTGTGCATATCTGCTGCCAGCAGAAGGGTACAGAAAGCTGCTCAAGACCTTTTATGGAAGCCACGTACAGATAGCAGATGCCTACATGAAGAAAGCCAAGAAGTGGTCGCAAATAAGATCGTGTGATGGAGAGGGCATATAGGCATACACAGTCTTTCTTGGTAACTGTATGAGTGTTATGTCCGGTTTAAAGAATGGAAATGAATTTGACAACAATTTAAATATCCGCATTATGTCATCAAAGCTTCCTCAAGAACTACGAGAACTTTGGCAAAATAAAGCTGCAAAGATCAAAAGTAAAGAAGAAAGAAGACCAGGATTCGCAGGACTTATATGGTTTTCTGGAACGACGGGTTATAATTTCCTTGGATCCAACGTACGGCACCTCCTACCAAAGTCATACCTTCAAGAAGGAAAAAGAAAAGATTGATCAAGAGAAGTATGCTGTGAAAGGTGGACTGAGAAAAGGCAATTTTGCTTCAAGTTTTGCTATTACTGCCGAAAAGGGAAATACAGACTCCTTAGTTAAAAAGGCGGAGACGGCTAGTCATAAACATGGTAAGCACTTTTTTGCAATGAAAAACATGATCTTAATGAATGCAGTGCAATTCAGAAACTAACTTATGAAAGTAGAATTGACTTTTTGAAATCTAAAGGCTTATGCTTTAAGTGCCTTAAACAAGGACAGCTTAGTAAAGACTGTGAAGAAAACATTAAATGCCAAATATGCTCTCATTTACATCCAGTCATTCTGCATATGAATAAGGAAAAAAGCACTGATTATAAAGCCACTCCTCCTAAAAAGGAGAACACTAAGTCGAAACAGAAGAGCACTTCTGCAAATGTTTCCGTGGAACCATTCTGGAAGAAAGTCTCACATATATGTCGGCACTGTAGAAAGGAACAAAGTAAATAGACAGAAATTTTTAAAGTGTACAGTCTTAACCGAGTTGCAAGTCTGTGGGATAAAGGAAAACACATTTTTTGATTTACCAGAAGTGTACACAGTGGACATTATACCTGTGTATAAGGAGATAATTCCTGCACAAGAAGATATTATGAAATGGCCTTATCTAAAACACGTTCATCTACCCCAGATAAATGCAGAAGTAGGTTTGTTATTAGGTACAAATGCCCGCAAAGTCATGGAGCCATGGCAAATCATACATAGTGAAGGTGACGGACCATATGCTGTGAAAACAGTTCTTGGATGGATTGTTAACGACCTAATAAAGGGGTTAGACAATGAAAGACTGCAAAGTTATTCAGTCAATCACATGACAATAATGGAGGTAGAGCACAGCTGTGAGGAGAAGGAGGAAATGTCAGATTCTGCCAGGCTAGTGGATGGACACTGGTGCATTAATCTCCCTTTTAAAGATGAGACACTTAAAGTGCCAAATAATCGTTGCATTGCAGAACAACATACTATTGGACTCAAAAGGAAGCTTACAAAGTATGCAACATTCCATGAGGATTACAAAGTTTTCATGAAAGACATTTTATTTAAAGGATATGCCATTAAGGTACCCACTGAACAGCAGAACCTTGAAAGGGAGAGAGTGTGGTATATCAATCAACATACAATATATTATCCAAAGAAAAATAAAATCAGAGTGGTTTTTGACTGTACAGCCACTTACCGAGGCTTTTCTCTAAATGAACAGTTGCTAAAAGGACCTGACTTAACTAACACACTCATTGGAGTTCTTACAAGTTTCAGAGAGGAGCCAATTGCTCTCATGGCAGATATTAAATCAATGTTTTATCAAGTAAAAGTTCCAGATGAAGACACAGATCTTCATCTTTCCTGTGGTGGCCTGAAGGTAATCTAAACAATGGACTAGAGGAATAAAAAATAACAGTGCATCGTTTTGGTGCTACTTCATCACCCAGTGGTGCCTCTTATGCCTTATGAAGAACAGCAGATGATGCAAGAGTCACAGCTCCAGAGGAAGCAGTTAACAATGTGCTGCACAACTTCTATGTTGATGACCGTTTAAAGTCAGTTGCTACAGAAGAACAAGCCATAAAATTGGCCAAAGATCTTTAAGACCTGTGCTTAAAGGGAGGATTTTATCTTATGAAATGGATAAGTAATAGCAGAGCAATAGTTCAAAAGGATTTAGACTTAAGCCATGATTTGCTACCAATTGAAAGAGCTTTAGGTATTCAATGGTGCACACAGACTGACAGTTTCAAGTTCCAGGTAAAGCTGCAAGATAAGCCTGCTACTAGACATGGTATTCTGTCAGTGGTCAGTTCGATATACGATCCACTTGGATTTTTAGCACCACTCATATTGCCTGCTAAGCTTATGTTAAGAGAACTGTGTAAAGAGAAATAAGCATGGGATCAAGAATTGGAGGTTAAGTATGTCCAGCAATGGAAAAATGAATGGAAGATTTGCAGGTACTTGTGGATTTTAATGTAAACAGGTGCATTAAACTGCCGGGATTTGGTCACATAATGTCTGCAAAAATACATAATTTTGGAGATGCTTCAGAAAACGGGTATGGCACTGTTTCCTACCTTGTCTGGAATAATAAAGAACATAAGAGACATTGTTCATTTTTAATGGGGAAATCAAGAGTGGCACCACTGAAAGCTGTCACTATACCAAGGTTAGAACTTACAGCAGCAGTGGTAGCAGCCAAAATGGCAAAATGTTAAAACAAGAACTACAAATTCCCCTGCAAGAGTCAATGTTTTGGACTGACAGAACCACTGTATTAAGGTACATTGCAAATCAAAGTGCACGCTACAAAACTTTTGTTGCCAACAGAATCACAGTGATAAGAGAGCACTCACAACCCTCGCAATGGAAGTATGTCGCATCTGCACCAAATACTGCGGATCAGGCATCAAGAGGATCGACAATAGAAAGCTTCATCAAAATTAAGACTTGGATACAAAGCCCAAACTTTCTGCTACAGCCAGAGCATGATTGGCCTAATAGACCTGCTGAAGTGGACCTGTCTGTTAGCGATGACCCGGAAATCAAAAGGTGTGTAGTAAATCTTTCAAGTGTAGAAGAAAAAATTGAACAAGTAAAAAGACTTGTGGAGTACTACTCAAAATGGTTCAATTTAAAGAAAGCAGTAGCATGGTTCCTTAGGTTCAAAGAAGTGCTACTGCATCTGAAAGAAGAGAGAAAGGCAATTCAATATACAGTCAGTCAATCTGGACACAGCCCAGAAAGACAAAAAACACTAATCAAAGAACATATGAAGGAATACACATTGGCAATGAGGCTGAAGCCACTGTCTCTAAATGACTTGTCTAAAGCAGAAAAAGAACTTATTTGCCTCAGTCAATTACAAGCTTACCCAGAGGAGGTTAAAGCCTTGCACAAAAATCAGCATGTAAGGAAGGTAGTAAAATCAACAAACTGGACCCAGTACTTGTTTCCTGAAGAGGCATTAGCTCTCTTGGAAATGTGTTCTTTTAAAATTGTGGCATATTAAATAATTAAGCAATATCATAATATACCAGAAACGTCGATATCCCTCCCATCGTGATTACGGCGGTACAAGAATCACATGAGAAACAATATCTTTTAGCTTACATTTACTGACAATTAACGCAGTTTTAGACGGAGAGGCGCTTGGTACAGACTAAAATCCAGGTGGGAATCTGGATCAACATAGTCAGCCATTTTCTCGTCCCTACGCTGGGAGGTTTTTC
>JANRMT010062856.1:37270807-37303454 GCA_026402145.1 Polypterus bichir lapradei
ACAGTATTGTCCAGATATAGTGACATAAATAAAAATGTAGTATTACAGTACTGCAAGAAGGAATTTCGAGAGTTGGAGGAAGACTCAGCAAATCTGCTATGCCAGAAGATTCAGAACAATCATTCATAAGAATTCACATATTGCTACTCTCATTATGCAACAAGTTCATAAAGAAATTGGACATTGTGGGCGTAATTATAAGATGCTACACCCTGTAACTCCTGGGTAAAGGGTCAAGTCATCAAGACAATTCCAGATGCAAAATGGTCAGTCAGAAGAGTTTCTGTGCAGACCAAGACCAGCACACTGGACAGACCTGTGAACAAACTGTGCCTACTCCAGGAAGCAGCAAATGATTGAAATTGTTAATTTTATTTTTTGCATGCATAATTTCAATTGTGCTTGTGTTTTTACAGTAGAATTTAAGTTTTAAGTTTCTTAAGTTTGGTTTAAGTTCATTAAAGTAGTGAAGGCAGATACTAAGCAATGTTAAAGTAATTAATTTCTGCCCTAGCATAAACAATTAGGGACCGGATGTGTAAGAGCCATTTCCTAGTTACATAAGATTCATAAATGTTTTACTAAATGACAAAGCATAATCTATGGGAGGTTCCTATAACCCCCATAAGTAGAACTGAACTGGTATATTCTAGCCATTTCTAACTGCTCTGACTAAACATTAAACTCAGTTAGTGGTCAGCCTTGCCACGTGTAAGGTGTAGAGGGCACATAGTTTTAAACTGTGCCTTTTGTGTGTGTTAAGTAACATGTAAGACAAAAGCACTTAATTTAAGTGCTGTGCCGTATGCTTAAAGCGTATGGAAGAAGAAGATAAGAATCTTTAAGTATAGAAGAAGAAGTAAAGAACTTTTAAGTACAGAAAGAAAGACAGAAGAAAAATTAAGTTTAGAAAAGATACATTTTTCCTTTTTTTTTTTGCATTTTATTCTTATTCTTATTCATGTGTGTAACAACTTTTTTCTTTATTCTTGTGTGGATTACTTGCCTTTAGTTTTCACTATATATTTTTAAAATTAACTTTTGGACTGAGAGATTTCTTTCGGCAAACGTTTTACCTGTGCTTGAACTCGCCTTATACTTCGGTGGCTACAAGAATCATACACATGCAACGATGCTTTTCCAGTGGTGTTTTTGACCTGCTCTGACTCCTGCTTTCTAGCAAAAGTCTAACTTGCCCCATAGCTACCATCAGCTCATTATGCTGTCAATTTGTGAACTGCTTATGTTGAAATTTAACAGACCCCTACTACTAAATACTGCCAAAATCTAATGAGTCCGAGCTGTAAAGCTTTCTTGCCTGTCTGAAACTGATGCTACATGTGTGGGTATACACATGTCAAACTTTGCCCCTTGTTTCAATGGGCTCTGCATGTGCCTCTCTCCAGGAAATGTCATTCAGCCCCTTTCCTGAAAACACTCATTTTCTTTTTTCTGTTTTTTTTTTATTTAACTAAGTTTGGGACACCATACAAATCACCAAGTGGTCGCCACAATTTTTATCTTAGAAACATTAGGCTAAAAGCTACAATCCTAAGAAAATCAATATAATGTACATTATAACTGATATAGAACTACACCTAGAGTTAGTTGAGTTTTTTATGGCTCAATCACTTCTTTCGATTTACTTCAGTTGTGTAAATGTTTTGTATTCCAATTACCACAGTGTAAAATATTTACACATTTATATGTTTATTCATTTGAATCTTTTTGTAACACTTGCATATCATTTATGTCAATCCATTTAAATAAATAAACAAATAAATTCATAAGGTCAGATATTAGAAATACTCTGAAATATTTTTTATTCCTTTCTCATACTATATTTGAAAAAGTGTCATAACAAATATTTTGCACATATACAAAATAGCATAGATGAACAATAGTATATCATTATAATTAGAAATTGTACAGAGTCTGCTCCTTTCACCATATGAATTATTAAGCAATTAAAATGGTACAAATGTGTATGTATAATTTCATCAGTGCCATCTGAATAATTGACTTTGTTGTACGATGCTGTATGTGTGGCCCAAAGGAGAACTATACCTAATGAATGAGAATACACAAATAATGCTCATTTTGAATGTTTTTTAATAATTTTCATAGTTTCAATTTTATTGCACTTGAATTGAATTGAATTATTTATTAAAATGCATTTGCTACAAAAAGAGCATGTATACTGTGCAGTATATTGAGGATATAAAAGCAATGTTCTTATTGTCTTTCTTGTTCCTTTTCAATGTAAAGGCTGCTTCACTACAATGTCAGAAGGAACAGGTAAAGAAGAATCATGCTTAGTGATGTGGCAATAGTCAGTAACCCTTGTTAATGCCTGGCCCAACTGTTTAAATTTGAAATTTTATTGAAAGTTACTTGACCAGTGCAGAAAACTAAGGGGGACAGGAGGTGTAATAAGATCAACTAGCTGAGCAGTAAGATACACATGGAATGTATCTAGTGTTACGTGAGTTTGATCCAGTAAATATTTGGACACTTTTATTAAAAAAAAAAACACTTGGGCAAATTCATTAGAATGGGAATGACAGGAAACAAGACTTAATTTGGAGATTACTTAAAAAACCGTAGAACACACATGTGATCCTTTATAGAATATTTTCACATCGTGTACTGTATACCTTTTGCTTTTTTGCCAAGGTCATCTCATGAAACTCAGTGTCCCCACCTTAGGTCTTTTAATATGAAACACAAGGTATTTTTTCAAGTATTTTCTAAATGCTGTGTCTCTCACACCATAGATGATAGGACTGAGAAACCTGGGTAAAATATATACGGTCAGATATGTTGAGTAGCGAACATCTGGGAGTCTGTCTGGAAATATGTACAGCAGGGCAATCTCAATAGGGTAAATTACATATGTAAGCAAACACATGAGAAGCTGAAATCCATGCAGCAGGATTGTGTTGTGAGCTTTAGTGGCAGATGATTTGTCAGCGGTGGCTCCCTTAGCTTCAAACACAATTCTTATATAAGTGTACAGTAGAGTCAAAGTAACAAAAGAGAAGTACAATGCATCTAATATCGGTCTTTTATAGAATAAATAAGGAGCTTTAAAAATATTTTCTCGGTTGCAAAACACAGATGACTGAAAGAAGCTGACAGGTTCTATTGCCAGAGATACAAATAAATCAGGAATAATGGGACAGACAGCAGCCGCCCAAATCAGTGCAATGAGCAGGTGAGTCCTCCGAACTGTGCAAATCTGAGAATGACGCAGGGGATTGCAGATGGCGATGTAGCGCTCAACAGCCATGGCGGCAAGGTTCAGTGGAGTGACCATTGTGGCAAATACAGCCAGCAGTACAAGAAAACAGCAGAAATAAACCTTTATTGTGTAAAATACATAACTAATAACATATAGAATCACTGCCAGGGTCAACTGGAGCATGTCATTAATAACCATATGAATGAACAGAATGTAACGGGGATTCTCGTAAAACATTGGATTTTTGAAGTGTGTCGTGATCAACGCCCAACTGATGAAGCTGATGATGACCCAAACAATGACAACTACAATATTTTTCACCATAGCTACAGTAAAAGAGTCTCTTCCGTTTTGAATGAAAGATGTGAAAGATGAATTTGTAGTAGAGTTCATATCAGGAAAAGAAATCCTGCAAAAGGCAAAAATGATTAATTATTTAGTATATTTAAAAAGAAATGTTTGCATTTGGCATTCTTTTGTTAGCACTGTCATTTCAGATGTATATCTCATACAGTTTTCTTGAGGACTAACATTCTAGTTTCAAATCAGAGCCAAATACTGTCCATCTTAGAAAAATGGATGGGCATGAAGCGGTGTACTATACTGTATATACTTTAGAATTAGGACAACTCCATGGAGCTGTATGTTCTCCATGTGCAATACTGTAAATACCAAACATTCCTGTTGTTTCTGCTTCTAAAACTTGCCAATCTAACCATTTACAAAAGCCACAGAAAACAGTAGCCTACCAAAACTATATATCCTGACCAACTGAGCCTTAAAACCTGTACTGATTAGTGGTTATACAGATGTCTGCAACTTTGTACCAAAATGAGTCCTTAGTTTCTCCAGAGTTAAAGGAGTACAATAGATTGTTACTTACATATCTCCCACCGATTGGTAACAGTAGCACAATATCAACAATGGACAAACAATACAACATAGACTGTGCATATAACACTGCAAGTGAAAGGCAAAAATCACAAAATCAGTTATACTAAAACAGTTAAAAATAGGAGGAACATTATAGCCTGTAAATAAAAACTGTCCATGCATCTGGTGGTGTTAAGTTCTCATGATCTTAAACTATTTGCCAGAATGGAAGAGAGAAAAAATCTGTGCAGGATGTCCAAGGTTTTTAATAATACTGCTTTCCTTTCTAAGGCTGTGTTTTTTTGTGGTGGTGGCCTGCACCACCTCCACCTACTCAAAGCTTCATGATGCTCCAGCAATGATGGATGGATTAAAAGGCAGAATTCTACGTGACCATCATCATCAAGCCTTTCCGTGAGAACCCTAAATCCAAAGAGGACTGTTTCATTTGTTAGGTAGAATGCCCAGAGGGGACTGGGCGGTCTCATGGTCTGGAATCCCTACAGATTTTATTTTTTTTTTCTCCAGCCGTCTGGAGTTTTTTTTGTTTTTTCTGTCCCCCCTAGCCATTGGACCTTACTCTTATTCGATGTTAATTAATGCTGTTTTTTTTTTTTTTTCTTATTGTGTCTTTTATTTTTCTATTCTTTATTATGTAAAGCACTTTGAGCTACTGTTTGTATGAAAATGTGCTATATAAATAAATGTTGTTGTTGTTGTTGTTTGTTGTATAAGCCCTGAACAAAAGACAGTCGTACACCAATAACATTCTGTGCTAACTTCACTGTAGTGCTTTGCAGTCCTGAACTGAGCAGTGTCATATTGGGATGTAAAGCAGCCAGCGACAGCAGAGATCATCTCTTTATCTAAACAAGGGTGTGAGCACACATGTAGTCTAGGCTTTCAACAGACATCTAAGGACGTGAGGGTATAAATGAGCATTCTTAACTGGGCAGGATGGCTAAAAAGAAAAGTTGAGTCTTTTGTCCAGTTTATGATTGACTACAATGAAATCTGACATTTGAGGACTTGATGCCTTAGTAACTACTAACCTTGCCATTTCTCAAAATCCGGTTATTTTGTAAGAAGCATTCCGGTATATTTTTAGCCAAACCACATTTTAGACAAAAATAAAGGCATTTTAGACTAAAATAAAGACACATTCTCATTAAATGAATGTGAGATGTCATCAGTTTTCAATCAATTCCAACCCAGGATTTTACAATATGTTCCTTCTGAGATGAAACACCTTTGTTATGCTGTTAGATGATAAAATCAGACTTGAACTGAACTAAAAATTCAGTTTAAAGAAAACAAATACAATACTCACATGAGGATCATTTTCATCCCCAAAATGTTTTATTCATTTTTTTTTTACAATGTAGCTATCATTTAATTTTCTATACTAAATGATTAAAAATCCATATATAATTTAATAATATACTCATATCGAATTTTTCTATTCCAATAATCAGTTCATATTTTGAAATACATTAGATTAAGAGCAGCTGAACATGCAATTTTCACTTTACATATCATACACTTTATATACCCCATTGCCATTTTTCTTTCATTTTATATTTCTTGTCAAAGTACATTCCACCTTCATACAAGTCACACATTAAACGATCTCTTACCTCTTTCCAGGTTACTCACTCTGGTCATAAAGATAATGAAGAATGCTTATAAATGTTTTCAGTCAGCCATAAATGTTTCTGATGTCATAAAGATTTCACCTCTAACAAGCACCAAGGGACAGTGCTAATTGTAAATTTTGGAGACCTAGGAGAGGCAGTTCATTTTCAAATCTCTAAAAAAATCTTATTAATAGTGTGTCCACCTGGCAAGAAACTGTTAGTATCAAGGGTGCTACTGTGGGGTTGGGACAGGGGGAGGGGGGGAGGGGCACAGTGTAGGGCAGCATTTCTCAACCTTTAAGTATTTGCGACCCGAGTTTTCATAACAGTTTTAATTGCACCCCCGCCTAACATTTTTTTGAAATGTAGATGCATATTTTATTATACCTACTTAACTTTTATCGACATTTATCTAACTCTATATTTATTGTTCTAGTATCAGAATGTAGTTTAAGTTAATTTGTTTTGATTTCAACAGATGTTTTTTTCATATTTTTGATTCTTGTTTTCTTTTTTTCACATCTTCGCGTCCCCCTTTTTGTTACTTCGCGCCCCCCTAGGGGGGCCCCACAGATTGAGAACCACTGGTGTAAGGTAACAAACATCCACAGAAGAGACATACACACTGGCAGTGAGAGGACATCTCTGCATTCTGTTATGATGCTGTATTGTAAAAAACTGTTCCCATAAGACACCTCCAAGGTACTTTCATATTAGTGAAGTTAATACTACAACAACAACAACAACATTTATTTATATAGCACATTTTCATACAAAAAAATGTAGCTCAAAGTGCTTTACATAATGAAGAATAGAAAAATAAGAGACACAGTAAGAAAATAAAATAAGTCAACATTAATTAACATAGAATAAGTGTAAGGTCCAATGGCCAGGGGGGACAGAAAAAACAAAAAAAAACTCCAGACGGCCGGAGAAAAAAAATAAAATCTGCAGGGATTCCAGGCCATGAGACCGCCCAGTCCCCTCTGGGCAATCTACCTAACATAAATGAAACAGTCCTCTTTGTATTTATGGTTTTCACGGAAGGACTTGATGATGATGATCACGTGGACTTCTGGCTTTTAGTCCATCAATGCTGGGGCATCATGGTGCTTTGAGTAAGTTGGTGGTGGCGCAGGCCGCCACCACAGAAAAACCGGAAAAAGAAACAGAAGAGAGAGTAGGGGTCAGTACGGATTTTAGTGCCACCATGAATAGTTATTATGATGAATTGAACATACAGAGTATCAGGATTAAGATAAAGTGAAGTTATGAAAAGGCCATGTTAAAGTAATGTGTTTTCAGCAGTGTTTTAAAGTGCTCCACTGTATTAGCCTGGCGAATTCCTATCGGCAGGCTATTCCAGATTTTAGGTGCATAGCAGCAGAAGGCCGCCTCACCACTTCTTTTAAGTTTAGCTTTTGGAATTGTAAGGAGACACTCATTTGATGATCTAAGATTACGATTTGGAATATAGGGTGTCAGACATTCCGATATATAAGATGGGGCGAGATTATTTAAGGCTTTGTAAACTATAAGCAGAATTTTAAAGTCAATTCTGAAAGACACAGGTAACCAGTGTAGTGACATTAAAACTGGAGAGATGTGTTCAGATTTTCTTTTCCGAGTTAGGATTCTAGCAGCTGCATTCTGCACTCGTTGCAAATGATTTATGTCTTTTTTGGGTAGTCCTGAGAGCAGTGCGTTACAGTAATCTAATCGACTAAAAACAAAAGCGTGAATTAATTTCTCAGCATCTTTCAATGATATAAGAGGTCTAACTTTTGCTATGTTTCTTAAGTGAAAAAATGCAGTCCTAGTGGTCTGAAGAATATGTGATTTAAAATTCAGGTTACAGTCAACGGTTACCCCTAAATTTTTTACTTCGGTCTTAACTTCTAATCCTAATGCGTCAAGATTATTTTTGATAACCTCACTTAATCCGTTTTTGCCAATCAATACAATTTCAGTTTTCTCTTTACTTAACTTGAGAAAATTACTATTCATCCATTCAGAAATACCAGTAAGACATTGTGTTATTGATTCGAGAGAGTCGGTGTCATCAGGTGCTACTGATAAGTACAGCTGTGTATCATCAGCATAGCTGTGGTAGCTCACGTTGTAACTTGAGATAATCTGACCTAACGGAAGCATATAGATTGAGAAAAGAAGCGGACCCAGGATAGAGCCTTGTGGAACCCCATATAGAATATCATGCGTCTTTGAGTTGCGATTACAACAATTAACAAAGAATTTTCTCCCTGCCAGGTAGGATTCAAACCAATTTAAGACGTTACCAGAGAGGCCCACCCATTGACTAAAGTGATTTCTAAGAATATTGTGATCAATGGTATCAAACGCGGCACTCAGATCGAGGAGGATGAGAACAGATAAATGGCCTCTGTCTGCATTTAATCGCAAGTCATTTACTACTTTAACGAGTGCAGTTTCTGTACTGTGATTAGTTCTAAAACCTGACTGAAATTTATCTAGAATAGCATGTTTACTTAAGTGGTCGTTTAGCTGCATAATTACTGCCTTCTCTAGAATTTTACTTAAGAAGGGCAGGTTAGAGATGGGTCTAAAATTTTCAAAAGCAGAGGGGTCAAGATTATTTTTCTTGAGTAGGGGTTTAACTACAGCAGTCTTAAGACAGTCTGGGAAAACCCCCGAATTTAATGACGAGTTTACTATGTCAAGGATATTATCAATAAGCGCGTCTGATACTTCCTTGAAAAACTAGAAATGCCTAAATTGTTAGCCTTGATTTGCAGAGATGTCTTGCAATACTTATATATTAATATTTACTCAGTACAAAAAACTTCAGATACAAAGTAAAACTACCTCAAGACTAACTGACTTCCTCAACTTTGATTCTGTACCAGGGGCTGAATGTTGCTCACTCTTTAGCCATCTCTGCTTGGATTTATGTACATGTGTCAGTCTTTTGAATGCTTCCCCTGAAAAAGCTATATTGTATAATACCCTAGCAAAAGCAAAGAGCCTTTGCAAAGGTTACCCTTTCTGGCTGCAACATCTAAAAGAAGCCAAAGGTTTGTTTGAAAGCCTCCTCTTGTCAGGTCATTGCAGGCCACAATTGAATTATTGCTTCTGAAATTACTTAATACGGGCAAATACAGCTTTATATTAACACTCTTCGGTCATTGCTACATGTCAGTAAACAATAAGACAACTTTAGCAAAGTCATACTCACAATTTATTTCAATCATTATTTATGCTTATTTGCAGAAACACTAGACATAAATATTAGATATGAAAACATACAACCTGAATGATTTGGTTACATTATGTAAAATACTGCATTAAAAAATTGGGCAAGTGATAAGTTCCCATAGTCCGGTTGATTGTTAGTTAGGCTACTTTTAGCTAAATATGAAATATGTTAATCTTTAAGTCCCAAGCATCCATTTCACATAATTTTACAAGTATATACTCACTGCTTATTTTACCTATTTTATCCAACAAATCAGCATCCTCCTTTCTGTCTCCAATCTTAACCAAAATCTCCTGACTGTTGCACTCCTACCATAAGCGTAAGACACAAAAATGAGAAAAAGGCAGGCTGTGTGCTTCCAAAGGGGTGTGGCATCTGTCAGTCATTTTACACGGTCAGGAGTATGATTTAGATAGCCAGTTATGACAAGTTCAGCCCAGTTAAACATTCTTTTACATATTGAGGCACATTGCCTATTTAACATTTTTCGTAATGTGTATTTTCGGTCTGCTTTTTTAACTTACTGTAAATGCTGTAAAGTAGAAAAATATGTTTACTTCTTTACCTTTTCTATCAATTACAATTGGAGAAGTACATTGCTAATGTAAGGGAAGTAACAGATTTTTCTAATAGTTTATTCATTTAGGACAGTGACCAGTGCTTTGTATGAGAAGGAGATCAACTTCATAGTTTCCAAAAGCATTCATACATTTAAACTTTCTGTAGCTGCGTTTTCCCAAAATTACCAAAGTACAGCAGCTTCAACTCAAAAAATGGGATTCAACAAAAGCCTGACGTGCAGAAATGATTCCACAGACAAAATATCTTTGTTTTTTTTTAAAGTTTAGTTAAGTTTTAAAGTAAAACAGTTCACACAAAAAAAGGAAAATTAAAATAGCAAAAAAGGAAAAATTAATGTTAAGAAAAGTTAAATTCTAAGCTTAATCTTGTGTCACGCACGCGCGAGTAGGAGATCGCGGACGGACTCTAGCACGCTTCGGAAGAGATTCGCCGGCAGGGAGTGGCGGGGTACTAACCTTTCTCCTTTGCTTTCTTACAGAACAAAAGATGCTCCGCCACCATAAGCCTCATTTTCCCGCAGTACGTTACTTCCGCCCTTCCTCCGCCATTGTTCCTGACATCATCGATCCCATCTTCCCTCACGGTTCCTTCCCAGCATTCCTCCACTTCCGGCTCCTCCTTTATAAAATGGTCGCCGACGCCAGTATCGGGGTCGCGCATATGAACAATTTATGTTTATATATTTTGACCTGATTTTGGAATTTGTTTACAGTATAAGGGGCCGGAAACCCCAAACCTTTACGCTGTGTCTTTGTCTTATTTTACAGTGGTGTAGTCAGCAGGATACTGCTCCGAAGAAAAAAGACAAAAATGACTGAAAGACAGGACCTCAACACCGTGCTGCAGGGGATGAATGCCGAAATCCAGTCCCTGCAGCAAGCACAAGCCGCTACCACCCAGGAGTTGGAGGCCACGAAGGCGAGGTTGGCAGAAGCCCAGAGGGTAAGGACCGACCCACCTCGTCCAAAGCCTCCGCCTCTAGTACCGATGACGGAGGCGGACGACGTGGAGTCCTACCTTGGCATTTTTGAAAGGACGGCCACCCGGAACGAGTGGCAGCGGTCCAAGTGGGCGTCCATTCTGGCGCCCTACCTGAAGGGACCCGCGCAGTGGGCTTACTATGATCTCCCCGAGGAGGAGGCCGCGGACTACGACCTCCTAAAACAGGAGATCCTGGCACGCTACGGCATCACGCCGAGCCAGCAGGCGAGCGAGTGGAGGAGCTGGCAGTTCGACCCCGAGAGGCCGGCCCGAGCACAGGCCTTCGACTTCTGGGGAAAAATGGGGCGTTGGCTACGGCCCGAGGGTCCCCAAGCCCGGAAGGTCGTGGAGCAGGTGGCCTGTGAGGGCCTGGTTAATGCTCTGCCTAGCTCCTTCGCCCAGCAGGTCCGGCGCCATCCATACAAGGACATGCCAGGACTCCTGGAAGTCCTGGAGCGTCAGCTCGCGGTTTTCCGAGCCGGGGGGTCAGAAAGGCAAGCTCGTGGGAACCGACAGGGACGGGCGGCCACCCCCGAGCCCTCTCGACGCGCTGCGGAAGCGCCACAGAGACCCAAAGAAAAGCCGGCCTCCCCACACTGTTACAAGTGCGGAGAGACCGGCCACCTACTGCCGACCTGCCCCTTGAACACCCCCATGGAACCGATGGATTGCACCTGGGCCACTGCAGAAAGGTACTGTACTCCGTCGCATCCCTTGGCGAGTCCAAACACGGGAGTGGTGTTGGTAAATGGGCACTCGGTGGTGGCTCTGTTTGACTCCGGCAGCAACATAACCATTGTCGCTCGCCGTTATGTGTTACCGCGACAATGGCTGAAGCAACATTTACAAGTCACTTGTGTGCATGGAGAGACCAGGTCTTACCGTTCCGCACAGTGCTATATCACCTGGAAGGGGGAATTGTCCAAGTTGTTGGTCGCGGTGTTGCCCGAACCCCCCTATCCAGTAATTTTGGGACAAGACTGGTCGCACAGAAAATGCGGTAAGACACACACCGCTCCCGGGGCCTCACTTGGTCTGGCTATGAAGGGGCAAGGCACCCTTCCCGCAGTCTCCACGCCGTGCCCTGCGGCAGGCCGTAATGGCGCAGGCACATCGGGGGACGCTTCCCCAGCAACGGACCCTGAGCCGGAGCTATCCGCCGGTGAAGGGACGAGCCAGGGAACTCTCCCGCTGACCGCCTCCCAAGATCCCCTGAGCAACTTGGACCATCAATTCCGGTCCACGCCTGCCTCCTTTAAAAGGGAGCAGTGGAATGACGATTCCCTGCAGTTTGCCCGGAATGCGGTTGTTCTTCCAGGCAGCTCACCAGCTGAAGTATCCATACCACGCGAGCCCATTTTTGTACTCGAAAATGATCTGTTGTATCGGGTAGCAACCCATGAGGGCGAGGTGCGGAAGTTGCTGCTAGTTCCGCGTACCTTCCGGCGGGAGGTATGTGAACTAGCTCACGCTCACCTCCTAGGCGCCCACCTCGGGGCCGAAAAGACTTTGGAAAGGGTAAAACTCCGCTTCTACTGGCCCGGGGTCAACGAGGAGGTCCGGCGTTTCTGCCAATCCTGTCCGGAATGTCAGACCCTCCAGATTCCTAGATAGGACCGCGCTCCTCTCATCCCTATACCCCTGATTGACATCCCCTTTGACAGAATAGGGTGGACTTAGTAGGACCCCTGGAGCCCTCAAACCGTGGCCATAAGTACATATTGGTCATGGTGGATTACGCTACTCGATACCCAGAGGCGGTTCCCCTGCGCTTCGCTGATACAAAAAATATCGCACGGGAACTAGTCAACTTATTCTCTAGAGTGGGGATACCCAAAGAAGTCTTTACGGACCAGGGTACCCCGTTCACCTCGGATACGTTCAGGGAGGTTGCCAAATTACTCCGGATAAAGCACCTGAAGACATCTGTCTATCACCCGCAAACAGACGGGCTGGTAGAGCGTTTTAATCAGATGCTTAAACAAATGCTCCGCAAAGTAGTCAACGCCGATGGCAGAAATTGGGACCAGCTCTTACCGCTTGTGCTTTTTGCCTACCGCGAGGTACCCCAGGCCTCTACAGGCTTCTCCCCTTTTGAGTTGCTGTATGGGCGACAACCCCGTGGACTTTTGGACATACTAAAAGAGGGCTGGGAGGCTGAGGCCCTTCCCTCCTCCAATATCCTGGAGTATGTGGCGCAACTACGCGACAGGCTCGCTAAAATCAGGCCACTCCTAAAGGAGCACGTGACGCGTGCGCAGGCAGCGCAGGCCCGGTGCTACAACCGCAACTCCGTCCTCCGGGAGTTCCGCCCGGGGGACTGAGTGATGGTGCTCGTCCCTACCTCCCATTCCAAGTTACTGGCTCACTGGCAAGGGCCATACGAGGTTAAGGAAAGAAAGGGGCTCGTCGACTCTCTGGTAAAACAGCCTAATCGTCGACCGAGCGAGAGGATCTATCATGTCAATTTATTAAAACCTTGGAAGGACAGGGAGGAGTCTCCCAACAAACATAGATCCCTCTCCCTATTCTCTAGCGTGTCTGCCCTTAACCTCGGCGATGAGCTAACACCCCTACAGCGGCGGGAGATAACCCATGCAATCCAGGCCGTACCCAAAGTAGTGAGCGAGTCGCCAGGCCCGACCTCGCTGATTGCGCACGATATAGTCACAGACCCCGGAGTAATCGTCCGGGAGAGGCCCTATAGACTCCCGGAGGCAAAACACGCTGAAGTGGAACTAGAGGTGCAACGTATGTTGGATATGGACATTATCGAGGAAAGCCATAGTCCCTAGTCCAGTCCTATCGTCCTCGTTTCCAAGCCAGACGGCTCCTGGAGGTTCTGTAATGACTTCACACGTCTGAATCAGGTCTCCAAATTCGATGCCTACCTGATGCCCCGCATTGATGACCTACTTGAACGGCTGGGTACGGCTCGATACTTGACTACTCTTGATATGACGAAAGGGTATTGACAAATTCCTTTAACGGCATCTGCAAAAGAAAAGACGGCCTTTAGCACCCCTAGCAGACATTGGCAATACAAGGTCCTCCCATTTGGGCTGCACGGCGCCCCGGCGACCTTCCAACGTCTGGTGGATAGAGTGCTGAAGCCCCACCAGTCCTATAGTGCCGCCTACCTGGATGACGTGGTCATCTATTCCGGCACCTGGGAGGAGCATCTATTGCAGGTCTCTGCTGTCCTCACGACACTAGCTAAAGCCGGTCTCCGCATTAACCCTCGCAAGTGTTTTTTTGGCTTGAAGGAGGCCAAGTATTTAGGCTACCTAGTGGGACGAGGGCAGGTGAGGCCACAATGTTCAAAAATCAAAGCCATCGTGGAATGGCCCCGTCCGAATACCAAGAGACAGGTGCAGGCTTTCTTGGGGCTGGCAGGGTACTACCGCCGGTTCGTACCCCGTTTCTCCGAAAGGGCAGCACCCTTGACCTGTTTAACAAAAAAAGGCGCTCCCTTACACGTGGTATGGAACGACGAAGCAGAACACGCATTCAGTGACCTGAAAAAGGCCCTAACGTCGGCACCTGTATTAAAGACACCCAATTTTGGGCTCCCTTTTATTCTCCAGACCGACGCTTCGGACACAGGCCTGGGGGCCGTGCTGAGCCAAAGCGTCGATGGTGTCGAACACCCCATAATGTACTTAAGCCGGAAACTGCTGGACCGAGAGACCAGGTATGCAGCGGTGGAGAGGGAGGCCTTGGCCATTAAGTGGGCAGTGACCCACCTCCGTTACTACCTGTTGGGCCGTGAATTCACTCTGGTGACTGATCACGCTGCGCTTCAGTGGATGTCCCTGCACAAGGAGTCGAATCCGCGGGTCACCAGGTGGTTCCTGGACTTACAGCCGTATAAGTTCACTGTCACTTATCGCCACGGCAACCTTCAGGCCAACGCCGATGCCCTCTCTCGCATCCACGACCTCTCGGTTAGGTCCGCCCGACCTGACGGTCTTGGGCTGGGGGGGGGGTCGTGTCACGCACGCACGAGTAGGAGATCGCGGACGGACTCTAGCACGCTTCGGAAGGGATTCGCCGGCAGGGAGTGGCGGGGTACTAACCTTTCTCCTTTGCTTTCTTACAGAACAAAAGACGCTCCGCCACCATAAGCCTCATTTTCCCGCAGTACGTTACTTCCGCCCTTCCTCCACCATTGTTCCTGACGTCATCAATCCCATCTTCCCTCACGGTTCCTTCCCAGCATTCCTCCACTTCCGGCTCCTCCTTTATAAAATGGCCTCCGAAGCCAGTATCGGGGTCGCGCATATGAACAATTTATGTTTATATATTTTGACCTGATTTTGGAATTTGTTTACAGTAAACGGGGCCGGAAACCCCAAACCTTTACGCTGTGTCTTTGTCTTATTTTACACTTGTTACATCTCAAATCGTTACTATTTACTTAACATTTCTGAACCATTTCAAAATGGTCAGAAAACTGTATGCTTATCCCATTTCTAAGTTTAAAATGGATCTTTTAAATCCCTATGTACTGGGACCTGTTCTAAACAACAACTGAGCTTATTGTCACACTGTTTCTCAATTACAGTAAGAAGGTTCTATCTCTTGCTAACTTATAGGGGGAAAAGACTATATCATAAGTTATGACTATGAAAGAAATTTATGTTCTATTTAAATTAAGCAAACATTAATATGAGTTTAACTCAAAACTTGAACTTTCTAAGATTGGCTCTTACATTTCTGGCCCCTAATTGGCTATGCAGGAGCGGAGACAATTACTATACTTTTCTTCAATATGAGCCAATTACTTTTATATTAACTATTCTTTTCAAATCATTAGCAATAACACTGCAAACAAACATTTTAAAATTTTCATATTTCAAATGTTGGTTGTTTCTAGAAGCAGGCACAGTTATTCACGGGTCTGTCCAGTGTGCTGGTTTTGGTCTGCACACAAACTCATTTGACTGTGCCTTTGGCATCTGGCGTTGTCTTGATGACTTGACCCATTACTCAGGAATTTCGAGGTGTAGCTTTGTCTACAATAAGAACAACGTCCCCTGGTTCAAAATTTCTTCTTGGTGCAAGCCATTTTTGACGTTCTTGAAGTATTGGCAAATACTCTTTTGTCCATCTTTTCCAAAACAAATCAGCCATGTATTGAATTTGTTTCCAGCATCTTCTTGGGTATGGTTCATTTTCTGAAATGAGTTCAGGTGGTATTTCAGGTTTTGTCTCCAAAAATAATAAGTGATTGGGTGTAAGTGGTTTTTGTTCTTCTGGATTACCTTTAGTCTGACTGGCTTCTAGTTGAAATGTTTTTCTTTCATTTCTTAAGTGCAACAGTATGTCTTTAAACTTGAGGAACCAAGCCACTGCTTTCTTCAAGCGATGCCAATCTGAAAAGTAAGTGATTAGTTTGTTGATGGGTTCAGTTGCTTCCTCTATTTTTGTCATGTTAACTGTACAAGTTTTAACTTCTGGATCATCTTCAAAGAATGAATTGTTCAGTTGATCTGGTCTTTTTGGCCACTCACGTTCTGACTTCAATAAAAAACTTGGACCACGTGATCATGTGGTGCTTTTAAGAAAGTTTTCTATGCTTAGCCCTCTAGATGCTTGATCAGCTGGGTTAAGGGCAGATGTGACATACCTCCACTGTGAAGGTTGTGAATGATCTCTGATCATGGAGATTCTGTTGGCAACAATAGTCTTGAATCGAGTGCTTTCACTTTAAATGTATTTTAGCACCGTGGTGCTGTCAGTCCAAAATGTAGATTCTTGTAAGGGCATTTGAAGCTCTCCTTTTAGCATTTTGTACATTTTAACTGCTACAATGGCTACAGTCAGCTCCATTCTTGGAATTGTGACCTGCTTCAATGGTGCAACTCTTGATCTGCCCATCATGAATGAACAATGCTTTTTGCCCTCTTCGTTGGTTAAAACAAGATAAGTGACAGTGCCATATCCATCTTCACTAGCATTTGCAAAATGGTTCATTTGTGCTGTCTTTATGGTTCCAAACCCGGAAGGTTTGAAGCATCTGTTCACTTTATAGTCTGTAAGCAACTGCAAATCATCCATCCATTTTTTCCATTTCTGAATGTGTTTGACTTCTGCTTCCTCATTCCACCCAAATTTCTCTTTGCATAAGTCTCTTAGAATAAAATGTGCTGGCAGTAAGGCAGGTGCTAGAAAACCAAGTGGATCATAAACTGAGCAAACGACAGACAGGATACCACGCCTTGTAGCGGGCTTGTTTTGTAACTTAATCTGAAATTTGAAACTGTCCGTTTCTGTGCACCACTGGATGCCCAGGGCACGCTCTGTGGGAAGGAGACTGTGGCTCAAATCTAAGTCCTTTTGTTCATGAGCTCTGTCTTCTTCAGGTATGGACAATAAAACTGCTCTGTTGTTACTCACCCACTTAGTCAAATGGAATCCCCCTTTGAGGCATAGAGCTTGGAGGTTCTTTGCCAGCTTTATTGCTTGTTCTTCTGTCGTCACTGATGTTAGACAATCATCCACGTAGAAGTTATTGAGAACGGTGTTAACAGCTTCCTCAAGAAAAGTATCTCTGGCATCTTCAGCTGTTCTACACAAAGCATAAGAAGCACAAATGGGTGAAGAAGTAGCACCAAAAAGATGTACTGTCATTTTGAATTCTTCAAGGTCTTTACTTAGATTACCTTCAGGCCACCATACAAAACGTAAAAAATCTGTGTCTTTGTCTGGTATCTTAACTTGGTAGAACATTGACGTAATGTCTGCCATTAAGGCTACTGGCTCCTTTCTGAATCTTATAAGGACGCCAATGAGTGTGTTAGTTAGGTCAGGGCCTTTTAGTAATTGTTCATTAAGTGAAATCCCCTGGTAGGTGGCAGTGCAGTCAAAGACCATTCGAATCTTATTTTTCTTTGGATGATACACACCATGATGTGGGATGTACCACTCTCTGCCTTCATTGCAATTCAGGCTTTCTTTGGGTACCTTAGCAGCATAACCATTGTCTATAATGTCTTTAATGAATGCTTTATAGTCTTCGTGTAAACCTGAGTTTTTTTTTCAATTTTTTTTTGAGTCCAATAACACGCTGTTCAGCAATACAGCGGTTATTCGGCATTTTAAATGTTTCATCTTTCAAAGGCAAATTTAAACAATAGTGGCCACCTACCAGTCTTGCAGATTCTGAAGCTATGAACATGAACTTGATGTCCTCCTGTGACATCTCCTTTTCTTCACAGCTGCGCTCTGGAAAATCTGTGTTGTACTGTTGCAGCAACATATCTTCAATCTCTGTTATTGACACACGATTGATTGAATGTTCGGGCAGCCTACCACTTTGTTTTGCAAGGTCATCTATCTCTTTGTATGGTCCACCAACCACCCATCCAAGTACAGTCTTCATGGCATGAGGTCCACCTGCTTGGCTAGGTATGATTTGTGACTGCTCGAAAATTTCTGGGTAGTTAATTCCTATTAAAAGATCAACTTCAGAGTCAATATGAGATAGACATACCTCTTTAAGATATGCCCACTTATCAATATCTTCTTGTGATGGAATACTTTCTCTGTTCACTGGAACGGAGACCTGTGTGAAGACCTTTGGCAAATCAATATATTCAACATCATTGAGACCACAGACTTGTAAATCTGATAAAACAGAACATTGGGGTTAGCATTTTTGAATCATCATCATAGTTACTCATAGTTTTAAGGAATACTTATGTTCTTCTCCCTTGAAGGCTTAATTGTCTCTGGAGCTTCTCAGTGCAAATTGTTACTGTACTGATGAGGTCTATAAAGGCATATGTTTCTACATATCTTTCATTTTTCTTGGATTTTACCTTAACAGGAACTACTTGTAGTGCGCATTCTTCTCCGGCCCCAGTAAAGGCACAAGTTCCAGTCTCTGTTTTCTTTTTCTCTGAGCTACCATAAACGGGATGCATATATTTCTTAGCCTATTTATGTAAAAAGATAGTTAAATCGCGAATGTCAGTCTCTTTATCTTCTTCATCTTCAATTTCATAAGCTATGTCTCGCCACTTACCATGTAGATAATGTGGGAGCTTTGAGAATATAGTACGGATATTTTCATTGCTATTAAATGCTGCTCGATTTCTTGCTTTAGTCATGGAGTCCATACAATTATCAAGAAAGGTTGCATAGTCTCTCAAGGCCTCCCCATCATTTTGTTTTATTTGAGGCCACTTCAAAGCTTTACTTACGTATGTATCTATTACAAATGCTTGGTTGCCATAGTAACTTTCAAGCTGTTTTCTAGCTTTTTCATATCCTTGATCTGGTGGCAATCCTGTACAGCCTTCAATCATTTCTTGAGCTGGTCCTCTTGTATATTGAATCAAATAATCTAATTTATCTTGTGGGTCGGCTAATATATCACCTACAGCGTGATCGAAGATTCTGATAAATTTTGCATAAGTCAGCGGGTCACCTGAAAATAAAGGGACCTGCCTGTGTGGTACTTCGCCACGCGGCGCTGGAGGTGTTGGCGGTACTGGAGCAGGTGTTATCTTTTGATCAGCTAACGATTTAGCTATTTCAATAATTGCCCTTTGACATTCAGCTTGATTCCTTTGACATTTAGCTTGATTCTGTGCTAATATATCAATAAGACCGTGTCCATACAACAGTGGCTGTCCTGAGGCAGTTAGTGACCGTACCTGCCTTTCAGACTCTAGTTCATCTAACCTTTGTAGGATTCTATCTGGTGTCGATTGTTCAATCAACACTGCTGAAGAAGGTGATGATGCGGCAGCGGTTTTCTGTGCAAAAGAGTCACATTTAATATCAATAGCGCGCTTTAACCAAGGAGAAGTCTTTCGTGTTTTTGACTTTGAGCGATCCCGTTCTTGTAATTGCATCTCTTTGGATTGAATAACTAGCTGTTCATCAGATGTGTGTGTTAACAGGCTATTTGTATCTTTCAGCCATACCACTGTAGCGTCCATAAATTCATTCCATTTCTTAGAGCTTTTGCCGAATGTCGTTTTCTGTTTCTTGATCGCTCCTTCTTTACTTAACGCAGATTGAAGCCTTTTATGTAGATCCTGTATCTCACTGTGCGTCTCACGAAATCTTTGAAGTCTTTCTGCTACTTCTAAATGATTTTCTGAAACGTCTTTAAGGCTTTTTATTTCAGCCTCAAGCTCAGAGAGCCGTTCTTTCTTTATACTCATATGATCTTTAAGATCTCTAATTATATTTTCTGACTTCGAGTCTGTACTTAGATCACTGCCGATCTCACTTCAGCTATGCTTAGACGTTGACATGACAGCAGTTCGAGTAAATGACAGGACGTTTCCTGACAGCAATTTCATCACAATCGGGACGTTCCAACAACGCCGATTACTTCCTTGTAACAAGGCTTTAATGACTCAGGCAAAAGCACAAATGATCATCCAAGATGTCTTTTTATAATATCATAGTCTCTCAAATCTTCTCAAGGTACGGCGACCTTGCTTTCATTTACGAAAATGCAGAAATAGTAGATGAGAGCACAGTACCTCTGAATGAGTCAGTTCTTTTTCTTCGTTGACGAGTCCTGGAGCAGAAATGTCCTCCGTACTCGGATGGTAGATTCCAGTCCAAGTTCCAGGCCTTCCTGATGGTGAGTTTTCTGACTAAAATGTAGCTGCGTTTTCCCAAAATTACAGAAGTTCAGCAGCTTCAACTCAAAAAATGGGATTCAACAAAAGCCTGACACGAAAAAATGATTCAACAGACAAAATATCTTCATTTTTTTTAAATGTTTAGTTAAGTTTTAAAGTAAAACAGTTCACACAAAAAAGAAAAGTTAAAATAGCAAAAAAGGAAAAAATAATGTTAAGGAAAGTTTAATTCTAAGCTTAATCTTGTTACATCTCAAATCGTTACTATTTACTTAACATTTCTGAACCATTTCAAAATGGTCAGAAAACTGTATGTTTATCCCATTTCTAAGTTTAAAATGGATCTTTTAAGTCCCTATGTACTGGTACCTGTTCTAAACAACAACTGAGGTTATTGTCACACTGTTTCTCAGTTAGAGTAAGAAGGTTCTATCCATTGCTAACTTATAGGGGGAAAAGACAATACCATAAGTTATGACTATGAAAGAAATTTAGTTTGAGTTTAACTCAAAATTTCAACTTTCTAAGATTGGCTCTTACACTTTCTTTGAACTTTCTTCATGCTGTAGGTTCATTACTCATTATGACAATACAATATAATTTATTTTTGTATAGCCCAAAATCACACAAGGGGTGCCACAGTGGGCGTTAAAAGGCCCTGTCTTTTGATAGCCCCCCAAGCCTTGACTCTCTAAAAAGACAAGAAAAAACTCACAAAAGAAAACATTTGTAAGGAAAAAAAATGGAACAAACCTTGGGAGAGAGAGAGTTAGGTAGGTTGTTTGTGCAGTGGGTGTCATAAAAGGGGGTAAATACAATACAGTACACAGAACAGAACACAAATAATCCTCAATACAATACAATAGTGCAATAGAAATATTACAAGTATAGAGCAAAATGCAAGAGTATATGGTATCACATAATAGGATTCAGATTTGTTCAGAGTCCTGGAGACCTCAGCCATCAAGCTGACTCCCCCAATACTGGCCATTCCACGACTGAGACAGTGCTGGGACAGCCAAACTAAAGAAATTGCCCCTCTATCCGATGATTCCAGTACTCATCCATCAGAGATGACTTTTCCTTAGACAGGCAAACAAATTGGCAGTAGGGCAGTGGCACCAAGTGCTACATTTGCGTACCGAGAAAAGAAACAGAATAGGTGAGGTTAAATAACAATTTATTACTATCATATTACTTATGACAATTTGCCTATGTCAAAATGCTTTTTGAAATGATGGTGTTTTGTTGGGACAGTGGAATGCAGAAGCACATTTTGTTGAAGGTTGGGAGATGGATGCCTATTTTGAGAAAGGCAAAAGGTTGGATGGAGTTTTGAATGAGGGATGGTGTTTTTTTGTTGGAGGGAGGAGGATGTCCAAAAATGAACACCATACTAGAAGGTCATACTACTTGCATATCATCAGCTAGATAGACTAGTCTCTATTCATTTCGTTTACTTGTGCTCTTTTTGTTCAGGGTCACTGGGGGGTCTCCCAGGAGTAGTAAATGCTCACAAAGGAAACAGTTCTGAGTGGCATTTACGGGAGGACCAGCCATCAATGGGAAGTTTGTCTTTAAGTTATTTTATTTGTACATATATTTAAATAGAAGATATAGAAAGAGCTAAATAGAATATAGTGCAATGCAATTTATCAAATACTAGCTGTCCCCCGCGGCTCCACCCACATAGCAGTGAAACAGGGAAAACTTTAAAAATCTATAAAAAAATTTAAAAAATGTAATTCTGGCCAAGTGGAAGGCAGGTACGCTCCAACGTTAAACGTTGGCACTGTATTTGATAATGTTCAGCTCTGATGGGAAAGCATCCCCTGAATGGGGTGAAAAGCACGTGGCCGTGATATCTCTGGCAATCAGCAGCTACCATCTAAAACACACGTAGCTCTGATCTCTCACTCAAAAACATCAAAAATAATCTTTAACAATCTGTAGATGATAATGTCTGTTGAATAACAAGTATCGCTAGCTAAGCGGATGCAAGGTATGCTCCAAACCCATGGCGAGAGGTAGACAGACTCAAACAGAGGCTGACGCATGAGTGAGGATGGCCCCGCCAGACTCCCTACTCCTGAGGATCCCACCTGCCCCTCCCCTCAGTCCGCAGCCTGTATTTTGAATAAACTGGTGCCGCAACCGAACTAGAATACTTAGTGCGATTAGTGAGAAGTTGCATAATCAACCGGAATGTTCATCTAAATCTGTTAAGTAGTTCTCTCGTGAAAAGCGAACATACAGACAGACAGAAAGACAAACATTGGATTTTATATATATAGAGATATATAGATATACACATAATATTGTGTAAACTTTACTTGATTAGGTTCCTTGTGGACTTATTGGACTTTGTGGCATTGTAGAAATGCAAATGTCATTTATTTGACCGTCAAGAAAAAATAATGAGGGAAGTTAAGAGCTTTTTTCTGTCTATTCTTCAAAATTATTTCAGTTCCACCTATCTCAGCTGCATTTGGCAAAAGGTGCAGGAGTCATCAGTCCATTTTAGGGCCAGTTTAGAGCATATCTTTGGAATGTGCAAGGAAAATTACAGTACCAGGAGAAATGTTTTTCAAATTCTGTCAATAATTTTTATTTCACAAAGACTTGACATTAAGGAATGTAGAGCGATTTAGGATTGTGTTCTTCTGATTTACAGATAGCCCTTGTAGCAACCGCACACTAATCCTTTTATTAAAGGGTATAAACTTAAAACAAATAACTTTTTTTTGCCTTTACAATTAGATTTCTCTTGGGTGTATTTATGAGTAGATTATAGCTTCAGTGTTCATGAATAAATGCATCTCTAATCTAGACAATGTAGTATCCACTGCTAAGGTAAAGGTTTTAATTTCAGTCATTTAAGCAGAAATGAATATATACTTTGCCTTATGAAACAGATTGCATCTGTCATAAGCTGACCACGGGTCCGGTCCTATATGAAAGATAAACTGGCAGGCAGTGTGGCATACTTAGTTAAGGCCCTGAGTCTGTGGATTCAAATCCCACTACTATCACCAGTAGTGTAAGTCAAATTGCTGTGTAACTAATTGTAAGTCAAATGTCTTAAGCCACCTTAAATAAAAGTGTCATCCAAAAAAGTGGCATGTAAAATGTAATAAACTCTGTAAGCAAATACAGTGTAACTATAACAATAAGTGTAATCCTTGTTTTTTTTTTTTTTGATCTTTCCCATACTGTAAGAAGTCTCTGCATTTTCAGTACCATGCACCATAACGCGGAGTACAGGCAAGATAAAAAAAACAAAAATGTTCAAATGACAACTCATGTTCAAATTGCACAGCTTTTTCAAATAGTAACATTTTCATGCATGAATGTGTGTTTGCGTGTGTGAGAGAGGCAGAGACAGATTTGATCTCATTCAAGTGGTTACAGGAATATAAAATGAACACTTTCGCAAAGGTATAACGAAACAAGTGTGCTTTTATTCAAGAATGAAACTGAATAACACAAAATTCAAGTGACAAAAAGATACCAAGCACACGTTTCACCAGCATTTGTGTGTCTGGTTCTACCCCTTCAGCGATATCTTTTATAGGTAGCAAAACTGTTACAGACTGAAATCAAAGTCTTTTTCTTTTTGGGTGCATACACCATCAGCATGACACTGCCAGTTCTAAACACTAGCGTGGAGAACTGCTTGTGTACTAAACTGACTATAGCTGCAGGTGGAAGTCCCATTTTTCTTACAGTGCCAAGCAGAGTTGCATTGCAGTGCAGCAGTCTATTAGCCAGGGAAAGCGCTGTGAAGAAGCTGTCTCTTGTTACAGTTCTGCCTTTGTCCAATCTGATATCGGTCATGGGACATTGTATCTTTGATTGCCAATACAAAAAAAAGTTCTAAGCAGGCATTAATCACAGTGCCAACTGTGGTCATCACTACTCTTGTGAAAATAATGGAGATAAACGGCATCAACACAGAGAGGGAGAAGCAAGTTTGTTGTACCATGTGAATATCACTGAGAGAATAAAAATGAATAATTAAAAAAAAAAAAGCGCTAACTTTTACAAGTAGCCAAAATTTACACCGGGTGTTACAGACTCAAATCAAATGTATGCTTTTTATAATATTATAGTAACAATAATAATAGCACTTCACTACTCAAAACACGGAGCACCGGGACTCAAACCTGCAAACTTTCAGTTATAAGGAAGCAGCTCATTCCTCTCCACCATCCAGGAATACATATTAAAATATAATACAATACAATTTATTTTTTGTATAGCCCAAAATTGCACAAGAAATGCCGCAATGGGCTTTAAAAGGCCCTGCCTCTTGACAGTCCCCCAGCCTTGACTCTCTAAGAAGACAAGAAAAAACTCCCAAAAAAACCCTTGTAGGGGAAAATGGAAGAAACCTTGGGAAAGGCAGTTGAGAGACCCCTTTCCAGGTAGGTTGAGCGTGCAGTGGGTGTCAAAAAGAAGGGGGTCAATACAATACAGTACAATACACAGAACAGAACAAATTGTCAATATAGTATAAAAATAAACATTTTAGAAGTATGGAGTAGAATTTAACAGTAGATGATATCACATAATATGATTTGGATTTGTTTAGAGTTCTGGAGACCTCATTCATCAAGCTGCCTCCCCCATTTGGCCATTCCACAGCTGAAATAGCGCTAATCCAATGAAAGGACCCCTCTTTCCCATGATTCCTGTGATCCTCCATCAGGGATGACTTTACCTTAGGCAGGTAAAACAACTTGGCAGTTGGGCTGTGGCACCAAGTGCCACATTTGAGCACCGAGAAGAGAAACAGAATACTGTAGGTGAGGGTTAGTATCCAATTATAACTATCATGTTACTTATGTTTTAGTGCTAATGACTAATAACAGAGATGCAGTCTGTGCAGTTAATCAGCAGCTCTAGTCAGGATATGCTAAACTGAAGTAGTGAGTCTTCAGCCACGATTTAAAAGCTGAGACTGAAGGGGCACCTCTTATAGTAGCAGGCAGACCATTCCACAGGTTAGGGGCCTTGTAAGTAAAAGCTCAACCTCCCGCTCTTATTTTATTAATTCTTGAAATCATAAGCAGACCGGCATCTTGAGATCTTAATGCACGCTCTGGTTTGTAAGTCATGATAAGTTCAGACAAGTAAGCCGGACCTTGGCCATTTAATGCTTTATATGTTAAAAGGATAATTTTGAAATCTGCCCTAAACTTAACTGGGAGCCAATGTAAGGATTTAAGAACTGGAGTTATGTGTTCATATTTTCTTGTTCTTGTAATAATTCTTGCAGCAGAATTTTGGATTAACTGGTGGCTGTATAAAGAACAGTTTGAACATCCAGTTAACACCGCATTGCAGTAGTCAATCCTACTAGAAATAAATGCATGAATTAATTTCTTAGAATCCTGTTTATTTAGAAAGCACCTCTCTTATTAGCTCTCTGTTGATTGACATTTGAGCTTGGATTTGTAATTCATTGACAGCAACATATAAATTGAATTATTTTTTATTTTATTTTTTTTACTTTGGTTATATTTTTGAATAAAAGCGTGTGTGTTTATTTGATATTTGGACTAAAGTCTTCATACATTATACACTTTACGTCATTATTAGTATAACATGGATCTTTGTAGACATGGAACACACACAAAATGCATGTGTTCCAAATAACGATATTCTTTATTATTTACCCTATACACCTCCAGGTACCTCACACGGAAATTATGAGCCTTGGCTTGAGCTGGGAAAACTTTTTACATGAGATGAGCTCCGTCAAGTGGAGGATGGGATAGCAGGCTGCTTGCTTCATAGTGATTGTAATTTAAACGGGCGCTGCCTCGATATTTATATGTGCTTTGGGTGCCTTTCAGCTTGTGACATCATGACATTGCCTATTTCGAAAGACTTTGTGTGCTTGCAGAAGTGCCTGAGTTTTAAGACCACTTACAGTGTCACAAGAGACTTACTGATAAAGCCATGAAAAAAATAAGAAAAACTTGTAGGGAATTCTTTCTAGTTTTATGTTTTTCTGCTTTATTTTGATGTACGCTCCTTTTTCTAATATAGAAATCTGAGTGTGTCTTTGTGAAGTATACTGATCCACACTTCTGAACCCATCCCAAATTTTCACAGGGGAAGACCCCAGCCTATGTTTCTATCAGAAATTTGACCACACCAGTGCTTTATTAGGGATGTGTTCCTAATATGTATTTTTGGAACTTGGAAAAGATATGCAAAAGTTGCTCCCCACAGTAGATTAAGTCAGTGAAACTTTTGTATGTGGCCATAATTTTTTCCCCCTGGGTAGTTTATTGAGTGACCACACCTGCACTTTATTTCACACTGGGCAGCAACAGGTACTGCTCAGTCTGTCGAGTGCATTCCCATAAAGTCTGCCTATGTGCAGATGGGCTCATGCTGTGCACTGTTAGGAGACCCGGTCTTCCTTTTCCGGGTCCTCCTCTTATTCTGGGGCACAATGACGGTCTGAGTCTCCTTATGAGAAGGAAAGAGACCCTGCACTATCTGCACTCCTGTAGACCTTCATGAGAACGCTGTCAGCTCTTGGGGCTGGGAGTTTTGACAGCCGGCAATTACCAGCCAGCGACTAATATGCACCTCTGCCGTTTCGGCCCCCACCAGGCTATTGGTCATCATGGCGATGTCCATTGTATGGGTTGTGGCTACTTGGAAATTGGAACTGACCGATAACAGTGCCATTTTCGCCCTGCACCCCCTTTTCCTTTACGGTATAGGCTACACCTACCTGTACCGCCACATCTTTCAGGTCAGAGAGTCCAGCGTCGTGCCACATCAGCCACTCCTGTGCTGCCTTAAATTGCGCGCAAGCTTCTTCTCCAGCCTCTCAGGAACAGTTAAAATTCTACCTAGGTATAGTGCAAGTTACACTTCAGTAATATGCAGTTTCACTTTCATAATGGTGTTGGGATTAATGGAATTTCTTTCATTCTCTACATTCTGGTTAAATCAGTTTGAATTTTGGAAAGCATAACAACACTAAAAAAGGTTTGTCCATGAAAAAACTCCTATATTTTGTTTTCTTCATTTTGAATATGTTTGATTATGTCTTTAGTAAAGGGTGTGTGCAAGGTTGTGTGAAGAGTTGTTAAGTATGTGAACTTCACACTAATACGTTTGACTGAACAGCACATTTAATTACGGAGCTTTGTTTAAATGTTAATCAAATGAGCTAAGGTTGTAGTATCTTTACATTGTAGCATAACATTTGAAAAAAGATGGTTTGTGTCACTTGCTTTATATGTATGACACAGCCTTTGTGAATGCGTACATGGGATGTTTGTGTGTTAAATATCCAACCCAAGCATGTTTTTACTTACCTGCTTCCTTCTAGGTAGCTTGAAAAGAAAGCCATCATTAGAATAAGAATAAATTAATCATCTTTTTGAGCCTAATTTTTCTCTTACTGAGTTACAATACAGGTTCAGTCTCATCAATCTTGTGATTGCTCTACTGAATTACTTGTGCTTTATTAACAAGGCACTCTGTCATACAAACCCATGCTTACTTGGATACATTTATGGATAACGTCAGACACACAAACTAAGGGTATGTCTCACTGGTACAAGACTGACTGATATTATGGGGAAGGATTTGACTGTAACACTAACACGATGGATGAGACCAATGATGTCACTTCTACCCAGGAGAAGACTTGCTCTGCCAATTCATCCTCCTCCTCTGCATTTAAAACCACCCAACCTGGGAAATCCTTTTCATTCTGCACCAAGTCGCTAGTTAGGACGGAAGTCTTCTGAGAGCTAACCTTGAAAAAGAGTTACTCTTGATGTATCCTTCCATTTTCATCCCTTTCAGTTTCACCCAGCCAGAATGGACATTAAATTTTGTTATTTGCTGGTACCCCAAATGTTCCTTTTGTTTTTACAATATTTAATTGATTGCGAGGGGCATCTGTAGGGTTTCATTAACAACCATATATATATATACTAGCAAAATACCCGCACTTCACAGCGGTGAAATACTGTCTGAATATTTTTATTAATAAAAAAGTAAACATTTTTAGACCGAAGGAAAATATGTAAAAAATTAATTGTTAAGGATCTCTCTGTATACCACGTTGTCAGTTCGGCCCTCTGGTTGTAATATGACTAAGCTGTGTGCTGAGCTCACTCTTGAGCATGTAACATACAGTTGGCCATGTGAAAAGCAATCCTGCCTCAAATCAATGCCAACCTTTGTAGTGTTTGTCCCTGAGACTTATTAATTGTCATTGCGAAGCAGAGCCTTACTGGAAATTGAACGCGTTTGAATTGAAATGGGAGATTAGATGGTATAACGGGGATGCGAGGAATAAAAACTGTGTCACCTGAGGCACTGCCAGTAAAAATAGTTGCTTCAATTAGGTTGTTTTGTAGAGATGTGACCTGAAGTCTTGTGCCGTTACAAAGTTTCGGTGGTTGTAAGTTTCTCAGTAACATTATTGGTGCCCCAATCTTCAAGATGAGATTATGCTCAGGAGTGCCTGGAGGATTTAGAGTGTTGAGAAACTCTACTGGATAATGAACTGCGTCTTCTACTTCTACAACTGAATCAACAGATTGATATGTTTTTGTTTGTGAAGGTAGTTCTTGAAGTAAAATGTGGTTTATAGTTGTAGTCATGTCATTTTTTGGTGTCAGGATAGCTCTCTCTCTTAACCATGAGACGTCATGTTGGTGTAGATTTCGTAGATCGGGGTAAACATTTTGAAGAAGGCTTTGTAAGGTATTGACGATGAGACATAGATTTGTAGGAATATTTATTTTACGGTTTTCTTGTATGAAGGTACCATCACCTATACTCATCAGAAGAGTAGAGAATTCCTCTGCTTTTTTGTCGCCTTTCAAATGAACTCTCATGTTTATTTTTAAAGTAACAACATGGATTTGTGGCCATAGGTATGAAGATTTCAGAGATGCTTTAACTTCATCAGCGCGTGTTCCTCTGGGCACGACTGGAAGGGTTTGGCGGAAGTCTCCAGCCAGCAACACTGTCAAGCCTCCCATAAGTTTGTTGGTGTTTCGGATGTCTTGGAGGGTCCTGTCTAAAGCCTCAATACCTGCTTTGTGTGCCATAGTGCATTCATCCCAGACAATAAGGTGACAATGTCGCAGCACTTCAGCCATGTTGCTCTGCTTTGATATGTTACACATGGGGGATTCAGTATGGTTGAGGTTTAGAGGCAGTTTGAAAGCTGAATGAGCAGTTCTGCCACCCTGTAGAAGAGTTGCAGCAATGCCAGAAGAAGCCACAGCTATGGCAATGTTACGTTTTGCTCAGATTTTTGCAAGGAGAAGGTTTATTAGGAATGTCTTACCAGTTCCACCTGGAGCATCAAGGAAAAACACTGTGCCAGTGGCTGACGCAACGTTGCTCATGATTTGCTCATAAACTGACTTTTGGTCACTATTTCGCAACCGCTCGTTATTTCTGACTATATTGGCCAATTGCGAGGTGTTGTAAGATGTCTCTTTCAAGTATTCGGGATTTGATGCAAGTTGTGCGAGTCCTGTTAAAGGTGAAGGCAAACCGTAATGATGAAGAGATTGACCTCCAATAGCAATGACGTAGTTTTGAAGCAACTGTAGACACTTGTTATAGATCAAATTTAACCACTGGTGGACTTCTGTTCCTATATGATCTCTTTCAGTCTGTCTCCTAACATCTTCTGCCATGCTGTCTTTATGTTTTTCCCATAGGTTTAAGGGGTTTTCCATTTGGCAGAACACCAACATGACAGCAAATAGTTCACGGATCTTTTGAGGTGAGCGAGATAGAGCAGCTTCCTGCAGTGTCTCGTCCCAGTTGATATCGTCATGTAATAAACCGAGTGCCCTGCAGGCTGACTTATAGGTCGGATGTAGGATACCATTAACTGTTCTGAGACATTTGAAAGATGTGGGACCTGTGATTTTGTTGAGGAGTAGTCGAAGATGGTAGCATTCACAGTTATTCGGGTGTACAGTGTAGACCCGTCCCAGTACATTATCCTTTTTTACTCCCGAATATCCTGGTACAGGGTTGCCCTGTTTCCTTCGACGAAACATGTTGTTTGCCCACACTTAATATGATGGAATTTCATTATAATGAAGTTGTTTAGCAAAATCATCATGTTTGCAAAGGTCAAAGAATGCTAAAAGGGTTGTTTGTGGTGGATTGTGTACTTTATCGGCAACATTGCCTTCTGTGAAATAAATTCTTTGTCCGTTCTAAAGATGCACAGCAAGATGAACGACCGGAGGGAATCATTCGTGAATGGGAAAACAGAAAATGCGCCAGGCTGCTTCAGAGCTACTAATGTAACGACCAGCTTCGTATCGAGATACTTCGTCATTTTGATTTTGTATTGTAAATACTGCCTGGTCACTTCCTTTGTTAACATACTTGCAGATGTATTTGATTGATTTTACTGAATTGCAAAATTCGACATTGATGTGAGCATTAAAGAAGCGGGACAGCACAGGACTATAAGGGACCACCCATCTGTTGTCGATATCTACTCCTTTGATGTTAATTGTATGACCTCCATCAGCAGGTGCGCGCCGGCGGTACTGAGGGTAACCATCTTCTCCGGTTTGAGTTTGCGAGATGAACGGACGCGGGTACTTCTTAGTGCATATTCTGTTGATCATGCAGGGCGAGTTGATATTATGAGGTCCACATGGGCCGTGAATCATGTTGGATTTTACTATTTTGTGTAGGGCAGGGTCAGTCTGTGGATCAGGAATTTCTGCACGGATGAGTTGATCGATGAGAGCTGGTTTAATCGTATCCTTTAGCCACAATAGAATGTGTGCATGGGGAATACCTCGCTTTTGCCACTCTATGTTGTACATGTAGCAATTTGTACAGCCGAAAATGTTACTCTTTGTGAGCAAGTCTATCATTTTGCGAATCTTGAGATGAAATACACGACTGATAAGGTCATGGCGATCGTGAGGTTTTTGACGTGGAAGGAGAGTCTCAGTGATCTCAGGCCATTTATTATTGCAAGTAAATGTGATGAATAAGTCAGGGCGGCCATAACGACGAACATATGTCATTGCGTCTTGTGTACGCTCGTGCATATAGCGAGGTCCTCCAGTGAAGGAAGATGGTAATATCACAGCTTGACCAAGTTCTGTTAAATCAGTGTCGTTTTTGTCAATAGCATCTTTTAAGTGAACGTAATTTTCAGCCCGAAGTTTTTTTTGATTTAGTCTGATATAATTTAGTCTTTCGGATTCAATTTTTGTGTACATATCTACTAAAAACTGATTTAATAAAGTTCGGAAGAAAAGGATATTATTAGCATGATGTTGTCTGATCATAAGCCGGTATGAATAGAAGTTTGCTGCAGAGACGGTTTTGTTCATAGGTAACTTACTGGTAGCATGAACTTGAGGTATAGACACAGAATAGCCGTCTTCACCATAGCAGAACATGAGAGGATATTGAAGTGCATCATAGGATCTGTGGGTTTCTTTAATGCGTTGCAGTTTATTGTCTCTGGTTTTCAAGACAATATCTCTATTGTGGAACGTTTGCCCAACGATGTCAACACCAACTTGATGAACTGTGGGTTTATTAAATCTGCCTTTGTGTGCATGTAATGGTTTTTTGTCTGCGTGAATGACAACTTTGAAGTCTTTGTCATCATCTGAAATACTGTCCATTGTGGAGTGGAAGTCCTGGATGTAAGTGTTACAGTAATGGAGCATTTTTTGTAATTGCTTGACCAGGGGCATGTTAAGTCCAGAAAAATTAGCGCAGCGGATTTGTGCTTCCTTTTCATCATCCCCGACGAAATAAATTTGCAAAAATTTGTGTTCCTCACTTGGCATAGGTAAAAGACTGCCAATCAAGTGATACACTTGTCCCTGAACTTTAAACGAAGGCATAAAATTTCCCTCAACGATTTGGTTAGCACCAAATGATGTCATTTGAAATGCGCTGTTGTACTTTCAAATGTTGTTCAAGAAATGCTCACTTTGAGGATGTTCGCCATTTAACAGGCCCTCAAGAAGGTGAGGAAGCTTACATAAAGGAGTGAGAGAGACTTTACCACCGTTACAGCACAAACCAGGAGACTCGCATTTCCACTTCTTTGCTTGACAATAGTCACAGTGAACATCCATAGATCCAATGTGTACTGTTTTATCAGACTCATAATGTATGTTTGGGTCGTACGCAAATCCACAATTGGCTTTTTTGAGCCAAACTTGTTGTTTTCGTATGAGCCGCTTTTCATTATTGGGATCGTATCTAGAAACAGAAGCTCTATTAACTTGTGGATGTGCTTACGAGTATTTAGCGACAGCGTCCCTATTAACTTGTGGATGTGCTTGCGAGTATTTAGCGACAGCGTCCCTATGAACTTGTGGATGTGCTTGCGAGTATTTAGCGACAGCTTCCCTATTAACTTGTGGATGTGCTTGCGAGTATTTAGCGACTGCGTCCCTATGAACTTCTG
>JANRMT010062856.1:37305474-37317969 GCA_026402145.1 Polypterus bichir lapradei
TAGAACTTGAAAAGATATATTTTTTCGTACATCGAGCCCGCGTGCTATTGTGGTTTTGCCTGCATGCCTCAATAAGTCACCCTCCCCTCGCTCTTACTTTTTTACCGTTCATCTAATGAATACACTGAGTATGGCTTTACCAAAACAATCATTGATTGCGAATAAAGTATTCATTATTCGAGTATGTAGATCGGGGTATATATATACATATATATATACCCGCGTATCGCAGCGGAGACGTAGTGTGTTAAAGAAGCTATGAAAAAGATTTGTTTCTTACTGCATCAATAAACAGCTCGTCTTCTTCTTTATCTGAGACCTGACACACTGCATGCACGGGTTTTTTTTTTAACACTGTCTTCCTTTAGCGGGACATTCACTTTTTCCACCGTGTGCTTTGTTTCTGCAGTAGCTGCAGTTATGAATAATATGCTTGTATGTATCAGACGCTTTATATTTTTTTGCTGCCTTTTCAATTTTGTAATTCGGTTTTTGTTCAGCGCTCTTCGGAACTGTTGCTTTTTGTCTGTGCACTGTGTCAGTTCACGTGAGCCGCTCGGTGTACATGCATCGAAGTTTCCCAGCTGTGCTGGTGCCATGTCGTGCTATGTCCATGGTTGTGTCTAATGTTACCTAAGTCCCGGCACTTAAAACTTTCTCTCGCAGTTTCGCTGAGTTTGTGCCAAACACCACCCTGACCATCTCATCTTCCTCTGCATAAGCACAGTCCTTCACCCGTGAATATTTACCCGTGGCAGTGTTTCTATTGGATTGCCGCTGACAGACGGCCTTATATGGGCAGGCACTAAATTACAAACGCTAGCGGCAGCCTGTCTATGAACTTCATTTAAAGTTTAGGTTTACATCGTGCTTTGTTTCCGAAGTAGCAGAACTCATGAATATGGTTGTATATGTCACTCGCTCGCTTCTTATTGTTTCGCTGCCTTCTCAATTATATAATGCATGTTTTCTTCAGCGCTTTTTGGGCCTCTTCCTGGTTTTCTACCTACTGCGTGATTACGTGGGAGGCGTGATGATGTCACACGAAACTCCGCCCCCACGGGTTTCACGCTCATCTCCATTACAGTAAATGGAGAAAAACATCTTCCAGTTATGACCATTACGCGTAGAAGTTCGAAATGAAACCTGCCCAACTTTTGTAAGGAAGCTGTAAGGAATAAGCCTGCCAAATTTCAGCCTTCTACCTACACGGGAAGTTGGAGAATTAGTGATGAGTCAGTCAGTCAGTCAGTCAGTGAGTCAGTGAGTGAGGGCTTTGCCGTTTATTAGTATAGATATATATATATATATATATATACACCAAACCTACACAGAATATGTTCATGTTTAAATAATTTAAAGAAAATCTGAGTAGCCTTAACATTTATAGTTAGCAAAGGATGCTACTAATAGAAAACTTAGTTGTAAAAACTTCTGTTATTATTAGTTTAGACAGAGTTCCCTAACCTTCTAAATTTACTATGTAGCTCTTTTATTTCTTAAGAATATTGAAGAGGACAGCCTGTCTGGCCCTCACTAGTATATTTCTAAGGTACAGGTGGAAATGCAGCAGTCAGAATAGGGGCTGATAGAAAGAATTCTAAACACACAACCTCAGACCTTAATTACCTTTGCAGGATCTTCACTAACAGCAAGAAACATAGTGAGGCTCGTGGACTAGCTGCTGTTATGACATTCAGAGTGCAGAAGATTTACTATGACACAAAACAACCTGGAGATAACTGAAAAGTGAGAAATCATGGTCAAAACATTAGCAAGAGCCAAAATACCAACACAAGAATAAGTAACCAGAATCAAAGGGCAAAATAAAAATGAAAAGTCAGATTTAAAAGAGAATTGTAACCAAAACACTAAATCCTAACGCTGCGGTCTGTAAAGAATTAAAGCTATCTTGTGAGATTAAGATTGAAAAAGGTTCATCCACCAAGGGATAACAAAGTGTGAACACCACCATATTTATATTGTAACTTCCATTATGTCATCAAACAGTCATGGTGATGAGACTTTCAAAACGATGTTTTTGTGAATAGATGAAACTCAAACGTTAATAAAAATTAGGTTTTAAATTACAAAGCAAAAAAACAGAAATAGTATCCTCATAATTAAAAGTCCCAAAATAGACAAAAATAAATCCATAAACAAACATTAATACTACAGCTGCTCGGTGTTTGTGCCCATTCCAAGGTGTGTAATACTTTGGGTTTAACATAGCTTACTCGGGTTAGTAACACTTGTTAAATTGATCAGGACAGGGTAGCTCAGCAGTTCCATGTTTTTGGTTTTGTTGCAGAATATAATATAATAAAGTTTTTTTATACTTGTATGTTTGTGTAATCTATAGTTTTTAACACAAAGTTTCTGTTTTTGTGGTTCATTTATCACTTTAATTTATTTTTTTTGTAAAGTTTAAAATTATCTTGCTCCCTTTGTTTACATGATATTCTGTTTAGTGCCATGGGACTGCATCAGTCGCTCTTCTGTCATCAATGAATGTGGCCTTATAAAAATAGTGGCAGTCTAAACACTTGCTGTTCCTCAGTGGATGTATCTACAGTATTAGCATAGTGTAATAAGAGACAAAAAACAATATGAACGTTTTGGGATTCCACGCCATATATAGTGTTGGGTTTGCAAAAAAGTAACTCAAACAACAAGTAATCATAAAGCACTGAGTCATGATACAGACCGAAACTGAGAACAAATGCTCTGGCTTTATACTTAAAGGAAAGGAAGAGGTGTGTCTTAGGGTGGAAGTGAGGTCAACAGGGTTAATGCTGCCGGAAGTGGGAGGAGATTTAGACGGGTCTGTCTTCTGGAGGTGTGCAGGAGTGGGAGGAGAGACATTAATACAATGAATTAACCCCACACTCTGTGTTTTACTCCCAATTAAGCCCTTAGATTGCTTCCCATTTGCACGTGTTTGTCAATAGTTAGCCTTTTCTGCAAATGGGCCCTAGTGCTAGGTTTTCTAGTTCTTTTGACTTTTTGTTTCACACTAAAACTTGGTGTACGGACAAAAGCAGAAATGTGCGTATTTTCAAAAAAATCCAGGTGCATAAATCTGTGCGTATGCCAACTTCCATGTTCTTTCACTCTATAAATCCCGGTCAGCATGAAAAGTAATGCTGATGTATGCGCCTGCCGCCCCACCCTGACTCTTCCCAGAATTACGCCTCTTTGAATATGCAAATCAACATAAATAGCCCCTTTTGATTTGCATTCTGTGTAAAGACAATGGCAAAAGCACGGGGGAAAAGAAGAATTTCAGTGAATACCAAGTAGAGGCATGAAAAAATGTACTATTTGTTCATTAAGGCAGTGATATAAAAAGCAAAAGGAAGTTGATTGAGGTACAGAGTGGCGGGGAAACTCGAAAGTTCAAGTTGAGAAAGTCACACAGTGCCCAAATAAATAAGAAGTGGTCAGATATCAAAGTCGCAGTGAAAAGGCGAGTCATAGCTCACCGTGTGTCAGATGGAAGCGTATTAGGGTACAGAGAAAAGAAAAACAAAACAGGGACACAGTGGGAAATGAAATGCCCAAATGTCAACTTTAATCTTCAAATTTCCACTGTAATTACGTACTTTATGATGTCTTTTAAGTAGAATGTCATAAATTTCATCTTAAAATCGTTTACTAGTTTCTCAAAACTAAAGTAGCACATTAATTGCTTCATATTCAATGTGTTCGTCTATGTACTCTTATGTGTGTGAATCACTACATGCTTCTTAAATGGGTTTTCTCTTAACGCCTACAGAATACTTTACATTCATGATATTACAGCTCCCTGAACAATTTATATACTAAGATGTATACTTGATATTATTGTAATGATGTTAGGAATTAAAGCATGCATTAAACACAAGGGCATGTTGGCACAGTGGTAGCGATGAGCTGGCGCCCCCTCTAAAGATTGTTCCTGCCCCCCTGCAAGATGCTTGCTACGCTGTGTGCAAGCCTCGATGAAATAATTTATTGCAGCAGTACTGTCTCTTTCAAACGTACTAACCCCCAGTTCCTGTCCTTCCTTTTCTTTCTCCACGTAACCAATAGACACACAATCAGCTCTGTAAATAATGTCAAGTCATCTGTAAGCCTAAAATGGCAATTTTTCAAAACTTTTAAGGGACATTGAAATATCTTGTAGTACATGTTTACTTGCTCCATCCATCTACCCATCCAGGGTTGCACCAGTCCTAGCAAGCATACAGTATACATTATTTAAATGAAGTTAAAAATGTATCTGTATAATGTAATATACATACTTTGCTGCATTTCATCTTAAAAATGATTTCAAGAGCTCCAAGAAGATACTGCTTGCAAATCTAAATCGACTTAGAAGCCAGTCATCATCATCTGTAAATACGTGCATTCTTCTATTAAAATAAATTGAATTCCTTTATTGTTATTGTATGGAACAATGAGATGCAATATGCAAATCTTCCATAAATTTATTTTCCTATAAAATAATAATAATAATAATAATACAATAAAAAACAATGAAAATTTTACTGTACCAAAGCATAAGTATAATATACATGTACATACAGTGCAGATATCACAACTGTCCCTTAAAAGTTTACAGTGAGGTAATTGTAATTGTAATTTTAGGTACAAACAGTTCTACCGGAAGCATTTGATTGAATGCGTTTGTAGCTCTTGGGATGAAACTTTCTGCGCATGGCTGAGGCAGCGTGTGCTCGATGGTGTATCTCGATAATCCATTCCGATCTGTAAGTTGTGATTCCACAGTCAGATACAGTGGAGTAAAATTCTCTGAGTGGTGCACGGAGAGTAACAATGCTAAAGCAGCTATGGTATTTGGAATAGGTTGGCCATTCAGTGCATCATTATATCGTTACAGGTTGATTACAATCAAATGCCTTCAATTTATAAACAACTAGGGAAAATATACCAATAATTATTTGTTAAGGATGTCTTTGTATGCCACGTTGTCAGTTCGGCCCTCCAGTTGTAATAGGACCAAGCTGTAGCTGTGCGCTAAGCTTACTCTTGAGCATGCAACATACAGATGGCCATGTGAACAGTAATCTTCTTTCAAATCTCACAGCTTGGATTGCTGCTGTCATAATCGGTTTGAGTTTCATGGTTTGTTTCAATTACGACAGTATTTGTAGGACTTGTGTTGAAGAGACATTCGGCATCTGTCAAGCGTTGTAAGTATACAACCAGTTTCATTAATAACTTCACATCCAGCTTTTGAGAGTTTAAACATTTCTAAACATCAAAGTGTCCACTACTGAAATCGTCACCTGTGAATCTAAGATGTTTAAGAGGCATTGGCGGTTGTCCAAAGGTGTAAAATATTTGGCCATTTCGGTACACTTAAGCATTTCACTCTTCTAGTGCTCCTGTGTAGTATAATTATCTCCTGTACCGTCATCAGTCCACACCTTGAACCTGTCCCAGTCATTCAATACATAAGACACAATGTTCCTCCGGATATCAAGAGTGAGCCTGATATGGCCATGCAATATGTAACAAAGAGAATGGAAAAGGCAGGTGCCATCTCTGGGCATGGAAACCACTTGGCAAGTGACAGTTCTTTGATCGATGGTGATCACCTCGATAGACATGTTAATGGGGGTACGGTTGGAATGATAAAGGAAATGGGTACCTGAACAATGTAAAGTAAGTCTAAAATACCTACACAATAACTATAATCGTAATAAATGAACAATAAAACAGCAGAGAAGCCGTGGATTAAATAAAAAGGCTGTAGTTATCAGCAGGGAGACATGAATACCGTGACAAAGCAAGGAAGGGAATGTAGAGACTGGAGCGACAGACGGCCTCATATAGGCAGGCAGCCAACAACGTGGGAGGCGTTGGGATGGGGGACCCAATGCCGCCTCACACGGTGACCGAGCTGCAGGCTATGGACGTATATATGTACGTAAGTAGGATTCAGTTAGCGTTGGGAACCCACGTACCAAATTTCTTGAAGATGGGCCCATAAGTAACAAAGACCGTTGAAAAGTTCAATATGACGGCCGACAGTGGCATCATATCACCGAAATAAGTACCAAATTTCAGCCTTCTACCTACACGGGAAGTTGGAGAATTAGTGACGTTGGAAAGTTCAATATGGCATCTGACAGTGGCGTCACACCACTGAAATAAGTACGTACATTGGTTTCGGTTAGCGCAGGGAAGCCGCCTACCAAATTTCGTGAAGATGGGACCATGAATAAGAAAGTTCAACATGGCGGACGCTGTTGACTGTTATGACCGTTACGCGTAGAATTTCGAAATGAAACCTGCTTAACTTTTGTAAGTAAGCTGTAAGGAATGAGCCTGACAAATTTCAGCCTTCTACGTACAAGGGAAGTTGGAGAATTAGTGATGTTGGAAACTTCAATATGGCAGCCGACAGTGGCATCATACCACTGAAATAAGTACGTACATCGGTTTTGGTTAGTGCAGGGAAGCCATCTACCAAATTTCGTGAAGATGGGGCCATAAATAAGAAAGTTGAACATGGCGAACATGGTCAACCGTTATGACCGTTACGTGTAGAATTTCGAAATGAAACCTGCTTAACTTTTGTAAGTAATCTGTAAGGAATGAGCCTGCCAAATTTCAGCCTTCTACCTACACGGGAAGTTGGAGAATTAGTGATGTTTGGAAAATTCAATATGGCGGCCGACAGTGGCGTCATACCACCGAAATAAGTACGTACATCGGTTTTGGTTAACGTAGGGAAGCCACCTACCAAATTTCTTAAAGATGGGGTCAGCCTTCTACCTACACGGGAAGTTGGAAAATTAGTGACGTTGGAAAGTTCAATATGGCGGCCGACAGTGGCGTCATACCATCGAAATAAGTACGTACATCGGTTTCGGTTAGCGCAGGGAATCCGCCTACCAAATTTCGTGAAGATGGGGCAATAAAAAAAAAAGTTCAACATGGCGGACGTTGTCAACCGTTATGATCGTTACATGTAGAATTTCGAAATGAAACCTGCTTAACTTTTGTAAGTAAGCTGTAAGGAATGAGCCTGCCAAATTTCAGCCTTCTACCTACACGGGAAGTTGGAGAATTAGTGACGTTGTAAAGTTAAATATGGCGGCTGACAGTGGCATCATACCACCGAAATAAGTATGTACATTGGTTTCGGTTAGCGCAGGGAAGCCGCCTACCAAATTTCGTGAAGATGGGGTCATGAATAAGAAAGTTTAACATGGCGGACGTTATCGACCGTTATGACCGTTACGTGTAGAATTTCGAAATGAAACCTGCTTAACTTTTGTAAGTAAGCTGTAAGGAATGAGCCTGCCAAATTTCAGCCTTCTACCTAGACAGGAAGTTGGAGAATTAGTGACGTTGGAAAGTTCAATATGGCAGCTGACAGTGGCGTCATACCACCGAAATAAGTATGTACATTGGTTTCGGTTAGCGCAGGGAAGCCGCCTACCAAATTTCGTGAAGATGGGGCCATAAATAAGAAAGTTTAACATGGCAGACATTGTTGACCGTTACGCGTAGAATTTTGAAGTGAAACCTGCTTAACTTTTGTAAGTAAGCTGTAAGGAATGACTCTGCCAAATTTCAGCCTTCTACCTACACGGGAAGTTGGAGAATTAGTGATGTTTGGAAAATTCAATATGGCGGCCAACAGTGGCGTCATACCACCGAAATAAGTACGTACATCGGTTTTGGTTAGCGCAGGGAAGCCACCTACCAAATTTCGTGAAGATGGGGTCAGCCTTCTACCTACACGGGAAGTTGGAAAATTAGTGACGTTAGAAAGTTCAATATGGCGGCCGACAGTGGCGTCATACCATCGAAATAAGTACATACATCGGTTTCGGTTAGCGCAGGGAAGCTGCCTACCAAATTTCGTGAAGATGGTGCCATAAATAAGAAAGTTCAACATGGCGGACGTTGTCGACCGTTATCGACCGTTATGTATAGAATTTCGGAATGAACCCTGCTTATCTTTTGTAAGTGAGCTGTAAGGAATAAGCCTGCCAAATTTCAGCCTTCTACCTACACGGGAAGTTGGAGAATTAGTGATGAGTGAGTGAGTGAGTGAGTCAGTGAGTGAGTCAGTGAGTGAGTCAGTCAGTCAGTGAGGGCTTTGCCTTTTATTAGTATAGATATGCCAGTCATTTCAGTGTATTTGATAAAGCCACATCAGGGATGTGAATCTAAAAAATAAAGGGAAACCACACAGGAACAGTAGCACTGCTTTGACGCTGGGTGCCGCCAGTTTGCATAACCGAGCAAAGAACTTGCGTACGTGAGGGACTGAGCTGGCGTAACAACGTGTGTGGCTTTACGCCAGGTTTATTTTTTATACATCACAATGTCAGCGTGGAAATGGGTGTACTCAACATTTTTGTGACCACGCATCATTTATTGATGAGGCCCCTGGTCTTTTTGTTTCCTCATAGTAATTCTCTGAGACCATAAGTGTGTTATAAAATTTGTGATTTTTCTCATGTGTTATGATGTTGAGAGATTGTTGTCATGGCCAATCAGTGGTAGGGATAGACTGTGTTGAAGCTGAAGGCCTTTAAAACAATCTTACACAAGATTGCAGTGACTCATTGTACCCATGCAATTGGACACTGAAGAAATATATGAAAATTTTATGTATCTCTGTTTTTATAGTAGGGTAAATCTAGTGTCATCTCAAAGGGGCACTGCAACTCCCTAAACACCTAACATAAAAGTTCAGACACAAGTGCTTCAATAAACAAGAGGTTTTATTTGGTGTGAAATGCTTCCCAGTAAATGTTTCCCACAGAACCAAGTACAGTTACAGACATAGTTCCAATATACAGTGGTTCTGTTGTCTCTCCGATGTCTCTTTTCTCAGCCTCCTCTGCTCATCCAGCAAGCTTCATCCTCCTTCCACCTCTGGCTGTTGGACTTGAGGCAGGCAGCTCTTTTTATGTACAGTAATCCCTCGCTATATCGCGGTTCGACTTTCGCGGATTCACTCTATCGCGGATTTTAAATGTAAGCATATCTAAATATATATCACGGATTTTTCGCTGGTTCGCGGATTTCTGTGGACAATGGGTCTTTTAATTTATGGTACATGCTTCCTCAGTTTGTTTGCCCAGTTGATTTCAAAAAATGGACGCTACTGGCGGATGGCTTAGAAGCTACCCAATCAGAGCATGTATTACATATTAATTAAAACTCCTCAATGATATAAGATATGCATCCCACGCGGTGCTTGATTGTTTGCTTGTCTCTGCCTCTATTTCACCCTCTCTGACATTCTCTGCGCCTGACGGAGGGGGTGTGAGCAGAGGGGCTGTTTGCACAGAGGCTGTTTGCACAGAGGATACGGACGCTCCTCTACAAAATGCCGCTTTATCGTGGTGCTTCGGCATACTTAAAAGCACAATAGCACACGTATTGATTTTTTGATTGTTTGCTTTAATCTCGCGCTCTCTCTCTGACGTTCTCTGCGCCTGACGGAGGGGGTGTGAGCAGAGGGGCTGTTTGCACAGAGGCTGTTTGCTTAGAAGATACTGACGCTCCTCTAAAAAATGCTGCTTTATTGCGGTGCTTCGGCATACTTAAAAGCACACGTATTGATTTTTTGATTGTTTGCTTTTCTTTGCGAGTGCTCTCTCTCTCTGACATTCTCTGCTCCTGACGGCGCTCCTTTGAAGAGAAGATATATTTGCATTCTTTTAATTGTGAGAAAGAACTGTCATCTCTGTCTTGTCATGGAGCACAGTTTAAACTTTTGACTAAAGGATGTTATTTCATGTCTAGAGGGCTCTAATAATGTTAACAGTGTGGGAGAGTTTATAAGGGCTTAAAATATATAAAAAATAACCATACAAACATATGGTTTCTACTTTGCGGATTTTCATCTAACGCGGGGGTTCTGGAACGCAACCCCCGCGATCGAGGAGGGATTACTGTAATCCCCAGAAGTATTTCCAGTGTCCTGAAACAGTGGCTCAGAAGAACTTCTGGGTGATGTTGGAGCCCAACCAATTTGGGCTTGCCTGTCCCATCTCTTTGTCCCAAGATGTGCTGTGGTAATGCCTTAGCCCAGGGTGGGGGCTACCACCTAGTGCTCTGGGGGAGACAAAGCCCTGTGCAAGCTGTCTCCCCCTGTCCTTTCAGGTGCCCTTCACACTAGCTAAGCTCAATAAAAGCATTTAGCTAGCCTTTACCTTATTACTAGCAGACTACATTACTTATATCATTAACATGTTTAAAGCAAAAGTTGTGGTCAGACGTTTGCATACACTCATCATGGACATGAATAAAAAATCCAAAATAAATTCAAACTTGTGCACCAAATTCTTTTTTAGAGTCATTAAGAATAGATTTTGTATAATTATTCCACCCCAGAAAAGGAACAGTTCAAAGAAATCATTGAAAACCCACAATTACCATGAGATTCATGACAATGATGAGTGTATGTAAACTTCTGACAACAACTGTAAGTATGTAATGCTCCTAGCAATTTCTGCACTGTTCTATAGCATTTCTTTTTTAAGACATGATCATAATGTTTTTAGAAGAAGCATCATACAGTGGATGGATCTCTTGCCACAACTCAACCAGTTTGTCTTCCTTTTCATGCGTACACACATTTTTCTCAACCATGCCATCCATAGCTTAAACATGGAACTGTACCTTAACTGATCAATGGGACCTAAAATACAGAATTCAGATAGCATGACCTGTCATACGTCACAAACTTAAACTGACAGTGTCAAATTGTTTGACATGTCAATAAAACATTTGGAGATCATAAACTTCACAGACAGAGTCAGAATATATCGCACACCTTATGAGTGTGACTTAGTATAAGCATTTCCAGTGGTTTCATGGTAGTTTGAAAAATGACTCAGGAGATTGCATCCCACGTTAAATTCAAAGATTTGTCTAGATATTCATCATCTTTCTGAAGCTGCTTATTATAGTTCATGTTCATAGAAAGTGAAAGTCTACCATAGAAGCTTCAATGCAACCAGTTCATCCAGTCACACATAGAGAGCTAATTTACATTTCTCAATTGATATCTTTGGGATATGGTAGGAAACTGGACTACCTGCAGAAAACCTACATAGTCATAATACATATCTGTAAACTCCACACAGGCAATGGTTGGGTTAGGGTGTGAACTCAATTTTCTGGGACTTGGATTGCTATAACTCTTACACAGTGTGAAGGAGATTGCATCTCTGCATTTCTTGTAAAGCCATAAATCAATAAATGTACTTTATAATATAGAAATAACATCCTAAGGGAATAAAGATTTCTGAAGTCATTGGTCACTTCCACAATAATTCTCTTGGTGTACACAAAAACAATCATTTTGCTTAAAAAGGTGACCATGGTTATGGCTTTCCTTTGGCTATAGTTGGCATACAGGTGCTCATTAGTTTAGCTCGTTGTATTGTATTTAAACAAGACAGCTGAATCAAATTTTGCATGTATAATAAAGGTGAACTGATTTAAAATCCAGGTTACAAGGTGTCTCAAAAATTTTGTCTGGATGGGTTTTGGTAAATGAGGAGGACAAAAAAATACATCACTTCAAAAAGAAATGTTACCTGCATTTACTTTAGATACATTTAAAGTCTAGAATGTAAGGCCTGTGAAAAAATTACATTTTTGATTCTTTTTTGCTAAACTAAAACCATGTTATTATGCCAAAACATTTCAGTTGATGGTACTGAATTTGGCATTTTTTTAGGTTACACTCTAGTTACAATGAAGCATATAGTACATGCTAGTGGTTCAATGGAAATAATATTAAGGAAGTGTTATAATGGAGGATCAACAACAAAATGGTGCTTTACTCAAAAGCTGCTGTGTCTACTTTTCGAAAATTTTGTGTTTACATTATTGCTCCTGCAGAATAAAATATCAGCCTAGAGCTTTAAGAATTTCAATGGAAAACTGTAATGGGAGTCCCAACACCACAAAAATCATGCATTACTCCAAAACAGCTGAGTGGATGTTCATGAAGTTCTAAATGTATATTACAGTGAAGGCAACGTAACATAGAGTTTATGGAGTTTCATAACTTTCATCATGAATAGGGGTTCAATAGAGAGAACAAGACAGATAGATAATGTCATGCATGTGCATCAGGGGGTCCATTTCTGGGCTTGTCGGAGGTAAGCATTACCATACACCAGGGGGCATGATCACTGATTATCTTATCTCAGTCCATGAACTATAAGAGCAGAGCACTCCTGGAAAGGAGGTGTCTCATTTGGGAGATGAACAAGCTCTAACGGAGCTCCGACCCTGAAGCCTGACCACTCTTCAGAGCATACTTACTCTAGCCAATGGCTGATTGTACTTCTAGTGACTTATAGTGCCATTGTGTATTTTGTTAGTCTTATTATTTCAGTTAACAGGGAGGCCCAGTTGACACCTCAGCATTTTAGATGTAGATAACAAGAGATAGATAGATAGATAGATAGATAGATAGATAGATAGATAGATAGA
>JANRMT010062856.1:37323455-37335780 GCA_026402145.1 Polypterus bichir lapradei
TATCTATCTATCTATCTATCTATCTATCTATCTATCTATCTATCTATCTATCTATCTATTTATACATGAGGCTCCTGGTCATTTCACATTTGACCCCAGGCCACAGTTTTACCCCTATCTGGCCATCTCAGAACAACAATCACCCACAACAACCCAATAACATTACCCAATCCCTTAATAACACTCCCCTAAACCAAGCCTTCTGTCTCTGCTTTTATTGCACAAAGGTTGCTACCCAAATGGAGCCCATAAATACACTGAAACAGGCACAGAATTTCCTTACATTCTTCCCAGACTGCAAAGAGAAAAATCAACTAAAAGCAAAAGAATTCAATATTTGTTTTGAGAAAACCAAGCAACCAACATATAGTACAAACAGACAGATCCAGAAAGGTAAATATTTAACTAGGCCCTGACATGCAGCAGCTGAATCAATAAGAAGGCAGTGACTGGGACACATGCCCCCTGAATAACATTTCAAAATGTACAGACGAACCCCCATCCCCTTATATTTAGCATGAGGCATTCTATAGAGATTCATTTTCATATAAGGACGTTTTCATGCATGGATGCATGTGTGCATGTGCGAGAGAGCGTGAAAAAGAGTGAGAGACAGATTTGATGTCATTTAAGTGGTTACTGGAGTACAAAATAAACCCTTTAACAAAGATATAACAAAACTGAATAGAAAAACTAATTCAAGTGACAAGAAGATACTGTTAATAAGGAGAGCTGGAGACTCAAAAAGGGTTGGGGATGGCCACCTTGTATACTGAAAAATGTTGCAAAAAACAAATGGTTACAACTGACTTCAAAACCGAACTGAATATAGAATGAAAAACAGAGGCATTTATATGGTAGAGACAGGAAGGGGATGCTCCAGGGTGTCCGGAAGAAGAAGTGATGTCTTTAGTAGGGGGGTTCTGACAGGGAAAGGCTGGAAGTGACATTTTCAGAGAGCAGGTTAAGGGTGACAGGACTATTTGGTTAGCTCTTCAGCTGGTCTGCAGAGGGACAAAAGGAAAGATGTTTAGATGACAGCGCCAACCCATGGTCTGGCTGAGAAACAATATTATTTGAGCCTATCAACCTTCTCCCAAGTGCACATGGATGACAATACCAATCAGAAATGATCCACCTGCGTCTGTGTGTCTGCTTTTATCCCTTCAGCACTAACTTTTATAAGTGTATAAATTTACACAGGCTGTTACAAACTCAAATCAAATATATGTTTTTATTTTAAAATAATAATAATTAATAATAATAGCATCTCACTACTCAAAGTGTTAAAATACTGTGAGGACTTGGGATTCAAACCAAGAATCATGTTCTCTGCAAAGCAGCAGCTCTACCTCTGCACCACCTGAGCAAATGTGCAAGACAGGTACATTTTCACTGTGAAATACACAAACATACACATGCATTCAAACATCTACCTATATAATTCCCTACAACTCATTGCCAGATAAAAACCTCCACACAGACTTGAGTGATGAGAATTTTGCTGTGTCGTGACTTCAGCTTGCTGAATAGAGGATGGGTGAGAGCATTCTGCATGCTGCTAACTGACACATTTGCAAAGCAAAAGCGTTCATCATTCAGCAGTTGGTACTATGATAAGGAAGAGCGAGGAAAATGAAGGTGGTCTGGCACAACAAAAAATGTGTAGCTTGTAGCTATTCTAGTGTTAACCTCCATTTTTTCCCATTCTCCCTCTCCATTTCTATCCTCTCAGACTCCCTTTTAATCTGTACCAAGGTGCACGTGCTACAAACACCAGCTCCAAGGCATTAGTGAAGTACTTGACTGACTCTTCTATACGCGTATATATGCAATCAACCAAGCACTCCAATCACCCACGAAGTGGCTCATGTACATCTTCATATGCACCTGCGTCTGCCTGAATACTGCATGCTCTAAATTATTTAATTAATTTAAAAACATTTAATTTTTCTCAATTTACACTCAGTTTTGTGGCATTGTTTTGAGTTTACAAACTGCTTGAATCTTTCACAGAATAGTAGTACTATTTGGTTTTGTAACAAGTTTTTCTGTAGCTGCTCTGTCTAGTATTAATTTTTTTTGCCAGCCTGTTTACATTACTGGCTATATTATTATTATTGAATTCTGGGTGTCACATGTCATAAATATTAATTTATTAAGCACTGGAATTGTGGATATCTTTCTTCATGACAGTACATGCATATTTAAAAGTACACAGTTGTGAAGGGCTGCATTGACTAGCAGAGCTATTGCATTCATTACTGTACAAGCTTGTTTTTTTATAACTTTCAAAAAAGTGCATAAAGGTTTCTTACATATCAACAAAGACAAAAAGACAAACACAGACAGCTGTGGGATTAATGACATTTTGAAATCTCAGTAGTCCTTTCACAATTAGCTAATGGCTCTCATAATGAGCAACACCTCTTGCTCTTTGGTGACTAAACCTAGTGGGATCTTTAAAGAATGGTTCCAGTAATTAGCAGAGGTCATTATGTAAGTCTTAGAATAACAAAGGAAAGGTTAAGCTTCATAATTGCAATGCCTGAGGTGAAAAATGTCATGCTAAAAGGCAGTTTAGCAGTACAGAGAGATGAAAGCAAAAACTGTGGTCTGAGGCAGGCAAGGGTAAAAACCATGAGATTAAACAAAATGTCAAACATCTAAGCCAAAAACATATTCCAAAATTCAAAATGAAAAACTCACTTCAATAAAATGCCCTTTCAAAATTAAGTGTAAACATTTTAAATTGAAGTACCTTTATATTGTTAAAAAAGTAAAACTGACTGCCAACGTAGTAAGAGAATTTCACTTAATAAGATCTCTTAAAATGAGTCAGCATATATAACTGTCATTACTCTACTTAAAACCTTAAAATAAGATCAGAAGGACTCATTTTTAATAAACTGCCTTAGTTTATCTACTACAACAACAAACCAGTTATTACTTTAAACAAGTATCAGATTATGTAAAATAGGGTTTTTGCCATTTTTGTTATTAGAAAATAAAAAACTCCATCACATGCTCTTAAATTAAGGAAACATGACACACCTTTCAGATTGCTCTTTATTCACAAAAGAATCATGTGCAAATTTTTGGCAATTTCTTTACAACAACTTTTTACTTTTAAAACTCTTATAAACATTTGTACCCTGTACAGACTATCGAATTTTGATCAAGTCCTTACCTTTAACAACTAGTGTTTTAATAGGACAGAAAATTAAGTACTTTTTTTTTTCATTCCCTCTCACCTAAAGATGGACTATAACAAATCACTGCAGAGACTAACATGAAAATTAACTTTTTAAAATAAAATAGTTTACTACAAAATTTACTAAATAAGACATTGTTTATTTTGTGAACCAGTAATAAATACTCTACTGTTTACTAAACACTCTCCATTCAGCCATTGCTTTTTTATTAGGTATAAGGTGATATTCATGAATGCTGTCTTTCAGTGAATCAGTTTGGATGACAGATAACAAAGCAGCAACACATTTTGGGTATGTAAAGTGGAAAATGTAATATCATGCAGTCAGATGGCATGGAACCTAGTTGATCATTTTCTAAGGTTGGGGGGTCAACAGCATTGTGCCAATAGCCAGAAGGAGGTTAGTGGTGTCCATGATAATAACAGAAGTGGTGATAGACCATTAGATGACTAAGAGAAACACAACAGAGAGTTGACAAATGTAAGGCATATCAAGTTAAAAATTCAGCTTATTTGACAATAACTGAAACTTGCGTCAAGAATATGCAGCAATGCCTCACTTGCTGATCTGAGGTTTTTAGGTGGGACAATTGAGGAGGGAAACATTTAAGGGAGGGCCTTCAACAAAGCAACAGATTGATCCTTTGAAAGACAAACACTGATTATTTCTTGTGCATTTTAGTTGCTTCTAGATTAGTTTTGTGGTTAGACTAAAGTGCAGCATTTGACACCAATTCATATTTACCTCACAGGCTAGAAAATGATGTTGGGCTTATCGGTACTGTGCTCGCTTGGTTTAGTTCTTATTTATCAAATCGATTCCAATATGTACAGAAATGTGCTGACAGTACTCCATCATTATACACAGAACTGAAATATGGTGCCCCGCAGGGCTCAGTACTGGGACCTTTACTGTTTTCACTTGACATGCTTGCACTGGGATCTCTCATTAGAAAACATAATGTTAATTTTCACTTGTATGCAGATGACACCCAGTTATACCTTTCATTTAGATCAAATAAAGTTTCTTTCGATGTTGTCTTTAATTAGTTGTGTTAGTGAATTAAAGGAGTGGATGGATGAGAACTTTAAACACAGATAAAATAGAGATGTTAATTGTTGGAGGGAATAACACTGATCACAACAATATTCGGTCATCATTTAACTCAGTTGGAATCCCCATTAATTTTAGTGAATCAACCCGCAATCTAGGAGTTATCTTTGACTCTAGCATGTCATTTAAAGCACATATTACAAAGTTGTCCAAATCATGTTTCTTCCATCTTAAAAATGTTGGGAAATTAAGGCGCTTTCTACATAAACAGGATTGTGAGAAATTAATTCATGCATTTATTTCTAGTAGGATTGACTACTGAAATGTGGTGTTCACTGGATGTCCACGCTGTTCTTTATACAGCCTCCAGTTAATCCAAAATGCTGCTGCAAGAATTATTACAAGAACAAGAAAATACAAACACATAACTCCAGTTCTTAAATACTTACACTTGCTCCCGGTTAAGTTTAGGGCAGATTTCAAAATCCTCCTTTTAACATACAAAACATTAAATGGCCAAGGTCTGGCTTACTTGTCTGAACTAATCATGACTTACAAACCAGAGTGCACATTAAGATCTCAAAACGCCGGTCTGCTTATGATTCCAAGGATTAATAAAAAAACAGTGGGAGGTCGAGCTTTTAGATACAGGGCCCCTAAACTGTGGAATGGTCTGCCTGCTACTATAAGAAATGCCCCTTCGCTAAGCTTTTAAATCCCAGCTGAAGACTCACTACTTCAGTTTAGCATATCCTGACTAGAGCTGCTGATTAACTGTACAGACTGCATCTCTGTTGTTAGTAATTAGCACTAAAACATAAGTAACAGGATAGTTATAATTGGATACTAACCCTCACCTATTCTGTTTCTCTTCTCAGTACTCAAATGTAGCACTTGGTGCTATGGCCCACCTGCCAAGTTGTTTTGCCTGATCCGTACTTCTAAAATTTTTATTTTTATGCTGTATTGAGGATTTGTTCTGTTCTGTGTATTGTATTGTATTGACCCCCTTCCTTTTGACACCCACTGCACGCCCAACCGACCTGGAAAGGTGTCTCTCTTTGAACTGCCTTTCCCAAGGTTTCTTCCATTTTTTCCTTACAAGGATTTTTTTTCTTTGGGAGATTTTTCTTGTCTTCTTAGAGAGTCAAGGCTGATGGGCTCAGTTTAGTTGAAACCCTAAATGCACATTCTTCTTAAGATTATCTAGAGTCAATTGTGGCATCAGTGACTTATACCATAGTCCACAGAACAGTGTACTTTAACAAAAGATGGTGCTGACTGGTGTGGCAGGCTGTCTGCTTGTCTTGTTAATTTATGTTTTAACTAGACATTAAGCCCATTACAATAACGGGCGCTAGAACAGTAGTGCATAAACATTAGTAGGAACAGTCTATATTAAATGGCAAGGGACCTTGTATGTGGCTGTAATATGTGTCACTGTATTGTGTGCCTTTAATTTTCTCTCTCAGTAATACTGGTTTGTATTTCCGGAAAATGCCTGTAATTTTGTATGACAGTAATACAGTGGAACCTCGGCTCACGAACATAATTCGTTCCAAAACTCTGGTTGTAACCCGATTTGGTCGTGAACCGAAGTAATTTCCCCCCATAGGATTGTATGTAAATACAATTAATCCATTCCAGACCGTATGAACTGTATGTAAATATATATTTTTTTATGTTTTTAAGCACATATATAGTTAATTATACCACTGACTGCACAGCGTAATAGTAAACTAAATGTAAAAACATTGAATAACACTAAGAAAACTTTGAACAACTGAGAAAACTAAGAGTGGAAGAGTTTGCGCTATAGCCTTACAACCCGCTCGCTAAAAACACCTTTTTTAATGAGTTTTAAGCACAGGGAAAAAAATGAACAGTTGAAAAATTAATAAACAACCAAGAAAAGTAACACTGCAACAATGCACGCGCACACTTGTGTGTGTGTGTGTGTGTGTGCGTCCCGCGCGCGCCTGTGTGTGTGTGTGTGCGCGTCCCGCGTGCGCCTGTGTGTGTGTGTGCGTCCCGCGTGCGCCTGTGTGTGTGTGTCCCGCGTGCACCTGTGTGTGTGTGCGTCCCGCGCACGCCTGTGTGTGTGTGTGTGCGTCCTGCGTGCATCCCGCGCGCGCCTGTGTGTGTGTGTGCGTCCCGCGCGCGCCTGTGTGTGTCCCGCGCGCGCCTGTGTGTGCGTCCCGCGTGCGCCTGTGTGTGTGTGTGTGCATCCCGCGCGCGCCTGTGTGTGTGTGTGCGTCCCGCGCGCCCCTGTGTGTGTGCGAGTCCCACGTGCGCCTGTGTGTATGTGTGCGTCGCGCGCGCCTGTGTGTGTGTGTGCGCGTCCCGCATGCGCCTGTGTGTGTGCGTCCCGCGAGCGCCTGTGTGTGTGTGTGTGCGTCCGGCGCGCTCCTGTGTGTGTGCGCGTCCCACGTGCGCCTGTGTGTGTGCTTCACTCGCGCGCCTGTGTGTGTGTGTCCCGCGTGCGCCTGTGTGTGTGTGTGCGTGTGTGCGTCCCGCACGCGCCTGTGTGTGTGTGTGCGTCCTGCGGGCGCCTGTGTGTGTGTCCCGCGGGCGCCTGTGTGTGTGTGTGTGTATGCGTGTTTGCGTGCGTGTGTCTGTTGCGTGGGCGCCTGTGTGTGTGCGTGTGTCTGTCGTGCACGCGCCTGTGTGTGCGTGTCTGTCTCTCATGATTCTATGTATGTGTCTGCACAGGGAATGCACAGGAAGAGACTGAACACGTGCCGTGTGACCCCGCGCATGCGCACTTCACCAGAAGACACACAATTTTTGTGATTTTAACATACAGCTTTTTTTTGAACTTAAACCTTTGGTTAATGACTTTTTATCATTGTTGGACTTGGATTTGATTTTATCCAGCATATTAATGTTCCAGCTCATTCTCTTGGACACACCCTTGATCTCATTGTTACACAAGGTATTTCAGTTAATAATATTGACATATATTATGTTCCTTTTATTTATCATTTTTATCTAATGAGGGATGTGAAAATTACTGTTCATGTTGCTACTCCAACCTGTGTTTCACACTTTTCTCACTTTGTAAATTATTCTAATATATCTAATTTTAAAACCATATGTTCCAGTTTGGATCTACATGGCCAGTGTTATAGTATTGATGATTCTGTCTTACCTTTAAATTCATCATGTAAAATGGTTTAGACTCAATAACTCCCTTCAGAATGTGCTGACAAAAGGGAAGACCTGTTCCATGGCTTAATGGCATCACATGGCAGCTGCAGTACAACTGTAGGATTGCTGAATGCCAGTGGAAGAAAGACTGGCTTGCTCTATCTGCAAACATTTTTATCATTTCTCAGTTTAACCTCCAGGGGGCAGTTAAGAAATATAAACATGATTACGTCTCTGATTTGGTATCCTCTTATTCTAAGAAACCCAAAGTCTTATGTAAGGCAATTAATGTGACCCCCATTTAGAGATGGGATTAAATAGTAGTGTTCATTCATGTGAGCAGTTTCTTTCATTCTTTGTCCACAAAATCAATACTATCTGCTCTGGGATATGTACTTCCTGTTGTTAATCATGTCATTGTTTTGTCCTCTTGATTTTGTTCCACCACATCTTTTACTGGATGCATTTGATGTCTTGGGCCCAGTGTTGTTGGATATTATAAATGTTTCTATTAGTTAGGGAGTTGTGCCCTCATATTTTAAACAGGCTGTGGTGCAACCTTGTCATAAAAAGGCTGAATTAGATCCTGGAGTGTTAGCTAATTTTCACCCAGTTTCTTAATTGCAATTTTTTGCTAAAATATTAGAAAGAATTATTTCTAATAAATTGGTTGGTTATTGTAACTCTAATAATTTATCTGAGAACTACCAATCTGGCTTTAGGCATTATTATGGTGTTCAGATTGCCCCCCTGAAAGTGTTTAATGACATCTTTCTTATACTGACTCAGGTGGAGCAGCAGACCTTGTTTTCCTAGACCGTTCTGCAGCTTTGGACACTATTGACCACGAGATCTTGCTGTTGTGGCTTAAGCATCTAATGGGGCTTAAAGGGGCTACTCTTAATTGGTTCAGATCATATCTTAGGTGTAGACACTATTCTCTGACTTTCAATTCCTCTTTTTCATTTACTTCTGTTAAATGTGCTGTTCCTCAGGGATCAATTCTTGGTCCTGTTTTATTTTCAATATATCTTCATCCTATAGGAGCTATTTTTAGGAAGTCAAATATTTCTTTTCACTGTTATGCTGATGAGATGAAAGTTTATATTCGTCTGTGCAATCCTGCAATGAATCGGTTGCTCAATTGTCTTGAAGAGCTAAGATCCCGGATGGCTCAGTTCTCTTGATGTCAAATGAAATTCTCTCAAAATGAAATGGAAGTGCTGATAGTTGGTCATACAGCCAAAGCTCAAACTAGTTTTGAACTTCTTGGCTCTTTCGTTCACCTTTGCAAACCACAAGTTCAGTATCTTGAGGTTACTTTTAGTAGTAACCTCTCTTTTGAGAAACAGAATAATTCTATGGTCAAAATTAGTTTTTTCCAGCTTCATCTTTTACCCAAGGTTAATATTTTTTATCTGTTAGGAATCTTGAAAAGGTTTCTCATGGTTTTATCTTTTCTTGGCTCAATTACAGTAGCTCATCGTATTATGGAATCAGTAAATACATGAATGTTGCTGTGCGTTTTATGGTTAGGGCAAAAAAGATTGTCTCTGAATCTCAAATTTTAGGCTCTTTATACTGGCTGCTAGTTAGCTTTAGAATTGATTTTAAAATTTTGCTTCTGTTTTTTATATCATTACATGGGTATGCTCCTACATATTTATCTGAATTGCATGTTTTATACCAGCCAGAGAACTTAGATCTATCAGTCAGTTGTCTCTTGTGGTCCCTTGTATTAAGTGCGAAACTAAGAGGGGCAGGGCTTTTGCAGCTGCTGCACTTTGTCTGTGGATTGCATTACCTTGTTACTTTAAAGAGTCTCCATTAGTTAAACTGTTTAAAACTAAATGAAGAAGCATTTCTATTCTCTAGCTTTCCATGACCTTCAGTGAAACTGATGGCTCCCTCCTCTTAGTTCATTTGTTTACAATTTACTGCTGGTTGTTTTATGTTTTATTGTATATTATTCTATTTATTTTACTTGTGTTTACTGTATGTTTTAATGTATAGCACTTTGGCTACTATTGATGTTGTTTTAAATGTGCTCTATAAATAAATTTACATTGACATTAAATTAACATTGACATTGAAAGCTTTCCCATTGGATTTTGATTTAGTCAAAGAACTTCTTGTTGTCTTTGTTTAGTATTTGCTGCAGTTCATTCATGATCTGAATATCTAATTGAAGAGATCTTTTGATACAATGAAAACTGCAAAAACATGCTATTGGACTTAAAATATGGACAAGCAGGCAGAAAATGTGGTATGCACTGATTAGAAGCATGTGAATGCTCAGGTTTCCCATGTACTTCTCCATGCTCATGCTCTTTCATTGAGCTGTTTTAAATATAGCCAAAAAACAAAAATGTATTAAAGCTTTATTTAATTTACCTGACAGAACAACTGACATCAATTATCAAGTGGTAGTAAAAATTAATAACTGATATGCTTGTGGTCTCTGAAACAGGGATATGCTTCAACAATCTTTATAGCCTCTTCATCTTATTTGAATGAGCTTAATAATTTAATAATTAATAATTCTTTGCATTTATATAGCGCTTTTCTCACTACTCAAAGCGCTCAGCAATTGCAGAATAAGGGCTCAGGTGTCATGGCCTAGCACTGAGTAAACAACAAAAATATTCAGATACAGATTACCAACTTCCCCCAATGATGATTCACACAAAGGCAGAGAGATCTTTTCAGTTATTTGTGCCATCATCACTATCCACATTGGCTTTTTCTGAGGAATCACAGATTACAGTTGATCCACTTGAACCAGCATCAAAGTTGGTTTCTTGATTAGTTGCTTTAAACTCTAGGGGATGTCTTTTTGGGCAAGTGATTTCTTCCGATCAACTCTTCCACTTCTGTGATGTCTGAGTTGATGAAAAGTTGTTTCCTGTGTTATAAAGTTAACATTAGATCTGATTACTATATGATAACACTTAAAGACTTTAGAAAAAATCCAGTATCAGATACAGTATCAAAGATGTGTATATTCAGCTTTTTTAACAGCATCTGTGTGGAGTTTGCATGTTCTCCCCATGTGTGGGTTTCCTTCCACAGTCCAAATACATGCAGGTTAGGTGAAATGGCTATCCTAAATAGGCCCTTGTATGTGGTTGGGGTATGTGTGTGGGTGTATGTGCCCTACGATGGACTGGCGCCCTGTCCAGGGTTTATTCCTGCCTTGAGCCCTGTGCTAGCTGGGATAGGCTCCAGCAGACCCCTGTGACCTAGTTCAGGACTAAGCTGGTTAGAAAATGATTGACTGACTTAATTTATCTGATTGTCTATAACAAACAATTTACTTATACATATGAAAAGCCTCAAACATACCCATGGCTGCTTAGTTCTGCCTTTATCTTTCAGGATTGGATAGCTCTTGTGCCTCCCCTCCCCTGTATTTCATTAGCTCGAAGAATTGAAATCATGCTGGTCATGGTGTTTCTTATCTCTTCATGGAATTTCTTATTAAGCAGCACCTGAGCTCTTTGGACATACTACTGTACACTTACTAGCCCTGCCACAAAGGCTTCAGATCAAAATAACATTTGTGGATTTGTTCCAGCTCTGTATCAGTATAAAGAACATAATCAGAACTGCTTATTTTTTTGATTTTCTTAGGAGACTTATGTGGTGTAGATGTTCAGGACTGGCTTAGCTCTTCTTCTCCAGGTTTCACAGCAACTTCTAAAGTTGACAGAAGGTCCTGCATTTAAAAAAAAAATCAAGACTGTCAAATCCAAGATTCATTTTGATGTAGTTCTTCATAGTTATGTTTAAAAATCTGAACAATATGTAATTTTCAGCCACCTTCTATACATATATATATATATAAAAATATATATATATATATATATATATATATAGTGACAGATATGGGGCGCTATCGCTCCCTTGAACCCCTGTCCAAGACTCCAGACACAAGATAAAAGTCCAAATGTTGACTATATTGATTAACAATAGTGCAAAAAAAACCCTCCTTTCCACAATACTCATTAAATACTCCAATACAATAAACAATAATACTGCACCACTCCCAGACGCGTTGCCACCATTCTACCCAGCTCAGTTTGCCATCTGGGAGCTCCCACAATCCTTTTATAGTCCCTGACCTGGAAGTGTTCCAATCCCCAGTCCATGTGATCTTCTATCACTTCCGGGTCAGATCAAAAAGTCCTTTTCTTCACCCCGGAAGTACATCACTTCTGCCGTCACTCTGCCTATGACGCACTTCCGGGTTATAGGGCACATATGACTCTTTGCTCCTCCTTGCAGCTCCCTCTTGCGACCCATGTGGTATCCAGCAGGGCTGTGGATGAAAACTCCATTGTCCATGATTCCCTGCTGGTCTTCGGGGCACCTCCATACTGCAGGGAGGGCTCCATGTGGCGGCCTGGGGGTATTGGCCAGGATGACAAGCTGGCCATAGACCACAATATATATAAATATATATATATTTATATATAAATATATATATATATAAATAAATTTGAACGTGTGATTTCAGCAGTCTAAAGAAATGTTGATTAAATATTTTTCATACCAAACTGAGGGGAAAGATGAGCTTTTACATTACTTAATTATTATTTTTAGATTTTATAATTTAATGATGATGTACAATTTTTGCAACTGTACATTTTAGCATCATAGATAATGTTGTAGAGGACTCAAACTAAAACAAATTCAAATGTAATTTTTCTCAGAATAATCTATGCTTCAATATGGTTCATTGTCACCACAACGTTCCTTCAATTTAGAAATGATTAAATTGTTAGGACATTTGGCTTCTTCAAAGCTGCAATTAAACTATGCATTTACATATGGAACTATCATTGACTTTAAGACCGTTGTGGACGAAGGTTCGAGACAACAGCAGGCAGACACTGATTCAAACA
>JANRMT010062856.1:37350780-37402109 GCA_026402145.1 Polypterus bichir lapradei
TCTTCGATAATTTCAAAAACAGTTTCATCTATATCGGAGTCTAAAAGGGCCGCTAACATTGTAATTTCTTCCGATAAATCTTCAATTCTCTCTCTGAAATACGTAATATCTTCGGCAGAATCCATTTCATCGGCAGTAGTAAGCATTTTTCTAATTAATTCTTGTGCTATCGATTCACCAATGAGTAACTAGAGGGCGTGTTAGAGCCCACCCTCTCAACTTTGACGAGTGAAAGTGACAGTTTTATTTCAAGTCGTATTTCATGACAGTTTGCAGGAATGTTACGGACAAAATGAAATAAATAAATAAGCAACAAAAAACATGTTTCGTGACACACTTATTTATTTAAGCTCTCATTTCATGATACATTTATTTATTAAGGCTTCATTTCATGATACATTTATTTATTTATGCTCTCATTTCATGACAAATTTATTTATTAAGGCTTCATTTCATGAAACATTTATTTATTTATGCTTACATTTCACAGTACTTTTATTTATTTGCGCATTTATTTATTTATTTATTTAATTTTGTCCGAAATAGTCCTCCATGGGGGGGGGGGGGGTATCGTGAATGCGACTGAGAGAATGGAACTGAATTAAAAAAAAAGCTAACCTTTACAATTATCATGCATTTACACTGGCTCTTACAGACTGACTGAAATCAAATTATGTTTTTATTCTAAAATAGTTAAAAATAAATAAATAACCTTCGCCGTTCTGCCTGCCTGAACTCCCTGTCTATCTATATAGTAATGACAGTAATTTTATTATTATATAGGAGCTTCCCTGTCTGCCTATCATATAGTGACTTTCCTTCCAACCTATCTATACAGTATATCTATCCCCTTAGCTGTTTTTATATATCTATTATACAGTGCCTTCCCTGTTTATTTATATATGTAATGCCTTCTCTGCCTGTCTGATTGCATATAGCGCTGAACTTACTGCTCTGTACTATTCTGGCCTCTGCGTGTCCTGGAGTACAAAAGAAACACCACCATACAGCAACATGTGGGGACTGGCAAGATCGGGGAAAAAACCACGCAGTCACTGATTACAAACCGCAAGATGAATGAAAGAGACAATATATGTAAAAACATCATTGCACTAATGCAATATTATTTGAAAACGATCAGCGTCAGATCGGGTTTGAATATGCTCCCGATCTGACGCTGTTCGGTTTCAGATAATATTGTATGTGCTGTGTGTTGAAACTGCTGCACTGAATAAGCTGACTTCTTCTGTAAGAGCGTCAGCGTGTATTCAAACCCGATCTGACGTTGTTCGTTTTCAAATAATATTGCATGTACTGTACTATTTTAGAATAAAAACATAATTTGATTTCAGTCAGTCTGTAAGAGCCAGTGTAAATGCATGATAATTGTAAAGGTTAGCTTTTTTTTTTTAATTCAGTTCCATTCTCTCAGTCGCGTTCACGATTCCCCCCCCCATCTGACAATGCTGTTTTCACATAAAGACGTGCTATAGCTCAAATGTGATTTATTTGGAGACGCGCTATAGCTCGAATGTTATTTATATAGGGAAGAAAGTACAGTGTCAGGTGCTCATTCAGTGTAATAGGAACCATAGCACAGAGAGGTGTGTAAACTGCAACAAGTACACATGCCGTAAATGTTGGAAGGGTGTGTGGGAATTGTTAATATTTGAATGGGATGATTTTATATAGCACAGATTGGAAATCAGTTTTGTATGTTTTTATTTTAAAATAGTAAGAATAAGAGCAGTTTACTTTTCAAAAGAGAATCGTGCAGGATCGAACTCATAGCCTTTTGGTTACAAGTCAGCAGTTGATACCATTACACTACCATGGCAGTTGAAATATGTATATGTCAATGTGGCATGTTAATGCGGCTTTTTTTTCCTGTAGTTATATTTTTGAATAAAAGCATACTTGTTCTGTTATATTTGTACCTTTTGTGAAGCTGTTAATTTGATATTTGGACTTAAGGCTTCATACATTATATAGTTTATGCCTACATTTTGTCATTTACTACTACAATATGAAAAATGTTTCTGTTTTAAAAATGTGTTTACACGGATTACTGTAGAAACGGAACACACGTGAAATACGTGTATTCCAAATAATGATCTATTATTTCCACTCTAAAACTCCAGTTCACTCCCAGACAATCAATCAAGGCATGAGCTGGGAGAAGTTTGTGCACTTTCTAAGTCGATGGGGGGATGGAATAGCCGGCTACTTGCAACTTTTCTTTATCAACACATTTAGATTAACAAAAGACGCTGGTGGAGAGGTGAGAACGGTTTTAAGAAGCGATTTAAGGTGGGACGGATCTAAGAGTTTTTTCGTAGGCTCTGGTAATTCTAGTGTTAAGCCGCCATCTTAATCTCTGTAGTGCAGTTTGGTAGCGTCAGTTCGGCGGGGGAGGGGTGGGTTGTTAAAATCACGTGATTGCAACTCAGCACAGCTAAATTGCTGGCGTGTGTTAACGTGTTCTTGAGAACAAAGCGCCATCTAGTGTTGGAACCAGGTAAATGAATAAATAGGGCATGAATGGGCGTGTTTACTGTGAAATCTTGACACGCCTTCTGTCAGCAGAGGGAGGGGGGGATCACGGCGTGCATAGGGCAGCCGTACGCCATTCGCACGCCATTCACACGGCCGCGGCTATTTGACGTGGCTCCATCTGTAGGTGTAGTCTCGAGATCTTCTTCCCCTCTTTTGGACTAGGTCAAAAGACCCTCATCCCAAGATTCTTTGTTCAACTACTATTTAAGATATTGATTCAAATTTTTATTATTCCACACCGTCCATCACAACCAAAATTTTAATGAAATAATTTGCAAAAACAAATTACTTCTGGATGAACTGCATCCCAAATAGCCTTTTCAGAAAGTTCTCTGACTCTGGGAGAAGGTCCTGCTAATCTTCACTTGTTAAAAAGAGAATAATACCAGCTCATCAGCAATACTTGAAGCTATGATGCAAAGGAAAAATTAATTTACCCAAAGTATGTTTCTAAAATATTTAACACTGCATTGCTCTGGCCATTCGTCTGCGGATGATAAACCATGCAGTATAACTGCTTAATTCTGAAACTTTCAGAGTTGCTTCATGATGCAAGACATAAAGGGTGTGCCCTGATCAGTGAGAATCCCACCAGGGATACCAATATTTGTGAACATATCTGAGAGTGCTTTAGCAATAGTTTGGACGTCTGACAGTCACAGCACTACTACTTCTGGGTATCTTGTGGCATAATCGATTAACACAAGCATATACTGAAAGCTAATTTTACTCCTCAGAAGCGGGTCAACAATATCTAATCCCACCCTCTCAAAGGGGACGTCTAAAATAGGCATTGGTACAAGGAGTGCCCTGTGGTTCTGTGAGTGGAAACTATTTGACAGTCGGGATAGGCCTTACAAAACTGCTTCACATCCCGGCACATATTCACCCAATAAAAGTGTTTCAAAATGTGTTCCCTCGTCTTTTTCACTCCAAGGTGACCCCCCACCCAAAACGTGACTGTGAGCAATTTTTAAAACCTGCTCCCAATGCTCACTTGGTACTACCAACTGCTCGATACGCCCATCACCCATGCAATCAGAAAGCACCCGATACAGAAAACCATCTTTAAGTACAAAATGATAATAAGAGTCATTTACAACATGGGCTTGTCTGAATGCAAAAGCAAAGTTGTTTGTAGGCGAGTAAACTCTGTCTGGATGGCAGTCTCTGCTTCATTCGTGTTTGATGCAGAATCGCACTAACCTCTCACTGCTATTTCATTTTCATCTGGGTCCCTATTGAGTGTCCGGTCTGTGGAGGATGTTGGTGCGTGAGGATTCATCCCCAAGCTCGCTGGACAACTTCAGTTCAATTTCAAACCAGCTTCCTTAACTGACATTGTATGCAGTGAGCCCCTGTCTATCCGCTATGGGGGTAGGCACTCTGTAGGTTGCCAAGACCCATAGGAAGAGGGAACACCTTTTTCCTATTAGGAGTAGCCAGGATGAGGTGTCTGATATGGCAGTCCAAACCTTTAAGTTCTTCCCTTTAAATTTTTGTTACATAGTTTTAAAAGGAGCTTTTATAATATTTATGTACCTGATATCTATCCTACGTAAATAGACTATTTTTGTTATGTTAAATGTTTGTTATACTTTTGTTCGCTTCTTTGACAGTGAAGTTGAAACCAATTTCCGCATATGTTATTTAGCAGTTCACACTCACTACTGAAATTGGGAAAAAACATTTTTAAAGAAGGGGAGTACAAGTTAGTACTCTAGACAATTTGCACTGAAACTAAACATAAAACATAAAATGTATTTTTAATACAGTTAACATATACATAAATATTCAACAGGGCTTATATTTTTAACATTAATACTTTATATAATAATAATATTAATTAACAATATAAATATGCATATTATTCAACTGCAACTGTATGATGTAATGGTATTGTATTGTTACGGTTTTACTTGTATATTGGGCACCAAATTAGAAAGCATGTGAAATTTTGTCGATGTACCAATAACGTATGCCTGGTAATATTTAATAATGGCCTGGCGCTATGTTATATAACTTGTATTTGAGTCGTTGACTTTGAGATCACTTCTGGGACACCAGTGCTATACATGCTCAGAACCCAAACTTTCACATTACGTGTGGAATAAATGGCTGTTCTGCTGATTATATGATATACAACCCTTTTTTTACCATCTAAAACACAAACATAAACAGTTTTTAGCCAGTTGTCACCCACCAAGGCACTTAACGTTAAGATACAGGGATTAGGCTTGGAGAAGAAAATGATGATGTCCTGACAATATTCGGCTGTGTTTACAGAACCTCAGATGGTGAGCAGATGCCATAATTTGAGTAGGATGCACTTGAAAAACAGCATTCCATACAAGAAAACTTTCATGAATGTGCTGAAATTGCAGCTGGCGACACTGAGGATCAAAGCAGGGTGACATATAAGCAGATGGAGAATCTGGAAAATATGGTACGTTACATGACATTTATTTTACACAGTGGAGCTAACAAATTAGTTATTTTAAAGACATGTTTTAAGATTATGTTCATTTTGTACTATGTACACAAGGAAAAAAATCCATCTTTTTCAAAGAGATTAATTATTGTTTTCGCTGACTCTTATTTCAGTAATACAGAGCCCCGTTCTGTATTAATTTGTTTGAAGATTATTATTATTTTTCCATCTCATAGTCCAGTTCTTCTTACGGAGCCCTGTATGATTTCTTGGCATATAGTTCAGTGAACCACAAGTGAACTATAAGGTGTGTGTTAAAATCAGTGAACCACAAGTGGAACTAGTTGAAAGACTATTGCAATTGAAATGGTTCTTTTGAGGAGTCCTGATATGAGTGTCACTAAGAATGGATTTGTGCAATTTTCTCCGGGAACGTAATATTCCATAGTCCCTGGTGAAAAAGTTAATAGAAGAAAAGGTAAGTTTAAATTCTAGTCAATAATGGCACTTAACAATGTAGAATAGACAGAAACTATTGGTTGCCTATACTCTTTCATTTTAAGTTCACTAAACTGCAGACCAGGAAAAATGAATAGTTACTGAAAAAAAAAATATGTTCGAACAATCTACGTAGTTCATTCAAATGAGTTACTAATTCGTTCAAACAAGATACTAATTTGTTCAAGTAGATCTTGTAGTTTGTTTGAACAGATTATTTTATTTTTTACTTTTTATTATTTTTTTTTTAAACCACTTACTGTATGGTATTAATAGAAGAAACACTTTGGTTGATTTTCCAGGTTTCCATCTTATTGAGCAGATACCAGAGGATATAATGCATATTATTCTGGAAGGGGTTGCTCTATTGGAGATCAAATATGTCCTAAAACACCATTCTTAGTTGGCAAATAGAAGTGGATGCATGCAACTCTATGTATTCCTTTCTACACTCTGCTTTTGATTTAAGAGACAGACCATGTCCAATTGCTGTTTATACATTGAAAGCAAATTATAACAAACTAAAACAGCCTGCAGGGCAAATATTTGTCCTTTTGAAAATACTACCATTCCTGTTGAATGACAGTGTGTTCGTCATTAGATACGGGGGTCTTTCCAGACTGTCTTAAGACTGCTGTATTTAAACCCCTACTTAAGAAACATAATCTTGACCCCTCGGCTCTTGAAAATTTTAGACCCATCTCTAACCTGCCTTTCTTAAGTAAAGTTCTGGAGAAGGCAGTCATTATGCAGTTAAATGATCACCTAAATAAACATGCTATTCTTGATAAATTTCAGTCTGGTTTTAGAATAAATTACAGCACAGAAACTGCACTCGTTAAAGTAGTAAATGATTTGTGGGTGAATGTAGACAGAGGCCATTTATCTGTTCTCATCCTCTTAGATCTGAGTGCCGCATTTGACACCATTGATCATAATATTCTTAGAAATTGCCTTAGTCAATGGGTGGGCCTCTCTGGCAGTGTCTTAAATTGGTTTGAATCCTACCTGACAGGGAGAAAATTCTTTGTTAGTTGTGGTAATTACAACTCAAACACACATGATATCCAATATGGTGTTCCACAAGGCTCTATCCTGGGTCCCTGCTCTTCTCAATCTACATGCTCCCGTCAGATTATCTCAGGGCACAACGTGAGCTACCACAGCTATGCTGATGACACACAGCTGTACTTATCAATAGCACCTGATGACCCCGATTCTCTTGATTCACTAACACAATGTCTGACTTGTATCTCAGAATGGATGAATAGGTACTTTCTCAAGTTAAATAAAGAGAAAACTGAAATCTTAGTGATTGGCAATAATGGATACAATGAGACTATTAGAAATAAACTGGATACATTAGAATTCAAAGTCAAGATGGAGGTAAAAAGCTTAGGGGTAATTGTTGACTGTAATCTGAATTTTAAATCGCATATTAATAAGATCACTAGGACGGCATTTTTTCACTTAAGAAACATTGCTAAAGTTAGACCTCTTATATCACTGAAAGATGCTGAGAAATTAGTTCACGCGTTTGTTTTCAGTCGACTAGATTACTGTAACGCACTCCTCTCAGGACTACTTAAAAGAAGTGGTGAGGCGACCTTCTGCTGCTATGCACCTAAAATCTGGAATAGCCTGCCAATAGGAATTCGCCAGGCTAATACAGTAGAGCACTTTAAAACACTGCTGAAAACATATTACTTTAACATGGCCTTTTCATAACTTCACTTTAACTTAATCCTGATACTCTGTATGTTCAATTCATCATAATAACTATTCATGGTGGCTCTAAAATCCATACTGACCCCTACTCTCTTCTGTTTCTTTTTCCAATTTCTTTGTGGAGGTGGCCTGCGCCACCACCACCTACTCAAAGCATCATGATGCTCCAACAATGATGGATGGATTAAAAGCCAGAAGTCTACATGACTATCATCATCAAGTTCTTCCGTGAGAACCCTAAATCCAAAGATGACTGTTTCATTTATGTTAGGTAGAATGCCCAGAGGGGACTGGGCAGTCTAATGGTCTGGAATCCCTACAGATTTTATTTTTTCTCCAGCTTTTTTTTGTTTTTTCTGTCCACCCTGGCCATCGGACCTTACTCCTTTTCTATGCTAACTAATGTCTTATTTTAATTTCCTATTTTGTCTTTTATTTTTCTTTTCTTCATTATGTTCATTATTCATTACTTTGAGCTACTTTTTGTATGAAAATGTGCTATATAAATAAATGTTGTTGTTGTTTGTACAGTTCATTGTTGAACTTGTAGAGATAACACAGAGCTTGTTTGCTCCACTCCTGTCCCAACCAATTTACAGGGCTTAAAATATTAATAGAACAATATATGAAATCTTTCAAGCAGCGCTTCCCAGAAAGCAGTATCATACCCAGGCAACATTATTTGTTACATCTTCCTTCACATATGAAGTATTTGGGTGTCATAGGCATATGTGCATTAGATTTGAATCGAGGCATAGGTTTTTAAATGTTGGGCTTCAAAACTGAATTTTACAAACATTTGTAAAACATTACAATGGTGCACTTGTAGACGACTGGAATCTGGCTTTCTCTGCGTTGTATCAAGGGCAGTCATGTTAGATGCACATAGGGGAGAAACAGAGTGTTCCACAAATAGCTTTCCCCTATGCTCCTAACAGCATCCACCATGCTTCTCCTTCTTTAATAACTCAGTTAACACATTACATATAAAACTACGAGGGACATTTAACAAGTTTCCACACTTTTAACTCTATTTATTAAGAATTTCAAAAACAAATTACATCACTTTTCTACATAGTCACCTTCGTTTGTGATGCAATTTTCCCAGCATTGTACCAACTTTTTAATGCCCAATTACTACTCCTCCTGCCTTCACCATTTCCAAAGAAAATATAAAGGCATGGAAACTTTTTGAATGTTCTTTGTATTTACAAAATATTGGTCAGGTTTCCCAAAGACAACTATTTAAAACATACATAGCCTTACACAATAAAAAATATTTTAACTTTATAATCTTTATATTCCTCACAAAAAAAATTTAAAACTAAAAAAGCTGTCTATTACTCTCACTTGAATAATAATAATAATTATTATTATTAATAATAATAATATTTAATAGGCACTTTTCTTATCACTCTAGGTCACCTTACAATGAATTAAACAACATTAATAAAGATAAAAAACAAATAGGACAATACAATTAAATAGCAATAAGGGCACAGAAGTAGTAACAAACATCAAAGGTAACTGGCTATAACAGTGCTAAAATCATAATTGGTATGCCAATTTGAAAAGATATTTTTTGTGGGCAGTTTTTAATTGTGTAGATGAGTATAGCTGATGGATATGAGAGGGAAGAGAACTCCAGAGTTGAGGGGCACTATGAAAGAATGTTCTAGCTACCATATAACAGAGTTTGATGTGTGGTACAGAAAGTAAAGCTTCAGATGAGGCTCTGAGCGAGTGAGAGGGAGTGTATGTCTGTTGGAGATCAGTAAAGTAGAGAGCGGCAAAATTGTGGAGAACTCTAAATGTTAATGCCAGATAGAATAGAATTACAGTAATCTATATGAGAAGTTACAAAGGAATTATCCAATACTTCAGTACTGTCTTGTGTAAGAACAGGATGAAGTCTAGAAATGTTTTGGAGAAAGAAGGAGGCAGTCCAAGAAACCTTATTTATATGGAAAGAAAAAGAGAGGGTATGGCCTAGAATGACGCCCAGGCTCTTAACCTGGGAAGAGATGTTTGTAATAGTGTTGTTAATTAAATTGGAAGAACTGTTAACCTTAGCGAGTGTGTATTTAGAATCAATGAGGAGCCCCTCAGTTTTATTGTTATTTAATTGGAGAAAATTGTGAGTCATCCTTGACTTTATGTCTTGGAGACAAGCCGTCATTGTATTTAGAGGGAAAATGGAAGTAGATTAAGTGGATAGATAAAGCTGTGTGTGATCATCATAACAATGAAATTTAATATCATAGTATTGAAAGGTATTACGTATTGAAAAGATGTAGATGAGAAAGAGAAGCGGCCCCAACACAGAGCCCTGCGGAACTTCCTGAATAACTACTGCATTCTGCAACTTAAAGCCCTTTGCTTGAACAAACTGCCTCCTGTCAGTGAGGTTGGAGGAAGACCATTGATGAACAAGGCCACAAGACTCCAAAACTTGCTAGACATTTCAAAAGTATCTGATGGGATATGATGTCTGTTCTGTCTTTCCTTACTCACCGAGGAGGTGGTGGTTATCACGGTTTTTTACGCCAAAAACATGAGCAGCAGACCTTTTAGGTAACAAAAATAAACTTTTATTTCTCTCAGATCTCAGAGAAGCTTACACTTCCATTTTCTTATTTCTTCACTACGATAAGCACCCAGGATGCATTGAACATAAAAACACAAAGTTCACATCCCACTTTTCAGACCAATTCTGGGGTTCTATGCTCAGACACCATAGCCCCTCCCCTGTAAATACTAAACCCAGGTTGAACAGTGAACCAGAAAACATAGTCTCCTTAAATTACATTGACAGCTCAGTAATACAGTTACCAAATTCTTTTTTTTTATAAGAACTCCAAAACAATTTTCAAAAATTTAACCTCTGTGGTTCCCGTTGTTTTCAAACTGGGCGTACTTGTGAATCAACCTGTGGTGGAGGTTCAGGTGGAGGCACTTGCATAGTACCGGTTTCCATGTTGCACTGACTCTGGTCAGTGTCGGTGTCCGCTACAATGTTCATCTCAGTATCATCGATATCCAGAGATCCTTCAGTTTGGCCTAAATCAGCCTACTCCACGCCAATTTCACTATTCTCTGTCAGTTTCGCATTTAATAATTGATTTACATGCCTTTTTACACAGTTCCCATCAACCTGAACCATATAAGTAACAGGATCCAACGCTTCTGAAACCACTTAACCATTTTTCCCCTCCCCTGTAATTTCTTACCAAGACATCTTGCCCCACAAGCTTCTAAGCTTCTGGGATCCACCTTTTTTGTTTAAACCTTCCAGCTGCATCCTATGTGAAAACTCTAGTTTAATTTGGGACAATTGGGTACACACTTGCCTTTTTAAAAACATTTCTGCTGGTGTTTTGTTTGTATGCACATGATGCGTATTTCGATAACCAAATAAAAACCTGGCAATACAGTGACCAAGCAACGTGCCCCCCAATGCCCTATTCTTTGCTAGAGATTTTTTAATTTTCTGAACTAGTCACTCAGCCAAACCATTAGAAGCAGGGTGATATGCTGGGGATTTGATACGTTTAACTCCATTTAATTCTAAAAAAGAGTCAAACTCTTTTGATGTAAACTGAGGCCCATTATCTGTGACTACTTCCTGTGGCAACCAATATGACGCAAACAAACTCCTCAGAGCTTCCACTGCCTTAGTTGTGGTTATAGTTGGCATATGGATTATCTCTGGCCACCTAGTGTATGCATCCATGACCACCAAAAACTTCTGTTTATGGTCCTCGGCAAAATCCAAATGAATTCTCTCCCTTGGGCCACTTCCACTTCCAGGTTTGTAGAGGTGCCAAAGCTGGCATATTCCACTGTTGCTTGAAAATATCACATTGACTCACTTTATTCTCAATGTTTTTGTCTAGATCAGGCCACCAGAACAGACTTCTGCCTAGTGCCTTTATCTTTACAATCCCCCAATGATGCTCATGTAATTCTGCCAGAAACCTAATTTGTAACTTCTGAGGTACCACCTCTCGAAGACCCCATAGAATACAATCATCTTCTAGATAGGTAGATAGATAGATACTTTATTAATCCCAAGGGGAAATTCACTTCTGTAGTAAGTTCCAAAAAATATGGCTTTAAAGTGTCATCTGCCATACAATTTGTCCAACCACATAATACATGCTGTTTTACCGTTCTCAGCACAGGGTCTTTGTCAGTTTCTTGTGCAATGTATTTTGCAGTAAGCTGCAATTTATCTAGAAAACATACCCTATACACTAGATTTGGTTTCAGTTCCTTATTAGAATCCAACAAGAGCAAACTGGATAATGTACCTGCATTACTATGCTGCTCCGATTTTTTGTATTTCATTTCATAAGTATAGGCTGCCAAAATAAGTGCCCATCTTTATATTGTAGCATCAGTGAGTGTGGGTATGCCCGTCTTGGGACCCAAAATCTTTAATAACGGCTGGTGATCTGTTACTAATGTAAATTTTCGGCCAAACCAATAATCATGGAACTCCATGACTCCAAATACAACTCCTAAAGCTTCCTTTTCAATTTGAGAGTAATTTCTCTCGGTTTTGGTTAGCATTCATGAGGCAAATGCTATTGGCCTCTCAGTGCCATCCTTCATTTTGTGAGAAATGACTGCACCTACACCTACAGGTGATGCATCACAAGCTAAAATAAGGGGTAATTGTGAGTCATAATGCACTAAGACGTTATTAGATTGCAACTGTAATTTGGCCTCATTAAATGAACTCTGGCATTCCTCTCTTCAATTTCATTTCACACTTGTTTGCAGCAATGCTGACATAGGTTTTATAATAGTGGATAAGTGAGGAATGAATTTGCCATAGTAATTTAATAAAGCCAAAAAAGACAGAAGCTCTGTGACATTATTTGGAACTGGAGCTTTCGCAATAGCCTCAGTTTTTTCATCTAAGGGATGAATACCTATAGCATCTATAGCATGCCCTAGGTAAGACACACTATTCTGCAAGAAGAAACACTTCTCTTACTTTACTCTCAGATTGTACCTCTGCAACCATTTCAACACTTCCTCCAGATTTCTCAAATGCTCTTCCAAGACTTTTACTTTTCATGGTCTACTTTTCTTTTAAGACGTTAGTTTTAAGCGTCCTCTGAGCAAATTGTTGTGCATTGTTTTTTGTTACTTTGTACGCTAATCCCATTTCAATTGCCAGGGCTAAAGTCAAATCTTTGATGTAAGCTGCATTCAACAGCCTGTCCCTCAGCTCTGGGCTTTTAGTGGCAAATACGAATCTATCACATAGTGCTTCATCCAAAAGAGTCCCAAATTTGCAGGTTGCTGCCTGCTTTCTCAGAATAGTGACATACCCGCTCACTGATTCTCCATCCAGTTGATTTCTAGCATGGAACTTGCATCTCTCGGCGATAAAATTTGTTCTCGGCACGTAGTGTTTTTTCAAGAGCTCTACGAGCTCCAGAAACATCTTTTGGGATTATTTCAATGGCACACATAAGTCCATCAGCAAACTATGTGCTTTTTTTCTACTATTGTTAAAAATACAGCTTTCTTCTTTTCATCTGTGCTTTGGAGACCATTAGCTTCAAAATATTGCTCTAGCCTTTGTAAATAGGCTTCAAAACTTAACCTCACTTTCTTCACATAACATCAGACAGACAAGTCTTTTTTCTGTTTTTCAGGTCCAAAGCAACCACATTTCTAATTCTTTGTAGCTGCACTATATGCATCATACTTCCGAGTGAAGTCTCATTAGTTGTCAGCTCTCACATGCACATAAGGTGGCCCCTAAGACTTAAGAAAAATTTAAACCTGTTGGATTTTGCCAGGATTAGTCACAGACTAGTTGGATGGAATTGCTGGGAATGTCAAAGACCATGACTGGTGGTCATGGGAGTGTGCAAAGATTATGAAGTCTACAACTGAAATTCACTTGAAAAGTCATACAGTTTGACATGGCCTTTATTAATGAAAATATCTCTTCACAAGACTTCATATTAGCATGAATTTTAACTCTCCTTTTTTATTAAATTCACACCTTTTCACGTTTATCTGTGAGCATGTATAAATGCTACAGAAACATTCACTGTAACATCTAGTTTCCAAAAATATTCTAAACTATAATTCCTTGTAAGGGCTGCAGAGCGATGCTGTGATTAGCACTGCTGCCTTGCAGCTCCAGCAGACTGGGTTCAAATCTGATACTTTGGCAGTTTGCATTTTCTCTATTTACTTTTGTTTTCCTCCTGTATCTCCATGATTTCCCTGTCAGATTAACTGCCAACAACAAACTGTCTCTCTGTGCGCCTGTGTGCATTGGTGTTCTAATGTGATTTAGTGCCTACCTTGCACCTGATGCTGTTTTGATAAGGTATGGCCTTATTACCCTGAATTACACTGACCAAATTAGAAAATGAATGGATGAATAATCCTCAACTTTCCATCCATAACTAAGGAGTACACAAGGTAAGCTGATTTGAAATGCCATTATGTATTTTTAATATATTCTTCTTTATCATTACACTGGACATTGGTGATGTGCTGTGTGTTGGTTAGACATGCAAGTAAGACTTTCACTGTACTCTGTACATGTGACAGCACTAATACTACTAACTACTATAACTATCTGCCCCACAATCTCATAAAAACAGACAAAAGAAAACATTTTTATTACATAGCAGAATAATTGTGGTAGTTGAGACCACAAAGAAAGAGAGCCTACCTCTGATTCCAATTATTTGACTTTTTTGACCAGTGTGATGGTTTTTGGTTGCTCTAATACAATGATGAAAATGAGCAGAGAAGATATAATTACCAAAAGGACCAGGAGATGACAGAACACAAAATAAAAAAAAACAGGTATGGGTCAATACTAAGAAATCAAAAAGAAATCAAATCATTAAACAATATTCAAAGCCAAATAGGCACTAACTGATATGGAGTCTAGAAACTTGGATACCAGAACCAAGAACTAGAACTGTGTCTAGATGCACACAGCATACCGTAACAAGAGGCACAACATTTCTGCTTGAGGTCTTTTTCTTTACACCAGTAAAAAGTACAAAATTAGATTAGTTCCATTATACAAAGTTTCTTGCCATCATTGGCTGCTTCCAGTTGCTAGATGGATACAGGGCAAAATGAACTGTACTATATTACAAGTAAGCCCGGTCAGCAAAAACACTTACAATTGTCCTATTGACAGATTGTTAATTTCCAGCATCATGTGTGAGCTTTGCCATTTTCAGGTCCTTTCTTTATCAGCACAGAAGCTGAAGGTAGCTTATTTTCTCAATCAGTAAATAAAACATATAGTTTCCTGCTGACAGACTAATGTAGTCTGCTTGCGTCCTGTCTCAGCGGTCCTAGGTTACAGGAAAACACCTTTACATCACATAGTAAATGTACTGAATGTGCTTAATTACTGTAAGATTTAAAATCCAAACTTCACAACTATTAAAAAAATAACAAGACAAATTAATTACCATAGTGTATAACTGAATAGTATTTGGGTAAACTAGCAGAAGTCAGAATCAGAAACACCATTTAAATCATGAACCCAAACCAATACTGCATCTAAAATTTGAAATAAAATGTTGCACAATGTCTATTCTAATTTGTTATATTTGCCCCTAACTAGATTTAGAAAGTATCATTGTTTTTGTTTGAAAAGATTTAATTCAGTGCTCAAAAAACTGACATATTTTATTTAAAAGCTTACTAAAGTTATACAAATGGCATGGCAGTGCAGTGGTAGCACTGTTGCCTTGCAACAAGGAGACTGGGGATGATGTCCTGGGTACTCAATGCATAGAGTTTGCCTGTTTTCAGCTTTGTTCCTGTGGGTTTCCTCCAAGTGCTCCAGTTTTCCTCGTGCTAGAGAGTCACGTGTGCTTTGTGCTGACGTGTGCTTTGCAAACGCTAGAGTCTGTTGAGAGTTGTTGGTTTGTTCTGTGGTGTGAGATTTAAATAAAAAAAATACATTTTTCTCTTAAAAACTTGGGTTTTGGTTGCCGCTAAGGAGCCGTGTGGGAATTTTTAAAGCTTTTTTTCCCTTTAGAAGGGTTTTTTTTTTTGCTTTTTTTTCGCCCGCACAAGAGCAAAAGTAGCTGGGTGTTTGGAAATGCGCTTGGAAAAGTTATTTGTACTTGTACCTGTCTTGTTATCTGTATTTGAATTAGCATCGAGGCGGCAGGGTAGAAAGCAGCAGTAACTGATATCGGCATTTGTAAATAAATAACCGCGTCGTCGTAACAGCGATTCCTTAGTTTAAAGGAAAAGAAAAAAAAGGCCGCGGCTGACTTCAAAACAGTAAAAGGTAGAAGCTCTGCAGTGCGCAGGTAAACGGCCAGCGTTGACGCCGATAAGGCACAAGGAGCAGTAGGAGCAAATAAGGTAGTAAAGTTTTATTTATTTGTTTATTTTAGATTAAACAGCCCTTAGCGGCCCAGAGGTAGAACAGTTAAGTGGGCGACAGCGTATTGGTTCATTAATACGGGGAATACAAACAGTGCGAGTAGAGAGCTTATCAGTAAGAGGAGCGCAAAGTCAGGAGATGAGGCAGAGAAAAGTAAGTTAACCTCATAGACAAATAGCAGGCAGCTGAGAGGGACAACAGTACAGGAGCTTAAGGAGATAAGGTGTAAAATATATGTAGCAGATCTTAGTGTTACCATTTAAGTTAAGGAGCAGCTGAAAGAAGAAGAAATTTAATTTTAAGAAAAAAAAAAAAAGTTAAGGCAGTTTAGTAATCCCAAGTCAAATTTTAATAATGAGGCCAGTGCAATGCAAGTCCTGTTGGATGTTGGACTTTTTAGATGATGGTTTGGAAGAGCCAGTTGTCTATGAGGGCTACATTTGCAAGAGATGCCAGCTGATCAATCACCTCGAGCTCAGGGTCGCTGAACTGGAGGAGGAGTTGGCTGACCTGCGTTGTAATAGAGAATTGGCAGACTTGGCCCAGGTGTCCTTTAGAGAGATAGTGTGCACTCCTAAGGTGGCGCGGGAGGAGATTCCAGACCAGACAGGTAGGAATAAGTGGGTCACGGTCACAAGGCGTAAGGTAAAGGGTGCACACTGTCTGGGGGCATCAACCCCAGAATTAGAAGTGTCTAACCGTTATCATGTCCTTGCGGAGCTGGACGGTGACTCTGATAATTCTGAGGTGGTAGGCAGGTTTGAGGAGCCCCAACGGGCCACCTCAAAACTAGTTCCGAGAAAGAGAGAGGTAGTGATAGTTGGGGACTCAATCATTAGGGGGATTGAAGCGCAGGTGTAATCCAGAGAGAGAGAGAGAGTCTCGCACGGTGTGTTGCCTTCCGGGAGCACAGGTGGGAGACCTCCCTGGAAGAGTGGATAGGCTCTTGGCCAGAGCGGGGGTGGATCTAGTTGTCATTGTCCACATTGGAACAAATGACATACATAAGGGTAGTCTTTTAGTTCTGCGATCCAAATTCAAAGAGTTAGGTACCAAGCTGAGGAGCAGAACTGACAAGGTAGTCTTCTCCGAAGTTCTGCCTGTGCCATGCGCCAGTCCAGGTAAGATTGAGGAGATTAGAAGGCTTAACGCGTGGCTCAAATCTTGGTGCAGGGTAGAAGGGTATAGGTTTATGGGGGCATTGGGACTCCTTTTGAAACAGATGGGACCTGTTCCGCCGTGACGGGTTACATCTGAACCGGAGGGGCACCAATGTATTGGGGAGGCGTATGTGTAGGCTAGTCGAGGATTGTTTAAACTAGGGAATGGGGGGGCAGGGAGTTTAGGACAGGCCAGATTTAGATCTATATATGGAAGAACAAACAATGGTGTAGAAAAAAATGCATAGTAATGTAAATTCTAAGCAAACACGTAAATGTAGAAGGATTAACACATTAAAAATAGCTTGCCTTAATGCTAGAAGTATCAAAAATAAGGTAAGTGAGTTGGAGTTGTATGTAGCAGAGCATAATAATGATATTATAGCAATAACGGAAACCTGGCTAAATAACAAAGATGGAGATGAGTGTAACATAGAGGGATACACATTTTTTAGGAAGGATAGACAGAATAGAAAAGTAGGTGGGGTTGCTGTTTATGCCAAACAGGGTTTAAATGTAAGTCCTCTTCAGTTGGATGATGAGCCCCATCTTAGTGAGGACATGTGGCTTCACCTGGAAAATATTAGGGAAAGAGGTCTTATTTTAGGAGTATGTTATAGACCACCCAATTCAGACAATAATTTCAACACACATCTTTTTAGTAATATCAAAAAGGGAAGTTTACAGGGGGATATTATAGTCATGGGGGACTTTAATTATCCAAATATTAACTGGGATAACCTTGCAGATGGAGGAGCACAAGAGCAGGAGTTTTTAGAAGTAATCAGCGACTGTTTTTTAACACCGCATGTTAAAGTACCAACATGGGGTGAAGCCTGTCTGGATTTAGTATTCTGTAATAATCAGGATAGAATTGAGGGTGTAGAGGTGATTGAACCACTAGGGTCAAGTGACCATAATGTAATACAGTTCTCAGTATTTTGTAATAGTACGGATGCAAAGACTAAAATTGTTAAGTTGAACTTTGGTAGGGCTAATTTTGAGAAGATGCGACAAAGTCTAAGTAGGATAGACTGGGATAAGCTTTTAAGTGTGGAGACAGTCAAGGAGCAGTGGAACAGGTTTAAAAATGTTTTACATGTAATGCAGGACAGATACATACCTAAATTTGGAATTAATAGGAAACTAAAAAAAAACTCCACGATGGATTAATAAAGATTTAAAATAGAAGTTGCAAAGGAAAAAACTGCTGTATAAGGCATATAAGACTAATGACTGCAAAGTGAATCGTAGAGCGTATGAAAATATGAGAGCAACCATTAAAAAGGATATTAGGGCGGCTAAAAGACAGTTGGAGAGGAATATATCAGATAAGGCGAAAGAAGACCCCAAGAGATTCTTTCAGTATTTTAGTAGTAAAAGAACAGTCAAGGAGGAGGTCAAGTTCATCAGGAATAGTAAAGGGGATTTAAAAGATACAGACAATGAAATAGCAGATGCCCTAAACTTACATTTTTCGGAGGTGTTTACAAGTGAGCGAGTGGATAACCTCCCAGAGGTAAACGCAACTACTAAGGAGGTACTGAGGAATTTGGAAATTGAAGAGGGAGAAGTGCTGCTCAGATTAAATAGGCTGAAATCAAACAAATCACCAGGCCCAGATAATATTTATCCTCGTGTTCTTAAGGAGGCTAGTGAGTACATATATAAACCCTTGACACATATTTTTAGGAAGTCACTGAGCACTGGAGAGATTCCGAAGGACTGGAAAATGGCAAATATCATTCCATTATATAAAAAGGGTGACAGGGCAGATCCAAGCAACTATAGGCCAGTAAGCTTAACATGCATCACAGGAAAATGAATGGAAGGAATTATTAAGGATAAGATTGAGCAACACATGGCAAGGATAGGAGTTATTCTGACCAGTCAGCATGGGTTCAGAAGAGGGAGGTCGTGCTTTACTAACATGTTGGAATTCTATGAGGTTTCAACAAAAGCATACGATCAAAGTGGAGCATATGATATTATTTATCTGGACTTTCAGAAAGCATTTGATAAGGTGCCACATGAGAGGTTGGGCATCAAGTTAAAAGAAGTGGGAGTTCAGGGTGATGTTTTTAGATGGGTGCAGAATTGGCTCAGACACAGGAGGCAGAGGGTGATGGTGCGAGGAACCTCATCAGAACTGGCCGATGTTAAGAGTGGTGTTCCACAGGGGTCAGTGCTAGAGCCGCTGCTATTTTTAATATATATAAATGATTTAGATAGGAATACAAGTAACAAGCTGGTTAAGTTTGCAGATGATACCAAGATAGGTGGATTAGCAGATAATTTGGAATCCGTTATATACAATACAATACAATACAGTTTATTTTTGTATAGCCCAAAATCACACAGGAAGTGCCACAATGGGCTTTAACAGGCCCTGCCTCTTGACAGCCCCCCAGCCTTGACTCTCTAAGAAGACAAGGAAAAACTCCCAAAAAAACCTTGTAGGGAAAAATGGAAGAAACCTCGGGAAAGGCAGTTCAAAGAGAGACCCCTTTCCAGGTAGGTTGGGCGTGCAGTGGGTGTCAAAAGAAGGGGTTCAATACAATACAATACACAGAACAGAACAAATCCTTAATACAGCATAATAATAAAAATTTTAGATGTAATTATATCATTACAGAAGGACTTGGATAGCATACAGGCTTGGGCAGATTTGTGGCAGATGAAATTTAATGTCAGTAAATGTAAAGTATTACACATAGGAAGTAAAAATATTGGGTTTGAATACACAATGGGCGGTCGGAAAATCGAGAGTACACCTTATGAGAAGGATTTAGGAGTCATAGTGGACTCTAAGCTATCAACTTCCCAACAATGTTCAGAAGCCATTAAGAAGGCTAACAGAATGTTAGGATATATAGCATGATGTGTGGAGTACAAGTCCAAGGAGGTTATGCTCAACCTTTATAATGCACTGGTTAGGCCTCATCTTGAGTACTGTGTGCAGTTTTGGTCTCCAGGCTACAAAAAGGACATAGCAGCACTAGAAAAGGTCCAGAGAAGAGCGACTAGGCTGATTCCAGGACTACAGGGGTTGAATTATGAGGAAAGATTAAAAGAGCTGAGCCTTTACAGTTTAAGCACAAGAAGATTAAGAGGTGACATGATTGAAGTGTTTAAAATTATGAAGGGAATTAGTACAGTGGATCAAGACTTGTATTTTAAAATGAGTTCATCAAGAACACGGGGACACAGTTGGAAACTTGTTAAGGGTAAATTTCGCACAAACATTAGGAAGTTTTTCTTTACACAAAGAACGATAGACACTTGGAATAAGCTACCAAGTAGTGTGGTAGACAGTAAGACGTTAGGGACTTTCAAAACTCGACTTGATGTTTTCTTGGAGGAAACAAGTGGATAGGACTGGCGAGCTTTGTTGGGCTGAATGGCCTGTTCTCGTCTAGAATGTTCTAATGTTCTAAAAAGACAAACAGGTTGGGTGGTTGGGTGACACTAAACTGGCACCTGATTTGTTTATGTCTATGAGTTCACCCTGTGATGGACTGGCGCTCCAACCAGGGATTCTTTCTGCCTTGTGGGCTTAGAAAATGGTATGGTATATATTTTTTCAAGTTAGAAAACATCAGGACTGAATTTCGAACAAAATGAGATAAAGTATATTTTGACTATGATTGTATAAAGGAAAGCAAAAAATATAAAAAAGTTAATCTCAAGAACAAAGTAGAGCCTCCTGGACCCCAACTTTGTTTTTTTTAGCAATTTTAATTTCTCCTTGCTATTTGTAGCTAATAGCACCTGATACCTACAGAAGCTAAATTGGTTTATTTTCATGTGAGAACAGCGGATAACATTTCAAAATTCACATCAGGTAACAAAAACAAAACGATAAAAGACATTTTAGGTATATGAACTTAGCAGTGCAAAGTCATACTGTCAGCATTTAAAACTGTAAACAGTATGTTCACGTAATCTCCGAGGTAGATAAAAATTTACTGTTCTGGCTCGGCATGAAACAGATTACTAATATTTTAAAGTAAAATAAAGCCCATCAAGCCTAGCAAGCATTTATTTTCTTTGCTGTTTTTAGATACCTTTTATGATGGTAAGCCAGCCGCATATGATGCACAAACCAGTGTGTTTTTTCGTGCCAGTTCCAAGCCTGGATAAATGGGGAAGGTTATGTCAGAAAGGGCATCCAGTGTAAAATTTTGTCATATCAACATGCAGGCAACAATACAGGTTTCCATACTGTATTAACAAGGGCCTCCACCAGTAATGTTAGCCAACTGGGTGCTCATGGAAATTGGGCTACTGTTGGCAGAAGAAGAGGGGGGAGACATGTCCGGAAGAAAGAGGAGAGGAGGAAGGTAAAGAAAGTGGAACTCAGGGTAGGAACATTGAATGTTGGCAGTATAACTGGTAAAGAGAGAGAGTTAGCCAATATGATGGAGAGAAGGAAGATTGATATATTACAGTAAAATACAATTTATTTTTTGTATAGCCCAAGATCTCACAAGAAATGCCACAATGGGCTTTAACAGGCCCTGCCTCTTGACAGCCCCCCAGGCTTGACTCTAAGAAGTCAAGAAAAAACTCCCAAAAAAACCCTTGTTGGGGAAAAAAATGGAAGAAACCTTGGGAAAGGCAGTTCAAAGAGAGACCCTTTTCCAGGTAGGTTGGGTGTGCAGAGGGTGTCAAAAAGAAAAGGATCAATACAATACACAGAACAGAACAAATCCTCAATACAGTATAAAAATAAAAATTTTAGAAGTATGGAGTAGAATTTAACAGTAGATGATATCACATAATATGATTTGGATTTGTTTAGAGTCCATCAAGCTGCCTCCCCCATTTGGCCATTCCACAGCTGAAACAGAGCTAATCCAATGAAAGGACCCCTCTTTCCCACAATTCCTGCGATCCTCCATCAGGAATGACTTTACCATAGGCAGGCAAAACAACTTAGCAGGTGGGCCGTGGCACCAAGTGCCACATTTGAGTACCAAGAAGAGAAACAGAATAGGTGAGGGTTAATATCCAAATATAACTATCACGTTACTTATGTTTCAGTGCTAATGACTAACAAAAGAGATGCAGTCCGTGCAGTTAATCAGCAGCTCTAGTCAGGATATGCTAAAACTGAAGTAGTGAGTCTTCAGCCAGGATTTAAAAGCTGAGACCGAAGGGGCATCTCTTATAGTAGCAGGCAGACCATTCCACAGTTTAGGGGCCCTGTAACTAAAAGCTCGACTCCCACTGTTATTTTATTAATCCTTGGAATCATAAGCAGACCGGCATCTTGAGATCTTAATGTGCGCTCTGGTTTGTAAGTCATGATAAGTTCAGACAAGTAAGCCGGACCTTGGCCATTTAATGTTTTATATGTTATAAGGAGAATTTTGAAATCTGCCCTAAACTTAATGGGGTAAAGATTTAAGAACTGGAGTTATGTGTTTGTATTTTCTTGTTCTTGTAATAATTCTTACAGCAGCATTTTGGATTATCTGGAATCTGTATAAAGAACAGTTTGAACATCCAGTGAACACCGCATTGCAGTAGTCAATCCGACTAAAAATAAATGCATGAATTAATTTCTCAGAATCCTGTTTATTTAGAAAGTGCCTTAATTTCCCAACATTTTTAAGATGGAAGAAACATGATTTGGACAACTTTGTAATATACGCTTTAAACGACATGCTAGAGTCAAAGATAACTCCTAGATTGTGGGCTGATCTAAATGATGACAGAATCAGAAAGGTATAACTGGGTGTCATCTGCATACGAGTGAAAATTAACATTGTTTCCTAATGATAGATCCCAGTTGAAGCATGTAAATTGAGAATAGTAAAGGTCCCAGTACTGAGCCCTGCGGGACACCATATCTCACTTCTGTGTATAATGATGGAGTACTGTCAGCACATTTCTGTACATACTGGAATCGATTTGATAAATAAGAACAAAACCAAGCAGGCACAGTGCCTGTAAGCCCAACATCATTTTCTAGCCTGTGCAGTAAAATAGAATGGTCAATGGTGTCAAATGCTGTCTAACAACATAATTACAGTGGAGTTTCCTTCATCAGAGGATATCAGAATGTCATTTACAACCCGTGTTAGTGCCGTTTCTATACTATGACCAGTGCGGAAACCAGACTGGAATTTCTCAAATAAATTGTAATGCATAAGGTGTGACTGAAGCTGATTGGCGAATACTTTTTCTAGTATTTTAGAGAGAAAGGGTAAATTTGAAATAGGCCTATAATTATTTAGTATGTGTGGGTCTAGGTCTGACTTTTTAAGTAATGGTTTAATGACTGACACTTTTAGTGCATCAGGTACTGTGCCATGCAATAATGAACTATTGATAATGGTTAGAATAGGTGCTGCAAGAACATCCATTGCACTTTTTACTAGTTTTGTTAGCACTGGATTTAGGGAACAAGTAGTGGGCTTCATTTTAGAAATTAAAGTTAAGACTTCCTGCTCAGTTACAGAATTAAAATTACTAAATGTTGAATGCAATGTGAGACAGGGTCTGCTAAGCTAGTATTTGGTTTGTACTGTGATGCTGAGATCTGAGATCTTTTATTTTTAATTTTCTCATTGAAGAAGTTCATAAAGTCTGTACTGCTAATATTTGTTGGTATTTTGCACTGTAGATCTAAATTTCCATTTGTTAATTTAGCCACTGTTCTAAACAGTACCTGAGTATTTTTATTATTGCTATCTATTATTGCAGAATAGTATTCTAAGCAAGCTTTAAAGAGAGCTTTTTTATATTTTTTAACAATCTCTGTCCATGCAATTTGAAAGATATGTAGCTTTGTTGTTCTCCATCTGCGCTCCCGTTTTCGACAATCTAATTTAAGAGCTCGAGTGTTTTCATTAAACCAGGAAGAGTTTCTATGTGCTTTGATCACTTTTGTTTTAAGGGAAGCCACTGTGTCCAGAACATCTCTCAAGGTCACATTATAATTGATGTTAGCTGATCTAAATTGTTTTCCATGTTTAAATTTGATGTTAACTGATCTAAATGGTTTTCCACAATTACACTGGACTTACTCAAAGTATTTATAAATTTTGAAGCAGAATTACAATCTAGATGTTGCACTGTCTTTGTTTTAATCTTTGCATTGGCAAAAGGAGAACTAAATCAAATGTAATTAAGTAGCGATCGGAAATAACATCATTTAATGGAGTAATATTTAAATTTTGAATTTCAACTTTGTAAGTTAAAATTAGATCTAATGTGTGGTTATGATTATGAGTTGGACCTTTGACATTCTGACAAAATCCTACTGAATTAAACAAATATGTAAAACACCAGCTAAAAGTGTCAGTTTCCACATCAATGTGTACATTAAAATCCTACATCAGTACTACATGATCATAATTTATAGGTAAATCATATAAAAGGTTGCTAAATTCAGTCATGAACAATGAATATGGCCCTGTTGGTCTGTAGACTAGCACTGTAATTGTGTTGGAATCTGTTTTAATATTTAAAATGAATGCCTCAAAGGATGTAAAGTCGCCTAAATTTTTATTGTGCTTGCAAGAGACTAAATGGAAGGGGAGTAAGGCCAGGTGGGTCAGAGGTGGATTCAAATTGTTCTATCATGGTGTGGATGGGAGGAGAAATAGGGTAGGGGTTATTCTGAAGGAACAGTATGTCAAGAGTGTTTTGGAAGTGAAAAGAGTGTCAGACAGAGTAATGATTATGAAGGTGGAAATTGGAAGTGTGATGATGAATGTTGGGTGTGTGATGGATGAGAAAGAAGATTTCTGGAGTGAGTTGGATGAAGTGATGGACAGTGTACCCAAGGGGAAGAGACTGGTGATTGGAGCTGATTTCAATGGATATGTTGGTAAAGGGAACAGAGGAGACAAGGAGGTGATCGGTAGGTATGGTGTCAAGGAGAGGAATGAAGTAGGTCACATGATAGTGGATTTTGAAAAAAGGATGGGTCTGGCTGTGGTGAATACATATTTTAAGAAGAGGGAGGAGCACAGGGTGACATACAAGAGTGGAGGAAGATGCACACAGGTAGATTATATCTATGCAGTAGAGTCAATCTGAAGGAGATTAAAGACTGCAAAGTGGTGGCAGGGGAATGTGTAAGTAGGCAACATAGGATGGTGGTCTGTAGGATGACGTTGTAGATCAAGAAGAGGGGGAGAGTGAGGGCAGAGCCAAGGATCAAATGGCGGAAGTTGAAAAAGAAAGACTGCAAGGTTGAGTTAGGGAGGAGGTAAGGCAGACACTGAGTGGCAGTGAAGAGTTACCAGACAGCTTTGCAATTACAGCAGAAATTGTACAGAGAAAGGAGGAAAAGAAAACCTGGTGGTGGAATGGGGAAGTACAGGGTGTATACAGAGGAAGAGGATGGTGAAGAAAAAGTGGGATAGTCAGAGAGATGGAGAAAGTAGACAAGAGTACAAGGAAATAACGCACAAGGTAAAGAGAGTGGTGGTGAAAACTAAAGAAAAGGTGTATTGTAGGAGTAAATCTTAGAAAATATAGTTTAAGGTTAAGTTAAATTCATATTAGTGTTTGCTTAGTCATAGCCATACACAATGGTACAGCCTTTTATCCCTTGTAGGTTAATAAGAGAGAGAACTTTTTTGCTATAACTAAGATACAGTGTGTTAATTGAGTCAGTTGTTGTTTAGAATAGGTCCCAGTACACAGGGACTTAAAAGACCCATTTTCAACATAGTAATGGGATAGGCATACAGTTTTCTAACCGTTTTGAAATGGTTCAAAAAACATTTACAAGTGATTTTGTGATGATTAGAGATGTAACAAGATTTAAGCTTTGAACAGAACTCCTCTTAAATAGAACTTTTCTATTTTTTGCTATTTCAGTTTTCTCTTTTTGTGTGAACTGTTTTACTTTGAATTTTAAAAATAACTTTTAAAAACAGAGATATTTTGTCTGTGGAATCATTTCAATGCATCAGGCTTTTGCTGAATCCTATTTACAAGCTGGAGCTGCAGAACCATGGTAATTTTGGATAAACACAGCTACATTTTTTTGTCAGAAAACTTTCCGTCTGAAAGCGTTGAATTTGAACTGGAAACTACCATTTGAGAACTAAGGATTGAGGAAAGAAAAAGAACTGAGCTACTGCGAGGTACTATGCTCTAATCTTCTATCTCTGCATGATCGTGAATGAAACTTCAGAACTTGAGAAGTTTAAGAGACTGTGATATAATATAAGACATTGTGAAAGATTGCTTGTGTTTTTTGCCTGAGTCATGGAAGCCTCACTGTAAGGAAGCCGTCCGTGTTTGGAGAGTACCTGATTGTGACATAGTTACTGTGAACATGACGATGCCTAAGCATAGCTCAAGTGAAGTTACCAGGAGTGATCTGAGTACAGACTCAAAGCCAGACTATGTGCTTGTGGGTCTTAAAGATCACTTAAATAAAAGGCAAGATCTACTTTTTAAGCTTAAGACTGAAATCGAAAGCCTTAAAAACATTCCGGAAAACCACATTGAAGTAGCGCAGTAGCTTGAAACCTTTTGTGAAACACATGGTCAGGCTGAAGAGCTGCATAAAGAAGTAATATCTGCTCTAAATAAAGAAGACTTGATTAAAATACAGAAAATGACATTCACAGAAAAACCTAAGAAATGGGACTAATTTATTGACGTTACAGCGACATAGCTGAAAAAAACAAAAAGCCTTTTAGTACACTCATCTGACGAACAATTAGTTAATCAATTGCAAGAATGGGATATCCCAAAGCTCAGAGTGCAGCAAGCTTCTCAGTTAAATCGTGCTCTCAATAATAAATGTGGCTCTTTATTCCAGCAAAGTGCTGCGGCATCATCACTTTCTTTGGCAGTGTTAGCTGAGCAATCAACATTCAATAGAATCCTACAAAAGCTTCAAGAGCTTGATGTTGAAGTAAAAAGGCAGGGTCAACCCACAATGAGTGCAACGACTGACACGCAGAGTTCCAGACATGTTCTGATGGATGTGTACATGCGGAGTCAAGTTGAAAACCAGAGATCAGTCGCTGAAAGTCAGAGAGCACCCTCTAAAAGTCAGAGAGCTGTCGCGGAGATAGTCGAAAGTGCTTTAACGTTAGCACAACAAAAAGATGTTCCAGTATCTCCAGAGGCAGCACCTCCTGTACCTCCTGCACCCATGGTTAAGTACCACACAGACAGGTCCCTTTATTTTCAAAGGTCCCGTTGACTTATGCAGACTTTATCAGAACTTTTGATCATGCTGTAGGTGATGTATTAGAGGACCCGCAAGATAAATTAGATTACCTGATTCAATACACAAGAGGTCCTGCACAGGAAATGATTAAGGGTTGTGCACGAATACTGTTACTGTGCATTTAAAAAGCCTTGTGTATTCTGCAATCACCAGCACACTCTTGCTGAATGTAGTAAAATCAAAGAACTCCAACATAAAGAAAGAATTGACTTTTTAAAGTCTAAAGGTTTATGTTCTCACTGTCTCAAACATTGGTACCTTGGTAAGAATTGTAAAGAAAGAATAAAGTGTCAGACATGTTCTTTGCAGCACCCAGATATCCTGAACATCAAAAAAGAGAGTGGCGGAACATCTAAAGCTACAGCCAGTGTGGCCACATCTACTGAAGGGGAAGCTGAGACTGGAACTTGTGCCTTGTGCCAGTGAAGAGTGTGTACTCTATGTGGTTCCTGTTAAGGTAAAATCTAAAAAGAGTGAAAGCTATTTAAAAAAAACATGCACCTATATAGACCCCGGCAGTACAGTAACAATCTGCACTGAAAAGCTCCAGAGACAATTAAACCTTCAAGGCACTTGTATTCCTCAAAACTATGAGTAATTATGATGATGATTCAAAACTGCTAACCTAATGTTCTGTCTTATCAGATTTGCAAATCTTTGGTATCGATGATGATGAATATATTGATTTGTCAATACACAGGTCTCCATTCCAGTGAATAGAGAAAGTATTCCACTACAAGAGGATATCGATAAATGGGCATATCTTAAAGAGGTACATCTATTTCTTATTGATTCTGAAGTTGATCTTTTAATAGGAATCAACCACCCAGAAATCTTCAAGCAGTCACGAATCATACCTAGCCAAGGAGATGGACTTCATGCTGTGAAGACTGAACTTGGATGGGTGGTTGGTGGGCCATACAAAGAGATAGATGACCTCACAAACCAAAGTGGTAAGCTGCCTAAACATTCAATAAATCATGTGTCAATAACAGAAATTGAGGATATGTTGCTGCAGCAGTATAACACAGATTTTTCAGAGCGCAGCTGTGAAGAAAAAGAGGAAATGTCACAGGAGGACATCAAGTTCATGCACATAGCCTCAGAATCTGCGAGACTGGTAGGTGGCCACTGTTGTTTAAATTTGCCTTTGAAGGATGAAGTACTTAAAATGCCAAACAATCGCTGTATTGCTGAACAGCGTGCTATTAGGTTCAAGAGAAAACTGAGCAAAAATTCAGGTTTCCATGAAGATTATAAAGCCTTCATGAAAGACACTATTGAAAAGGGGTACGCTGTCAAGGTACCCAAAGAAAGCATGAATTGTAATGAAGGCAGAGTGTGGTACATTCCACATCATGGCGTATATCATCACAAAGAAAAATAAGATTCGAATGGTCTTTGATTGCACTGCCACCTACCAGGGGACTTCACTTAATGAGCAATTATTCAAAGGCCCTGACCTAACTAACACCCTCATTGGCGTCCTCATAAGATTCAGAAAGGAGCCAGTAGCATTAATGGCAGATGTTAAGTCAATGTTCTACCAAGTTAAAGTGTCAGATAAAGACACTGATCTTTTACGCTTTATGTGGTGGCCTGAAAGTATTCAAAATGACGGTACATCTTTTTGGTGCAACTTCTTCACCCAGTTGTGTTTCTTATGCTTTGCGTAGAACAGCCGATGATGCCAGAGATACATTTTCTGAAGAAGCTGTTAACACTGTACTCAATAACTTCTATGTGGATGACTGCTTAAAGTCAGTGGCAACAGAAGAACAAGCAATAAAGCTGACAAAAGTCATCCAAGCTCTATGCCTCAAAGGTGGATTCCATTTGACTAAGTGGGTGAGTACCAACAGAGGAGTTTTGTTGTCTGTTCCTGAAGAAGACAGAGCTCTTGAACAAATGGACTTAGATTTGAGCCACAGTCTGCTTCCCACAGAATGTGCCGTGGGTGTCCAGTGGTGCACAGAAATGGGCAAATTTCAGATAGTTCAGAAGTCACAAAAAAAGCCCACTGCAAGGCAAAGTATTCTGCCTGTTGTTAGCTCAGTTTATGATCCCCTTGGTTTTTTAGCACCCGCCATACTGCCAGCAAAGCTTATTCTAAGAGACTTGGTCTATGCAAAGAGAAATCTGGGTGGGATGAAGAGGTAGAAGTCAAACACATTCAGAAATGGAAAAATGGATGGATGATTTACAGTTACTTGCAGACAATAAAGTGAACAGATGCATCAAACCTGCCTGGTTTGGAAACATAAAGTCAGCACAAATGCATCATTTTGCAGATGCCAGTGAAGATGGATATGGCCCTGTCACTTACCTTGTCTCAACCAATGAAGAAGGCAAAAAGCATTGTTCATTCCTGATTGCCAAGTCAAGAGTTGCACAATTGAAACATGTCACGATTACAAGATTGGAGCTGAGAGCAGCCGTTGTAGCAGTCAAAATGGACAAAATGCTAAAAGATGAGCTTCAAATGCCCTTACATGGACTGACAGCACCACAGTGCTAAAATACATTTCAAATGAAAGCACTCGATTCAACACCAATGTTAACAACAGAATCTCCATGATCAGAGATCATTCACAACCCTTCGCAGTGGTGGTATGTCACATCTGCCCTTAATCTGGCTGATCAAGCATCCAGAGGGCTAAAAAGAGAAAGCTTTCTCAAAAGCATCACATGGTTACAAGGTCCAAGTTTCTTATTAAAGTCTGAATGAGAGTGGCCATAAAGACCAGATGAACTGAACAATTCACTCTTTAAAGATGATCCAGAAGTTAAAACTTGTGCAGTCAACATGACAAGAATAAAGGAGGTGACCGAGCCCATTAATAAAATAATCACCCACTTATCAGATTGGCTCCGCTTGAAGAAAGCGGTAGCTTGGCTCCTCAAGTTTAAAGACATACTGCTGTACTTAAAAACGGAAAGAAAAACATTTCAACTAGAAGACAGTCAATCTAAAAGTAATCCAGTAAAACAACAATCACTCACCATAGAGCACATGAAAAGGTATAAACTGACTTTAAAAACTAGCCCAATTTCAAGACTTGGCTAAAGCTGAAACAGAGCTTATACGCTTCAGTCAATAGAAAGAATTTCCAGAAGAATTAAAGGCTTTAAAGAAAAAGACTTAAAAGACGTAAAAAATAACAGTCAAATGTATAAACTTGACCCGGTTATACAAGATGGAATACTGAGAATTGGAGGAAGACTCAACAAAGCTGCAATGCCAGAAGAAGCTAAACATCCTGCAATTCTTTACAAGCATTCACATATTGCCTCTCTCATATTGTAGCACATTCATAAAGAAATGGGACATTGTGGGCACACCCAATCAATTGCTGTTACTGAAGACATAACCTGACATGACTCTTTTCTAAAAATGACCATTACACTCGAAGAGGTTCGGAGCAAGTTCAATACATGGTCAATTTGTTTTGGAAAAGATGGTCTAAAGAGTATTTGCCAGTACTTCAAGAACGTCAAAAATGGCTTACACCAAGAAGAGATTTTGAAGCAGGGGTTGTTGTTTAAATTGTAGATGATGTTGCACCCCGCAGTTCCTGGGTAATGGGTCGAGTCATGAAAACATTGCCTGATGCCAAAGGTGCAGTCAAATGAGTTTGTGTGCAGACCAAAACCAGCACACTGGACAGACCCATGAATAAACTGTGCCTGTTTAAAGAAACAGCCAACATTTGAAATAAGAATTTTTTAAAATGATTGTTTGCAGTGTTATTGCTAATGATTTGAAAATAATAGTTAATGTAAAAGTAAAGTAAGTTGGCTCATATTGAAGCATAGCCAATTAAGGGCCAGAAATGTAAGAGCAAATCTTAGAAAGTAATGTTTAAGGTTAAGTTAAATTCATATTAGTGTTTGCTAAGTCATAGCCATCGACAATGGTATAGCCTTTTACCCCCTGTTAATTAATAAGAGATAGAACTTTCTTCCTGTAACTGAGATACAGCGTGTTAATTGAGTCAGTTATTGTTTAGAATAGGTCACAGTACACAGGGACATAAAAGACTCATTTCAACATAGAAATGAGATAGGCATACAGTTTTCTGATCATTTTGAAACTGGTTCATAAACATTTACAAGTTATTTTGTAATGATTAGAAAGATTTGAGCTTTGAAAAGAACTTCTCTTAAATAGGAACTTTTCTAATTTTTTGCTATTTCAATGTCCTCTTTTTGTGTGAACTGTTTTACTTTGAATTTTAACTAAAACTTTTAAAAAAACTAAGATATTTTGTCTGTGGAATCATTTCAACGTGTCAGGCTTTTGCTGAATCCTATTTACAAGCTGGAGCTACATAACTTTGGTAATTTTGGATAAATTCAGCTACACGTATGATGAGTTGTATGAGAGGATGGACACAAAGGAGGGAGAAAAGGACCTGTACTGATTTGGCTACACAGAGGGACTGAGATGGGAAAGATGTGCAGCAGATTAGGATCATAAAAGATAAAGATGGAAACATAATCACAAGCGAGGAGGGTGTGTTGAGAAGATGGATAGATTACTTTGAGAAGCTAATGAATGAAGAGAATGAGAGAGAGAGAAGGTTGTATGCTGTGGAGATAGTAAATCAGGAAGTGCAACGGAGTAGCATGGAGGAAGTAAGGAAAGCTATGAAGAGGATACAGAATGGAAATTCTGTTGGTTCAGGTGGCATACCGGTGGAAACATTGAGGTGTTTAGGAGATATGGCAGTGGAGTTTTTAACCAGTTTGTTTAATGGAATCTGTAGAAGAAGTGTACTTGTGTTGATTTTTAAGAATAAGGGGGAAGTGCAGACCTGTAGCAACTACAGGGTGATAAAATTGATGAGCCACAGCATGAAGGTATGGGGAAGAGTAGTGGAAGCTAGGTTAACAAGGGAGGTGATGATTAGTGAGCAGCAGTATGGTTTCATGCCAAGAAAGAGCACCACAGATGCAATGTTTGCTCTGAAGGTGTTGATGGAGAAATATAGAGAATGCCAGAAGGAGTTGCATTGAGTCTTTGTGGACCTAGAGAAAGCATATGACAGGATGCCTTGAGAGGAGTTGTGGTATTGTATGAGAAAGTTGGGAGTGGCAAAGACATATGTAAGAGTTGTACAGGATATGTATGAGGGAAGTGTGACAGTGGTGAGGTCTGCAGTAGGAGTGACAGATGCATTCAACGTGGAGATGGGATTACATCAGGGATCGGCTCTGAGCCCTTTCTTATTTGCAATGGTGATGGACAGGTTGACAGATGAGATTAGACAGGAGTTCCCTTGGACTATGATGTTTGCTGATGACATTATGATCTGTAACGAGTAGGGAGCAGGTTGAAGAGAACCTGGAGAAGTGGAGATATGCTCTAGAGAGGAGAGGAATAAAGTTCAGTAGGAACAAGACAGAATACATGTGTGTGAATGAGAGGAAGGTCAGAGAATGGTGAAGATGCAGGGAGTAGAGTTGGTGAAGGTGGATGAGTTTAAATACTTGGGATCAACAGTACAGAGTAATGGGGATTGTAGAAGAGAGGTGAAAAAGAGAGTGCAGGCAGGGTGGAAGGGATTGAGAAGAATGTCAGGAGTAATTTGTGACCGACAGTTATCAGCAAGTCTGAAAGGGAACGTCTACAGTACAGTAGTGAGACCAGCTTTGTTATATGAGTTGGAGATGGTGGTACTGACCAGAAAACAGGACACAGTGCTGGAGGTGGCAGAGTTTAAGATGCTAAGATTTGCATTGGGTGTGACAAGGATGGACAGGATTAGACATGAGTACATTAGAAGGCCTGCTCAGGTTGGACGGTCTGGGGATAAAGTCAGAGATGCGAGATGGCGTTGGTTTGGACATGTGCAGAGGAGAGATGCTATGTATATTGGGAGAAGGATGCTTAGGATAGAGCTGCCAGGCAAGAGAAAAAGTGGAAGACCTAAAAGAAGGTATATGGATGTGGTAAGAGAAAACATGCAGGTGATGGGTGTGACAGAGCAAGATGTAGAGGACAGGAAGATATGGAATATGATGATCCACTGTGGCAAATACTAATGGGCACAGTGTCCATTTTAGGACATCCTCCTCCCTGCGAGGAATCCCCCATCACCCCTCCTCCCTCCTTCCACCACCGTCCGCTCTCAGTTCTCTGATGTCCGTTTTCCGTCATCCACCCTCCTATCTCCATCTTCTGCCTTCAGCTCTCCGTCAACCCCCACACTCACCCCGCCCTGACCCCCCCCGCACATCACGGCATATATGTTAATGAAGTGACGTAATACTCCAGCTCCCCTTCTTCACAAGTTCATTCACCAAATTATTTGTCAATTATATTTACAGTAAGAACTTACAGCACGACTCAAACGTGGGAACAAAGGTAAATGATGTTAATTTTATTAAAAAGTTAAACGCAAACATTTTACATTCTGAAGGGCTCAAACCACGTCGGATTTCAGCCGTTAAACGCGCAAAAATTTCGGTACACCAGATAAATAAGTGCAACATATTATCAGTTGTATTGTATGCTTACAATACATATAGAAATGTGTTAATCATTAACTAATAGTATGGGATGGTGTTTTTCGACTCAGCTACAGATGCCGATGGAGACCAGAACTGCTTTGGAAAAATACGAACACCTTGGGGCCGATCTGGAAGAAGGTAGCGCAGCGCCTTGATTTAAACGATTCCATGTCTTGGTGGGTTTGCGTAGCTTGTTGTCAATATCTTTACACCTGTTTTTAAGGCTTATTGACTAAAAGAGGCTTTCATGAAAAAAGCTAGAGCTTTGATGCAGGATACGCCCTCCACAAGTCAAGGAAGTAAAAATAAAGGTACTGTATATATTTCTGTTTTATTTAAACCATTTAAGTTTGAATTGGGGGCGGCACGGTGGCGCAGTGAAAGGTGCCAGTTAGGAGACCCGGGTTCACTTCCCTGCGTGGAGTTTGCATGTTCTCCCTGTGTCTGCGTGGGTTTCCTCCGGGTACTCCGGTTTACTCGCACAGTCCAAAGACATACAGGTTAGGTGCATTGGCGATTCTAAATTGTCCCTGATGTGTGGGTGTGTGCGCCCTGTGTTGTCTGGGATTGGCTCCTGTATTTAGGATATAGCGGGTTGGATAATGGATGGTTGGACGTTTGTATGCATAGCCCCATTTGGCCGTTTTAGTTTTTTTCTTTCTTCAGTAATATTTCAGCAAACCCGGAGCTTGTCAGTTCAAATCCTGGTACTGACACCACTGTGTGACCCTGAGGAAGTCACTTCACCTGCATGCTGCAAAAAACAAATGTAACGAATTGTACCTCAGATGTTGCAAGTTGCTAGGATAAAGGCATAAGTCAAATAAATAAATATGTATTATAGACATAGGAACTATTCATTTATTTTCAGTTAAGTCATCTGCAGCAAACCTTTATAAATGAGGGTTTCTCCTTTTTAGAGAAACTGTTTTCTCTTGGAGGGCTTTTTTCATTTCATTGAAAATTAAAGCAGCAACTGCCAAAATATGTAGCTTTCTTATTAATTTTTCAACATTGTGTAAAATAACTTCATGAAGTAATATAAAAGGTTTAAATACTGGTTATCCTTTTACACTAAAATATTACTAAAGAGATACAAAAAAAGTAAAATGCATATGTTGTTTTTCTTTAGGGAGATTAAATATTACTGAAGAAAAAAAAAACTAAAACGGCCAAATGGGGCTATGCATACGAACTTAAAAGGTTTAAATAACACAGAAATATATACAGTACCTTTATTTTTACTTCCTTGACTTGTGGAGGGTGTATCCTGTAGCAAAGCCCTAACTTTTTTCATGAAAGCCCCTTTCAGTCAATAAGCCTTAAAAACAGGTGTAAAGATATTGACAACAAGCTACGCACGTTTGAGTCATGCTGTAAGTTCTTACTGTAAATATAATTGACAAATAATTCGGTGAATGAACTTGTGAAGAAGGTGGAGCTGGAGTATTACATCATTTCATTAACAAAAATTTCATTAACACTTCGTTAACATAAATGCCGTGATGTACTGGGGGGAGGAGTGCGGGGTGAGTGTGGGGGTTGACGGAGAGCTGAAGGCACAAGACGGAGATAGGAGGGTGGATGAAGGAAAACGGACATCGGAGAACTGAGAGCGGAGGGTGGTGGAAGGAGGGAGGAGAGGGGAGGGAGGACGGGTGACGGGGCATTCCTCGCAGGGAGGAGGAATATTTTGTTGAAGGTAGTAGGAAGGATGGAATTTTCTCGGAGGTAGGAGGATGTCCTAAAATGGACACCGTAAATGGGAGCACCTGAAAGAAGAAGAAGAAGTTTTATGATCGGAGTAGATAACAAATGGAAATTTGGCTACCTCTAAAAATGAATGCACTCCTCCAAAATGTAATTGCCAACAGCTGATGGTTTCTTTTTTTATTTTTTATACTTTGTTAATCACCAAGAGGAAATTGTCTTTTCACATGACCTTTGGGGACCAGAGTGCATGGTCAGCTATTGAACAGCACCCCAGAGGAATTTTCAGGGTAAGGGTCTTGATTAAGGGCCCAATGGAATAGGATCCTTTCTGGCACCTTCCAGATACCAGCAAGATATTTAGCTGCAGAGCCACCACTCTGCCTGTTAAACTAGAAGGAACACACTGCAGACATGATTGTGGCCAAAAAGATGCAGATAAGCAATGTCGCAGTTTGTCACAATAGGAGTTAATTTCTTTGAATAAAAAGCACATAGATGAGTTAAAATATACCTCCAGTTCTGATTCTGGATACATCTACTTCCACTATAAATGACAATTCGGTATTTTGGCAATGTAAGATGGGGTAGTGGTTAAATGTTTCATATGCTCAAAGGTTTTGATAATCCTTAGTCCATTGAAATTTTTGTGGAGTTTTCAGGGTTAAAGAGGCTATGGGGGCTATACAAGAACTAAAGTCTTTAATAAACTGTTTATAATAAACTTGCTTAACACTCTCAGGTGGTTTTGTTGTGGAAAAAACTTTCCTCTGTTTACAAAGAAGTCATTCATGGAGACCAGATAAAAATTCAGAACAGTTCTTTATTTGCACAGTCCATAGAGTGAGCCATTAATAATATAATTCATTCCTTTTTATATTTTTCTATTACCATTGCCATTACCTTATTATATATGTCACATCATCTGACGCTTAATATGCTGAATTCTATCATCTTAGCCAATCAACTACAGCCACCAGTAGCTTTGTATACATGTCAATTCTTCCATTATTGTAAATATTACTTTGTTAATAGGGGTTTCCTACACGTATTCCCATTGATCTCATCCCCGCTTCAGAACAGGGGTGTTTGGGCTTTCTCTTTAGTTTGTTCTCACTTTTTAAGGGGGTATTGATTGCTCATTTACTTCATTTAAACCTTAGTAATTACTTTGGTGGTTCCTCTAATATGAAGCAACCCTCACATGCTCAAGATTTAAGCCACATTTAGGTAACTCTTTAGTTACCTTTAGTCATTTTCTTTATACTTTTAATAATCCTTTGTTACAACTTTATTTAAGTATATACTTGCATTAAATTGTAAAAATTATCACGTTGTTGATTAAAAATATTTGATTAAAATTCTATAGTTTCCACTCCAAGTTAGTGATCTTAGTATTATCCATTTCTAAACCTTTCCATGAGATTTCATAACCCAAAAACAAAATCTTTTCCTGGTGATTTCCTTGGTTATTTAACAAATAAGTTCTTGTCACTGAGTTGAGAAAATTAAAATATCATCTATGTATGCTAATACACATTTTCCCAATAAATCTCTAATAATGTAATTTATAAAGGACTGGAAAATGGACAGGAGCATTAGCTAATCCATATGGCCTTTGTGAGCTGGGGGGCTGATCGTACCCCTACAGGTTAAAAAAAAGACGCTGAAAGACCACCTTCACATTGCTCCCTTGCTTGCTGGGCTTACTTACAGGTGATCTATTGCACGATCCGCGCGGTACTTCGCAGACTTAAAAGCCCAAACACCACCTGTCGGATTTTGATTTGATAGTTTGCTTTTCTCTCTCTCTCAGACCTTCCCTGCTCCTGACACTCACTCCTTTGAAGAGGAATATATGTTTGCATTCTTTTCAATTGTGAGACGGAACTGTCATCTCCGTCTTGTCAAGGAGTCAGTTTAAATGTTTAAAAAAAAGAGGCATATGTTTGTTTGCAGTGTTTAAATAAAGTTCCTGTCTCTACAACCTCCTGTGTTTCTGTGCAAATCTGTGACCCAAGCGTGACAAGTGGTACCAGGAGTGGTTGCATAGATGAACGCACGGATGAATGCTGAACGGTTGTTTCAGATAGCTCAAAATGTCCCACTTCCTCCCGACCTGGAGGATGATCTGGTTCCTGCTCCTGCACCTGCTCCTGGTCTACCTACTAATTCCAAGGATGTGCTGATGAAGATGGGTCCTTCCGATGACCCAGAGATATTTCTTTTAGCTTTTGAACATGTGCCGTCTTTGCTGGAATGGGACAAATGAAACTGGGCTGTCATCATCACCCCTTTTTTGTCTGGGGATGCCTTAATTACTTTATGGAATGTGCCTCACGATAAACTGAGCGATTATGATTTCTTGAAGCGGAAAGTTGTTTTACAAAAAACTACGAGCTTTTTGTCTAAAGGTTTTGTGCTTCATGATTGGAAACTGAACATGGATGGTCCCATTTGTGCACAAATTCTAGATTTAATTCATAAAGTTCACTGCTGGTTTGAGGTAAGCAAGATGGAGCGCATTGTGGAAAAGGTTGTCATGAATATACTTCTGGCTGGGATCCCTGCAGTTCTCAGAGATGAATTCCTTTGTCATGATATTGAATAGTTGATGATCATGGCCAAACGTTTGAAGTGTTCTTAAACCATTTGGAGATAAAGCGATGGATTTGCTGGTCCATATACTGTTCTGCAGCCTCCGAGAGATTGCCCAGGCAATGCTCGTCCCTTTGAATGGAGATTAGAGATTCAACGTGCTGTTAACCCTGAAAATCGGGCTTCTTCGGGTGTTAACGTGGCACCCATTTCTGGGGAAGCTGGAAGCCATGGACGTCGCCGTGGGTATTTCAGCAGTGGAGCTGAACGAAGATGCTTCGTGATCAACCCGGCCACTTGGCAAGGGAATGTCGCCTATCCCCTGCTCAATAGATGGAAATTGGTCTCACCGAGGTTTGTTGCTCCCGTGTTCCTTATTCTTCAGATAAAAAGAATGACTTAATGGTCTCGGTGAAGTTGGGGGGCTGCGAAATCTTGCCATTATTGGACTCAGGAAGTGACCTTTGTATTGTCAGATGGGACTGTCTGGACAACAGGTATCTGTGCAACACTGAAACTGTAAACATATGTTGTGTGCATGGAGATGTTAAAGACTATCAGACATTGCTTCTTCCTTTAACATATAAGGGTCGACATTTTAAAGTTTGGTCTGCCTTTTTGGACTCCTGCCCCTGGCCCTTACTGATTGGCAGGAGGAATGCCCTTTTTCCTAAACTCATGACCAAATGTTGGACACCAGTCAGTGAGCCCAGTGTCAAGCTTAGTGGAGGGGAAGAGGACGAACTGGCTGTTGGGGAAGGTCTCGAGCCCCGTTTAAATACTGAACCCAAAGTGGCTGTTGGGGAAATACTCAAGCACGGACTAGATATTGAATCCGATCTCTCCAGTAAGACCGAGGGTGACATCCCCCCCAATTTCCCAGAGCGGCTGGCTGGCCCATCTACAACTTCTCAACTTGTAAATACCTCCGAACAAGAACCGAGCACTGGCAAGCAAGCCGATTTTGGGTGCTTGCAGCATGCTGATAGCTCATTAGAATATGCATTTAAACAGGCTCACTCTGCTAGTGACTCTTATTACCAAGAGCATGCATCTGGGGGCTTAAAAACCCTGTACTTCCTTGAGAAAGACGGCTGCCTTTTTAGAGTGATATCAGATCATTTAGTCTGGGAATTTATTGAACAGTTAGTTGTACCTGAAGTACATAGGGACATTCTTTTGCAATTAGCTCACTCTCACATCTTGTGTGGGCACCTGGGGACTGATAAGACTAGAGAATGTTTATCAAAACGATTTTATTGGCTGAATATAGGGAAAGATGTTTGAGCGATTCTGTACTTCTTGTCCTGATCGTCAAATCGTCTCTGCTTATAAACCCCCTCGGGCTCCCCTCTCTCCTATGTCTATTTTGGAAGTCCCTTTCCAATGGGTGGGATTAGATATAGTAGGCCCTCTACCTAAGACTAAAAATAGGTATCAATATATGCTTGTGTTGGTTAACTATGCAACGCGATATCCGGAACTGGCTGCTTTGAAAAAAGCCAATTCCTCCACTGTAGCCAAAGCTTTGTGTGAGATTTTCACTCGTATTGGCATCCCTAGGGAAATTTTAACTGATCAGGGCCCACCTTTTACTTGTCGCGTGATGAAACAATTGTGTGACAGCTTTGCTATTAAAAAATTGAGTACCACTGTTTACCATCCACAGACGAATGGTTTGACTGAACGATCTAACAAAACTTTAAAACAGATGATCAGGCGAGTTGCTCATGATGATCCAACGTCTTGGGATTCTGTCCTGCCTTTTATTATGTTTGCGGTACGGGAATTGCCGCAGGCCTCCACTGCCTTGAGTCCATTCGAGTTGCTGTTTGGCAGGCGTCCGTGACATGTCTTGGATGTCGTACGAGAGGAATTGACAGGTTTTAGGACAACAGCTCACGGGCCGAGCTTTGCAAATCGGGTAATTTCGTTGCAAGAAAGAATTTCTAAACTTTCTTCTATTGTTGTGGAGCATCAGGGACGTGAGCAGGAAACTCAGAATCGTCTTTATGATAGATGCTGTAAGCTCTGTGAATTTAAACCTGGGGCCTGATGCATAACGCCATGCATAGAATTCGCACTATAACATGACGTAAGCACAAAAGTCGAAATGTGCTTACACACAGAAAAATCCAGATGCAGGAATCTGGGCGTACTCCAACTTCCACGTTCTTCTGCTACATAAATCCCGGTCAGCATGAAAATTAACGCACGTGCATGCGCCTGCTGTTCCGCCCCAATTCCTCCCAGAATTACGCCTCTTTGAATATGCAAATCAATATAAATAGCCCTTAAGCTCAGCGTTCTGTAAAAAGACAATGGGAAAAGCACAGGGGGAAATATAAGAATTTCAGCAAATACCAAGTGGAGGCAAAGGAATAACATACTATTTATTGATTTAAACAGTGATATAAACAACATAAGGAAGTTGATCGAGTGACATAGCGTGTCGGAGAAACTCGAAAGCTCAAGTTCACAAAGTTGCACAGTGCCAAAATAAAAAAGAAGTCACATATCAAAGTCACCGAGAAAAGGCGAGTTGTAGCCTACCGTCTGAGTGTCATATGAAAGGTTATTAGGGTACAGACAAAAAAAATAGGCACACAGTAGGAAAAAAGCCTGAAATGTCAACTTTAATCTCGAAATTTCCACTTTAATCACGTAGGTTTTTTTGTCATTAAAGTAGAACATCATAAACTTCATCTTAAAATCATTTAATTTACTAGTTTCTCAAATCCCGTTGTAACTAAAGTAGCATGTTAAATGCTTTGTTTTGTATTTGATCTTCTATGTGCTCTATGTGTGTGAATCACTACATGCTTCCGTTATTTCTCTTTCTCCAACAGGACACAGAATCCATTACATTTGTGATATTACAGCTCTCTGAATAATTAAAATACTGAGATGTATACGTGATATCATTTTCATGATGATTGGAATGAAAGCATGTTATTAAACATGGGAACACGATGGTGCAGTGATTGTTCATGTCTCACACAAGATGCTGCTGCGCCATGCGCGACCTTCAATGAAATAATTTATTGCAGCAGTACTGTCTCTTTCAGACATACTAACCTCCAATTCCTGTCCTTACTTTTCTTTCCCCAAATACCCAATCGCCACACAATCAGCTCTGTAATAGATGTTAAGCCATCTGTAAGCTTACAATGACGATTCTTCAAAACTTTTAAGGAACATTGAAATATCTTCATAATACAGTGGAACCTCGGTTCACGAACGTCTTGGTACACGTACAACTCGGTTTACGACCAAAAAGTTCACCAAACTTTTGCCTCGGTTCACAACCACACACTCGGTATACGAACAAGCCAGTTTCCCTTTAGGTTTGTACATGTTCAGTCTCTCCCTGTGCATTTCTTGTGCAGAGAGCAAGCAAGAGAGAGAGAGTGCGACACACACACACAGGCATGCGCGCGAGAGAGACACACACACACAGAGGCGCGCGAGAGAAACACACACACACAGAGGCGCGGGAGACAGAGGCACACACACACACAGGTGCGCAAGACAGAGGCACACACACACACAGGCAAGCGAGACAGAGGCACACACACACAGGCGCGTGAGACAGAGGCACACACACAGGTGCTCCAGGCTCGCAAAAGAGATACACGCACACACAAAAGAGAGCGAGAGTGAGCAAGCGAGAGAGGGAAGGCTGGACGCATAAGGTAGAAAAGTCTTGTTTTTGTTTTCAGTTCTGTTTACAGCGATCGGTTCATAGCGTGCATTGTGGCAATGTTACTTTTCTTGGTGGTTTATTAAATTACGGATTTTTCAAATGTTCATTTTTTCCCTGTGCTTAAAACTCATTAAAAAAAAAGTGTTTTTAGCGAGCGGTTCCTAGCACTATAGCGCGAACTATTGCAGTTTTAGTGTTCTCTGTTGTTCAAGGTTTTCTTAGTGTTCTTCAATGTTTTTACATTTAGTTTACTATTACGCTGTGCATTCTATGGTATAATTAACTATATTTGTGCTTAAAAACTTAAAAAATATATATTTACATACAGTTCGTACGGTCTGGAACGGATTAATTGTATTTACATACAATCCTATTGTGGAAATTGCTTTGGTTCACGACCAAATTGGTTTACAACCAGAGTTTTGGAACGAATTACGATCGTGAAGTGAGGTTCCACTGTACATGTTTAATTATTCTATCCCTCTATACTTCCAGTGTCGCGCCAGCCTCAGCAAATATACAGCATGAGGCAGGAACAATACGTGAACTTGCTAGTGCTGCGACACTGTGTCCTCACATGTTTAATTATTAACAATACAGATTAGTTAAATGAAGTTAAAGTTTTATCTGTATAATATAATCAACATATTTTGCTGTATTTCATCTTAAAAATGATATCGTCATCATATGTAAATAAAGTGGTGCAGGCTGTGCAATATTATAACTAGAGTGCAAGTTTACAGTGGGGTAATTGTACTTATAAGTACAAACAGTTCTACAAGGAGCAATTGATTGAGTGCGTTTATAGTTCTTGGGATGAAACTGTTTCTGAACTGCAGGTCAACACAGGAAAGGCTTTGAAATGTTTTGCCGTGGCTGAGGCAGCGTGTGCTTGATGCTGTATACCGATAAATCTCTTTCCGATCAGCTGCTGCTGTGATTCTCCACTCAGATACAGTGATATAAATACTACGAGTGGTGCAGTGAGAGTAATATGGATCTGCTGTGGCAACCCTTAAAGGGAGCAGCTGAAAGAAGAAAAAGAAGAAGAAGAAGATGGTGCAGTGAGAGTAACAATGCTAAAGCAGTTATGGTATTTGGAATACTATGGCTATTCCCTGGACCATTATATTGTTACAGGTTAATTACAATCAGATGCATTACACTAATAAACAATATGCAGTTAGTTTCAGTGTATTTATAAAGTCATGTCAGGAATGTGGATCTAAGAAATTAAGGGTAACCACACAAGAACAGTAGCACTGCTTTGACGCAGTCTGCAAAACCGAGTGCAGAACTTGCATACGATAGGGTATGAGGTACCGTGGAAATTTGCGTGGCTTTACGCCAAGTTTAGGTTTTATACATTGCGATTTGAACGTGGAAACATTCTTACGCAACATTTCTGTGTGTACACATCGTTTATACATGAGGCCCCTGGTGATCATGTTCCGGTACTGATTCCAAAGGATCTGCACAAATTCCTAGTGAAATGGCAGGGCCTTGCCATTATTGAGGAACGTATGGGGCCAGTAAATTACAAGGTTAGAATACCAGGCTGGCGCAAACCATTCCAGATTTTACATGCTAATCTCTTGATGAAATGGCATGACCCACAGGGGGAGTACACTTCTTTGGCTGCTGTTTCTTAGACCGATGTTGCCATAGGTGACGATTTGACTGACTCGCAAAAGAAAGAGTTGTTATCTTTGATTGAATAGAACACTGATGTTTTTTCAGACTTGCCAAGCATGACTAATCTTGCAGAACATAAAATTACTACTGAACCCGGTATTAGGGTGCAGATGCGCCCATATCGGATTCTGAAAGCACGACAGAATATTGTGCGCGAGGAAGTCAAAAAGATGCTGGCATTGGGTGTAATTTGCGAAAATAAAATAATAATAATAATAATTCTTTGCATTTATATAGCGCATTTCTCACTAAAAGTGACTGGTGTAGTCCGGTCGTATTAGTCCCAAAGCAAGATGGCTCGGTTCGCTTCTGTATCGGTTTCAGGCGCTTGAACAAAGTCTCAAAACTTGATGCTTATCCAGTGCCCCATGGTGACGAACTGTTGGAAAAACTGAGTCAGGCATCCTATATCTCCACACTGGATCTCACGAAAGGTTACTGGCAGGTGCCTCTTGAGGCTAACAGTTGCAAAAAAGCAGCATTTGCGACTCCTGATGGACTTTATGAATTTACTAGACTCCCATTTGGTTTTCATGGTGTGCCTCTATCTTTCCAGTGTATGATGGACCAGATCTTGCATCCTCATTCCGAATCTCAATGATGTCGTGATTTTCAGTAATGATTGGCAAACACATTTAGAATGTCTCCAGGCTGTCCTTGAAAGCTTAAGACAGGCTGGTTTGACAGCTAACCCCAAGAAGTGTAAATTGGGTATGTCTGAGATCATCATCTGGGCTACTCCATGGGCAGGGGTTTACTCTGACCTCAATTCAGAAAAGTGGAAGAGATGCTTGCTTAGCTACATCCAGAAACACAGAAACAGGTATGTGCCTTTCTGGGGCTTGCAGGTTATTACAGAAGATCCGTGATTTTAAATAGAGCTGCTGCTCTTTCAGATCTTACTAGAGGCAGGAGAAACCACCCTGTTGTATGGACAGACATTTGTGAACGTGCCTTTTGTGATTTGAAAACTGCTTTGTCTTCTTATCCAATTCTGCGGAATCCCGACTTCTCCAAGGATTTTGTTCTAAAGACAGATGCAAGTGAATTTGGTGTAAGCACCGTTCTGTCTCAGGTTTTTGATGGGGAAGAATACGCTATCACATTTTTGAGTAGGAAATTGCTTCCTAGGGAGCGTAATTATTTGACCATTGAAAAAGAATGCTTGGCAATAAAATGGGTTGTGGAAGTGCTTCGTTATTATTTATGGGGTCGAAATTTCACATTAGTGACAGATCACGCTTCACTTCAGTGGTTATACCATCAGAAGGAAAGAAACTCTTGTCTTATAAGATGGTTTTTGGGTTTGCAACCTTACAGTTTTACAGTGAGGCATCGACCCAGCTCTGAACATGTTAATGCTGATGTCCTGTCATGCTTGTTTGAGCCTGGTTTGGAATGTTGCTTGATTCACGAAAATGTGAATAAAGCTGAGTTGTGACCTGGGGGGCTGATCGCACCCCTACAGGTGAAAAAAAAGACACTGAAAGACTACCTTCACATTGCTCCCCTGCTTTCTGGGCTTACTTGCGGATGATCTATTGCACGATCGACGCGGTACTTCGCAGACTTAAAAGTCCAAACACCACCTGTCAGATTTTGATTTGATTGTTTACTTTTCTCTTTCTCTCAGACCTTCCCTGCTCCTGACGCGCATTCCTTTGTAGAGGAAAATATGCTTGCATTCTTTTAAATTGTGAGACGAAATTGTCATCTCCGTCTTGTCAAGGAGCCCGTTTAAATCTTTAAAAAAAGAGGCATATGTTTGTCTGCAGTGTTTGAATAAAGTTCCTGTCTCTGCAACCTCCTGTGTTTTTGTGCAAATCTGTGACACAAGCGTGACACATATATATATTTCTAAAGTCTGGTCATAGCATTAAAGGCAGTTTTCCATTTGTTCCCCTCCTGAACTCAAATGAGGTTATACTGTATGCACTTATTAAGCCTAATTTTGAAAAAACTGTAGAACCAGTAACCTGATTCAGAATAGAAGATGTAAGTGGTAATTTCTTTAAAGTTGTGATGTTGCGGGTCCGCTCCACATTGGGAGCTTCTTGAACTTGACACCGTCGATAACGTAGCCGGATGAGCTTGGCAGATCAAGATAAACACATACAAAGCAATTGGTAGGTGCAAGTGTTTTTATTAAAAGACAATTCAAAGACAAAATGTGTTCAAAGGTTGCAGTGCTCAAAATGTCAATAAATAATCCATAAAATAAAGTGCACTTTTGATGTTAAAATCCAATAAACAGAAAATCCATTAAAAACGAGGTTACAAAAACACAGTGCAGGAAATGTATTTAAAATCCACAAGCCCTGATGCCTTCCTTTAAAACTGATGCCTCTCCAGCTTATCCTATTCGGATCTTACAGTCCAGAGAGACGTCGACCAACAGGTGCAGACACCTATTTCATCTGGCCCATGTCCCTGCTGCCAATCCCATGACATTCATGGGCAACCGCTGACCTCCACCAGAACTGCTGCCATTGGTTCCACCTGACAAGAGCACCACCAGAGCGTAATAGCTGCTCCTGCTCCCAAATCCCTCAACAGGAGCGACCCATAGCTCCCTCCTGAGTGATGGCCACACGCTCTTCCTTGGGGCCCTACTCTCATCCACCTACTTCCATTCTCTACACCAGGTCTCTCTCTCTCTCTTGCCTGCTTCTTCTCCTCGTCCTTCAACCTCCGCTCTATTGTCTCTTCTTTTCTTCCCTATTGCCGCCCTCTTGTGCTCCCCTTTTATGTGCTGGAGAGTGGTTGCAGGTGCAATCAACTGATTGCTGCCCTGGGCTGATAATGAGACAATCAGACTGTCCGCATGTTCCAGCAAGGCAAAGCACAGAGGCTGACCACCTCACACTAACTCGTAGATGAACTGTCTTCTCAGCAGATCGGTCACACCTGCTCCACTCCCCTGTACAATTATGTCCAAAATATTTATTTAAAATGGTCACTTCTTCTATACCACAAAAGGGCAATTCTATGTAGCTCTCCAAAATTAGTACAGGAATGTAGACCCCAGTCTTTTTGTCAACAAAAAAGAAGCCAACCCTGTCAACCTATTGGTTGGGTTTATAAACCCATTCTGTAAATTTTCAGTGATAAATTGTTCCGTTGTTTTTTATTCTGGCCATGACAAGGCTCAAACTTTCCTTTTAGGATATGGAGCCCCTGGCATATATACTGCCTCCCCTACAGTAGGCATATTATGTGATGTCACCCACTGTTAAATTCTGCTACGTACTTCTAAAATTTTTATTTTTATACTGTATTGAGGATTTGATCTGTTCTGTGTATTGTATTGTATTGTATTGACCCCCTTCTTTTTGACACCCACTGCACGCCCAACCTACCTGGAAAGGAGTCTCTCTTTGAACTGCCTTTCCCGAGGTTTCTTCCATTTTTTCCCTATAGGGTTTTTTTGGGAGTTTTTCCTTGTCTTCTTAGAGAGTCAAGGCTGGGGGGCAGTCAAGTGGCAGGGCCTGTTAAAGCCCATTGCGGCACTCCTTGTGTGATTTTGGGCTACACAAAAATAAATTGTATTGTATTGTACAGTAAAAGCAGGGTCATTCCTTTATTCTGTGCTGCCGTTCTCTAGTACAGTGGAACCTTGGATCACGAACGTCTCGGACCATGTACAAATCGGGTTACGACCAAAAAGCTTGCCAAACTTTTGCATCTGTTAACGACCAAGCACTCAGGTGACAAACAAGCCAGTTTCTCTTCCGGTTCGTATGCGCCGATGATTTCCACACGTATTCAGTCTCTCTCTGTGCATTCACTGTGAACTCTCTGTGCTCTCTTTTGTTTACCTTCCGGTTTGTACGCGCCGGTGATTTACGCACATGTTCAGTCTCTCCCTGTACAGTACATTGTTCTCGGTCAGTCGTGCATCGCATAGAGGGACTTTGTGGTATAGCAGGTCCAGATCTCATGTCAAGCAGCCAGTTTTAAAAAAATAATCGCCGCGCTTGCAGCTTAGTGAGGGGGCATGGTGGTTGATTGCTACAGCGTGATGCGGCTAAAAGGAGGAAAAAGAAAAGAAAGATGGAGGTTGCAGAGTGAGGAAGTAAGCAGGAAGCAGTGTGGAAAAAAACCGTGTGAGGGAGCGACCGAGTGCTCGCAGGCAGGCAGCTGGGCAGTGAGCCCAAGCACTTCACTTCTGTTTTTATGGGATTAGTTATTTATTGAAGGATTCTGAAAGCACTGCATTTTATTTAATTTGGACATTGTTTTTGATTGTTGTTTTGTTGATTTTAATAAAAGCACTTGGCACTTTTCGCACCATCCAATTGCTCCATTGTAGTGCCTCACTGTCGTGCTCATCGGTAACATTACCGACGGTAACGGGTTTAAGGGCTCCCAAAAGCGAGATAGGAGCATGCAGCAAACCCTCATCATCACAGACTTTACCTCAAAACTGTAATCTCCTCTCCACCCAGTTCCTCCTCACTTCCTTCATGCCAGAACACGACTCATGCAAGGTTAGTTTTTGTATTACGTAATTTTTCAAATGTTCATTTTCCGGTTCGTAGCGTGAATTATTGCAATGTTACTTTTCTTGGTTGTTTATTAAATTACGGAATTTTCAAATGTTCATTTTTCTCCCTGAGCTTAAAACTCATTAAAAAAAAGTCTTTACACTGAGTGGATCATAGCGTGAATTGTTGCAATGGTACTTTTCTTGGTTGTTTATTAAATTACGGATTTTTCAGATGTTCATTTTTTTCCCTGTGTTTAAAACTCATTAAAAAAAAGTGTTTACAGCGAGTGGTCCGTAAGGCTATATCTTGAATTCTTACAATGTTACTTTTCTCTGTTCAACGTTTTCTCAATGTAATTCAATATTTTTACATTTAGTTTACTATTACGCTGTGCATTCTATGGTGTAATTAACTATTTTTGTGCTTTAAAAATCATTAAAAAAATATAATTACATACAGTTCGTATAGTCTGGAATGGATTAATTGTATTTACATACAATCCTATGGGGGGAAATTACTTCGGGTTCCACTGTACCTATCATTGTTTTACCCAAATCCATAGGCTCTGGAGTTATCTTTGATTCACTAAGTCGAGTGCTAGGTCCCCTTTCCCACCACTTTCTTTTGGATAGTCATTTCCCAACTTTTTGGCTTACCTCTATTACAGCAGCAACTATTGTGTTACCAAGATTGCGGCTGGCTAACTCATCCTTTATTTTAATACTCAGCCCTCTTTTATAGACAGTGTAAAACAAGAGAGAGAGTGCAGAAAAAGAGTTAGGGATCCATCCTGTACATTGTACACAATTGCAACACAAAAATAGCTTCAGAGTACTGTCTGGGTCAACATCCAAATAGGAGCAGGGGAAAAGGAAAGGTGCTTGGCTTTTATAGTTGAAGGGGAGGAATAGGCAGGTCCGTGAGGGTTCAAGCCGGAATTGGGGTCAGAAGGAGGCATGGCTAGGAAAGGAGTGCAGGAACTGATGATGTTTTAAGTGGGCTTCTGTTCAGAAGAAGAGGGAGAAGAGAAGAAAGGTTAGTGCACTTTTTCAGTCCCTGCCCTCATTTGTTGCCCATAGTTAAGCCCTTAGCCAGCCTCCCAAACACATGTGTGTGACAACAGGAATTAAAGTTACATCATGCCAATAAGCATCAGTAGCTAACATCCTGAACTATATATTTGTTTATGGGTTTTGTACCCTGATGACAGGCTAACAATCTGTTTGCCGCTGCTTTGGAACAAACTGGTACATTGTACATTTTCTGAAATTCCTGAATAAACAGTTCCAAGGAAAAACAGCAATGGTTGTTAGTGTTACACAAGCCCACTGAAGAGGTTTTTTTTTTTTTTTATCAAGCAAGGATATAATAAACAATATATGTGTATGATCATCCGGATATGTTTTAGGTTGTGCTTCAAAAACCATGTGGCACTGATTGAGGAAAGCGCAACACGCAAGAGGGGCTCTTGTAAAATAATCTGAGATTCACTATGATGGCTGCAAATCTGAGCAAGAGCAGGCTTAGACAAGGCATTGACTGTGAGCATTTAATGATTTGCAGCCTCCATCAGTTTTTCCACTGAAGCCTGCCACTCTTACTACTTATTTTTAGGATTTTCATTTCCACATGCACAAATCATGTCTCTGAAAATTCACCGCATTTTGGGGTCATGCATTTTGTTCTAATCTTTTGTCCTGGCTCATCAGGAAAGAGATAACTAATTTTTTGAGACGAACCGGAAGATGCATGCAAAATGCAAAACAAAACAAAACAAACAAAATAAAAACGAAGTGGCCGAAACCCAGATGAGAGGCAAGAATCAAAGTGAAAAATCAGGCAAGAAGTCAAATTCATGCAAGATATGAATATTAACAGCAAAGAGAGTGATTCTTTTGTGTTAAAATGTCTTATCCACAGATTGGACAAAGACTGGTGCAAACACTGACCTTTTATCATGTTGTCCCGATGAACATGAGGTCCTGACCCTGGAGACCACGCCCCTAGAAACCCTAACAACGGTTATCCAAAATGGCATCTAATATAGGAAAAGCCATAACACTCTAAAATTCTACCCAGTTCATGACACATAAATATTTATTCAAAAGTATTGTAGTGACCTTGACAACAAACACAGAAGGACAAAGTAGGGATCACAGAACAGTTTACTGGAACAGTAAAAAAGCAAAATAATAAAAGCAAAAATGAATGACTTTGATCTTTAACAATTAACAGTTGTCTGAGAGATGTCGTTAATGAACCCAAAAAAACCCCACTGATTTCACATGCTTCATCACCTTCAAATCTTACTCAGCCTTCTGCCTCTCCCTCGGGCTCCCTCTTGAACTATCCAGAAAAAAATAAAATCTCTGCTTCTGTCCCCAGCCCCCTTTCCTCCCCTTTACCCCTTTACCATCAAGCAAACACCCAATATCAGTTCTCCGCCCTCCCTCAATCAACCCAACAGTTGCTTCCCCCCCCCCGGGCTTAAACATATGATTAAATATAATAAAATTAAAATTATTAGATGTGATTAATTTATGGAAAGTTATAAACATGCAGTGCAAAGAACTGATGGTAACATTCAAAAACACAACATAAACATTCCCAAAATAGTACTGTAGACAAGAACTGAAGACATCATTTAAAAATTAACCTCCAGCCTACACCCAACATTCAAAACATTCCCCTGTATCCAACTGAATCCTGGCTCAATATCACTCTAATCTCTGTTGTGATGTTCAGGTTCTACTGAATTAGGTGAAGAGTCATACAACTATGAATTGTAATAATCTAATGGCTAAACATCACCATCCATCCATCCATCCATCCATCTTCCACATACATATCAGGAGCAGGGGCATGAGGAAGCTGGAATATATCCTAGCAAGATCCTGACAGGGCAAAAGTCCATTGCAAAGTGAACACACACATACAAAACATCACCATCAACCAACGTAGGAGTTATCACCAACAATTTCATTCAGCAGTTTTTGAGTTATTCACAAATTAAGCTGGTCCTGAAAACATAATAAATTCAGTGCAGACTACTTTTATCATATAGTAAAACACAGAATTAAAATACAGTGTAATTAATTATAACAGAAAATAAAAATCAATGCACCTTTGGAAGTGAGTTTGGAGCACGATCATCTCTGTGAAGAAATTTCATTGATATGTGATTCCACTGTCCTCATAAAAGTACTGAATGATTGATAGTGTAGTGCCTCAAAACTATCGCTACGATAAATTAAATTGTAATGCCATACCAAACTACAAATGCTACTAATTATAAGCAGACTGATTTCTTGGATCTTGATGTGGTTTCTTGACATGGTTACTTTTCTTTGCACTCTGTCATTAAAAGGCATTCGCTGCTATCACACTTCACAGCATATTGAAATAATCACAACAGTAGATGGCAGCAGAACCTGTCCTTTTTTAAAACAGAGCGGTTTTCAGTTAAGAGGAACAACTTTCATGGTACAGTGAAGCAACATTGTATGTCCTCAAATGAGAATGCAAGGTCGGGGAAGGTTTAAAATAATTTTATTTGTTTATTTTATGCTGTCACACACGTGTGCATGGGAGGCAGCTGAAGGGCTTAGAACATAC
>JANRMT010062856.1:37402119-37417201 GCA_026402145.1 Polypterus bichir lapradei
GGTGGCTGCCCCAAACCTTTCCATGCCTCTGGTCTCCACTTATTACAATGCAAACTGTGATAATGTCCATCATGCACAAAATTGAACTACTATAAACTGGATTGACTGTGTAGTGATCAGTCTATTTTTTCTAAATGTGCATTTTCTTGACAAGGAATTAACATTAAGGTATTAATTATTACCTGAGGTAAAACTCCTCATCATTGTCTTTTACAAGAGCTTCTTTTAGAACTATATCAAAAATCAAACTCGATGTTTGCAGTATATCATTTAGAAATGGACCAACAAACCTAATAATGCAGTGTTCCAATCAACCTAATGATACACTATTATACATCTATACAGATATTAAAAATTAAATTAAGTCCTTTAAAATATATAAATATCCATCCATCCATCCTCTTCCGCTTATCCGAGGTCGGGTCGCGGGGGTAGCAGCTTAAGGAGAGAAGCCCAGACTTCCCTCTGCCCGGCCACTTCTTCCAGCTCTTCCGGGAGAATCCCAAGGCGTTCCCAGGCCAGCCGGGAGACATAGTCCCTCCAGCGTGTCCTGGGTCTTTCCCGGGGCCTCCTCCCGGTTGGACGTGCCCGGAACACCTCACCAGGGAGGCGTCCAGGAGGCATCCTGATCAGATGCCCGAGCCACCTCATCTGACTCCTCTCGATGCGGAGGAGCAGCGGCTCTACTCTGAGTCCCTCCCGGATGACTGAGCTCCTCACCCTATCTTTAAGGGAAAGCCCAGACACCCTGCGGAGGAAACTCATTTCAGCCGCTTGTATTCACGATCTCGTTCTTTCGGTCACTACCCATAGCTCATGACCATAGGTGAGGGTAGGAACATAGATCGATTGGTAAATTGAGAGCTTTGCCTTACGGCTCAGCTCTTTTTTCACCACGACAGACCGATGCAGAGCCCGCATCACTGCGGATGCCGCACCGATCCGCCTGTCGATCTCACGATCCATTCTTCCCTCACTCGTGAACAAGACCCCGAGATACTTAAACTCCTCCACTTGGGGCAGGATCTCGCCCCCAACCCTGAGAGGGCACTCCACCCTTTTCCGGCTGAGGACCATGGTCTCGGATTTGGAGGTGCTGATTCTCATCCCAGCCGCTTCACACTCAGCTGCGAACCGCTCCAGAGAGAGCTGAAGATCACGGCCTGATGAAGCAAACAGGACAACATCATCTGCAAAAAGCAGTGACCCAATCCTGAGTCCACCAAACCGGACCCCTTCAACACCCTGGCTGCGCCTAGAAATTCTGTCCATAAAAGTTATGAACAGAATCGGTGACAAAGGGCAGCCCTGGCGGAGTCCAACTCTCACTGGAAACGGGCTCGACTTACTGCCGGCAATGCGGACCAAGCTCTGACACCGGTTGTTCAGGGACTGAACAGCTCTTATCAGGGGGTCCAGTACCCCATACTCCCGGAGCACCCCCCACAGGACTCCCCGAGGGACACGGTCGAACGCCTTTTCCAAGTCCACAAAGCACATGTAGACTGGTTGGGCAAACTCCCATGCACCCTCCAGGACTCTGCTAAGGGTGTAGAGCTGGTCCACTGTTCCGCGACCAGGACGAAAACCATACTGTTCCTCCTGAATCCGAGGTTCGACTATCCGACGGACCCTCCTCTCCAGAACCCCCGAATAGACTTTTCCAGGGAGGCTGAGGAGTGTGATCCCTCTATAGTTGGAAGACACCCTCCGGTCCCCCTTTTTAAAAAGGGGGACCACCACCCCAGTCTGCCAATCCAGAGGCACTGTCCCCGATGTCCATGCGATGTTGCAGAGACGTGTCAACCAAGACAGTCCTACAACATCCAGAGCCTTAAGGAACTCCGGGCGTATCTCATCCACCCCCGGGGCCCTGCCACCAAGGAGTTTTTTGACCACCTCGGTGACTTCAGTCCCAGAGATGGGAGAGCCCACCTCAGAGTCCCCAGGCTCTGCTTCCTCATTGGAAGGCATGTTAGTGGGATTGAGGAGGTCTTCGAAGTACTCCCCCCACCGACCCACAAAGTCCCGAGTCGAGGTCAGCAGCGCACCATCCCCACCATATACGGTGTTGACACTGTACTGCTTCCCCTTCCTGAGACGCCGGACAGTGGACCAGAATCTCCTCGAAGCCGTCCGAAAGTCGTTCTCCATGGCCTCTCCAAACTCCTCCCATGCCCGAGTTTTTGCCTCAGCAACAACCGAAGCCGCTTTCCGCTTGGCCTGCCGGTACCTATCAGCTGCCTCCAGAGACCCACAGGACAAAAAGGTCCTATAGGACTCCTTCTTCAGCTTGACGGCATCCCTCACCGCCGGTGTCCACCAATGGGTTTGGGGATTGCCACCGCGACAGGCACCGACCACCTTACGGCCACAGCTCCGGTCAGCCGCCTCAACAATAGAGGCATGGAACATGGCCCATTCGGACTCAATGTCCCCAACCTCCCTCGGGACGTGGTCGAAGTTCTGCCGAAGGTGGGAGTTGAAGCTACTTCTGACAGGGGACTCTGCCAGCCGTTCCCAGCAAACCCTCACAACACATTTGGGCCTACCAGGTCTGACCGGCATCTTCCCCCACCATCGAAGCCAACTCACCACCAGGTGGTGATCAGTTGACAGCTCCGCCCCTCTCTTCACCCGAGTGTCCAAGACATATGGCCGCAAGTCCGACGACACAACCACAAAGTCGATCATCGAACTGAGGCCTAGGGTGTCCTGGTGCCAAGTGCACATATGAACACCCTTATGCTTGAACATGGTGTTCGTTATGGACAATCCGTGGCGAGCACAGAAGTCCAATAACAAAACACCACTCGGGTTCAGATCGGGGGGGCCATTCCTCCCAATCACGCCCTTCCAGGTCTCACTGTCATTGCCCACGTGGGCATTGAAGTCTCCCAGCAAAACGAGGGAATCCCCAGAAGGTATGCCCTCTAGCACCACCTCCAGAGACTCCAAAAAGGGTGGATACTCCAAACTGCTGTTCGGCACATACGCACAAACAACAGTCAGGACCCTTCCCCCCACCCGAAGGCGGAGGGAGGCCACCCTCTCGTCCACCGGGGTAAACCCCAACGCACAGGCTCCAAGTCGGGGGGCAGTAAGTATGCCCACACCTGCTCGGCGCCTCTCACCGGAGGCAACTCCAGAGTGGTAGAGAGTCCAGCCCCTCTCAGGAGATTGGTTCCAGAGTCCAAGCTGTGCGTCGAGGTGAGTCCGACTATATCTAGCCGGAACCTCTCAACCTCACGCACTAGCTCAGGCTCCTTCCCCTTCAGAGAGGTGACATTCCACGTTCCAAATATATAAAATATAAATATAAATTTTATATAAAATATATAAATACAATTAATAAAATAATTAAAAAATATTTGCTATGTCTTGCCCTACATGTACTGTACCTTCAGCACCTTTCCTCTGTATTAACATGTGTGTGAACCTCTCTTCACCAGTGCTTCCTGTCTTGGGTGGACAGCTTCTAAGATTCTGTCATTATTTTTGAGGTGCCTTTTTCACCTCCAGGCCAATTTTATACTTTCTGTTTTTGAAGGCAACTCTCTCAGCATGGCTTCTATGTCTTTACTCTTCCTCTTCCAATCACTTCATCAATGCCAAAGTGATGAATCAGATTACTCCAAGGGACATGTCGCACACAGAGACCTTATTGATTTATAAATTATACTAGGGGGCTTTGCTCCCTGCTCGCTTTGTGAGCCCACCCTGGGGTGCGTCTCTACCACTCGCATTGTGAAGGGAGTGGCTGAACACACGCTTTGGAGATGCGGATGGATCACTTGCTTGCTTACTGTTCCTCCTGCCATGTTGCTTCTCGCACTGCGCGTCAATCATTTCAAAGCCTATACAGCAGCTGTCCTCGCTTTGCTCGCTTACCCACCAAAGCTCACCACCCACCAACCAAAACCTCCCGGGGGCACGCTAAGGAGATGCTGACGGATCAGCTGCTGTCTATCTGATGCTGCTGCTGGTGAGCTGCGTGTTGTGCATTTAAAAGCTTGTAGAGCAGCTGTCCTTTTGTCTCACTGCTTTGTCTTGCGGAAGGTTAAAGTGTCTCTCGCGGGATGTCCGGGCTGATTATTATTTTCCTTATTTTCTGAATTTGCACATAGATTACTATTGTTCTCTTGTGCATCCTTTTTTGCCTTCTTTTCTCTCCAGTGTTTTCTTGTCTCTTTTTGACATGCTGCTCTTTCTTCTTCGCGTAGTCATTCTAGAATGTCTAAGCCATTTTTAAGAGCTGGGAGCACATGAAGCACAACTGCGAGTCCATGGCTCCATAACCATCCAGGCGTGTATGTATATATATATATATATTGTGGACGCGGCCCGGACACAGACAGGCGGACATGTTGTTCATCACCACCACACGTTTATTTACAATACTATTTACAATTTAAAGTCAGTGCACACAAACCCCCAACACAATCCTGGCCACACAATGCCTTCCTCTTCGGGCCGCCTCCACTCTCTCTCCTGCTTTGTCCTGCTTTCACCCGACTCCAGCCTCAAATGAAGGGAGACGGCCCCTTTTATTTCATCCCGGATGAGCGCCAGGTGTTTCCCGGCATTCCTCCCTGGACACGCCCCAGTGTGGCAGAAGTGCTGGCTGTTCTCCCGGAAGCTCTCCGGGTGTCCCTGCTCCTCTTCCCCCCAGCACTTCCTGGTGTGGTGGAAGTGCTGAGGTCCAGGGTCCCCAAGGCATTGGGGCGCCCCCTGGCGGTGACCACGGGTCCCTACAGGGTTGGGCTTCCATGCCCTCTACCCGTGGCCCCCAAAGCAACCAAGATGGCAGCCCCCACGTGATCCAGGGCGGGCATAGACCCTCTTCCGGTCCCTCAAGGCGTCCCGGATGGGTCATTGCCCCTGGCAACCCTGACACTATATATATATATATATATATATATATATATTTATGTGTGTGAAGGTCTGTGATACAGTTATTCCTGAGCTTTCAGCCCCTCCCGGGAGTCATCATCAGAGGAAAATTTTGAGACATTGTCAGATAAAACGAGAAACACAGAAGAAGGTTTAGGGCAGCCATCCCGTATACTTGAAAATTGGGTTGAAAAAAAAAGTCAACAATATCACTTTACAGAGTTGAGTCCAAAACAGAACTGATGTATGGCTAACAAATTGGAATTTTTAAAGTCAGCTGAATGAAATAACATCATCAGGCCCACAAACAGAAATGGTGCCATCGGGCCCAGGTGGAATTTCCCATGGTTGGTCTGCAGAAGAAAGAGAGAAAGGTTTAGTGTCCACTGTTACCCCCTGGTCCACGTGGAATTACCCTCTTTCGAGTCCTTTAGCTGCCTCCCATGCACATGTGTGTGACATAGCTTTCCCCTCGGCCCAGACCCGTTGGATGGGGCATTCCCAACCAAGTGGTCGTGAGCCTAAGAAACAGCACCAGCTTTGGCATGGAACGAGCAAAATCTTGTTTGGCTCTAGATCCAAATAACACCTTGTGACACGAGCCTTGTGTAAGGCCATCCACCGTAAGGGTACATGATCCCTAACCAAGATAAACTCACAGCCTAGGCTGTGAGTGGTGGGCTTTCCTGACTTTATCTTTCTACCTTTTTCTCTGTTTTTCTCTATTTCACTGATCACTCCTACCACTTTCTTTTATGTAGACTCATTCCCTGGACACTTTTTACTACTTTTTACTACTTGGACATGGATTTTTACACACCAAGACTCGTCTATTCAGATAGTCAACTTCAAGCGCTGAGAATAAAGGCCCGTGCCGGTGTGGTTCCCTATTTACCCAACGAGGTAAGAAGGTTGTATCGTTGCAGCAGAGCCGGCGCTAAGCTAAAAGCTAAGAGGCTAGCGAGAAAGTGGCGATATAAGCCTTTGGTGCCTTCTGTGATCCTGTGAAATGTGAACTCACTACCAAATAAGATCGAGGAACTGGCTGCGCTGGTAAAAAATGTCAGGAACTACAGAGAATGCAGTTTGTTGTGTTTTTGTGAAACGTGGCTAACAACTAACATCCCAGATGCTAACGTGGAGCTACCCGGGTTTAGCACAGTTAGAGTGGACAGAGACACAAATACCTGCGGGAAGCAGAAAGGAGGAGGACTTACTCTCTATGTGAATATAAGGTGGTGCAACTCTGAACATGTAAACGTCAAAATCTCCACTTGCTGAAGGGACATCGAACTGTTGGCCGTAAGTCTGTGTCCCTATTACTTGCCCAGAGACTTTGGACACGCCATTGTTGTTATTGTTTACATCCCTCCTTGGGTGTACGTGGAGATAGCAGGTGATCATCCATTCAGCTGTTGCTAAACTACAAATGCAGTGCCCCGAGGACTGGAGACTTTAACCATGTGATGCTGGACAAAATATTACCTGCCTTCTCCCAGTATGTGGATTGTAACACCCGGGGAAATAGGACTATTGACCTACTGTATGCAAACGTTAAAGATGCATGCAGCGCAACCCCGCTGCCTGCGCTTGGGAAAGCAGATCATAACCTGGTTCTGCTTCAGCCTCACCACAAACCAAGAGTGAGGGAAATACCTACAACCACACGATCATTCAGGAAGTGGTCCCCTGAGGCAGAGCAGGCTCTGAGAGACTGCTTTGGAACTACGGACTGGGATATCCTGCAGGGATCATATAGTGAGAACATTAAGGAGGTTGTTGACTGCACTACTAACTACATCAACTTCTGTATGGACATTGTAGTTCCAGTAAGAACAGTATGCTGCTATGCTAACAACAAGCCATGGATTACAAGTGGCATTAAGGGCCTTTTGAACCAGAAGAAAAGGGCTTTTAAAAGAAGTGATCAGCATGAGCTCAAGCGCATGCAGAAGGAACTCCAAGTCCAGCTCAGGGCAGCGAAGGAGCAGTACAGGAGAAAGCTGGAGCAGAAGTTGCAGAATAACAGCATGAATGAAGTGTGGCACTGGATGAAGATCATCACTGGCTGCAGCTCAAAGAGAGAGAGATGTGGAGAGAGCAAACCAGATGAACAACTTCTTTAACAGGTTTAACCACCCTAACCCACTCTCACCTCGGAGTACTGCACCCTCCACCCATCCTTCTGCTGATACCAACATAGGAGAGACATCCCCACCCAGAATTACAGCAGCCCAGGTAAGCAGAGAGCTGAGGAGACTTCTTGCCAGCAAAGCAGTGGGAGTGGAGGATGTCATCATCTACATGCTACACCGATCCCTCTCCCACTTGGACAGAGGCAGTGGTGCTGTAAGAATTATGTTTCTGCACTTCTCTAGCGCCTTCAATACCATCCAACCTCTGCTCCTCAGGGACAAGCTGACAGAGATGGCAATAGATTCAAACCTGGTGGCATGGATCGTGGACTGTCTTACAGACAGACCTCAGTATGTGTATCTCAGGAACTGCAGGTCTGACATTGAGGTCAGCAACACAGGAGCCCCGCAGGGGACTGTACTTTCTCCGGTCCTGTTCAGCCTATATACATGGGACTTCCAATACAAGTTGGAGTCCTGCCATATGCAAAAGTTTGCTGACGACACTGCTATTGTGGGCTGCATCAGGAGTGGGCAGGAGGAGGAGTATAGGAACCTAATCAAGGACTTTGTTAAATGGTGCGACTCAAACCACCTACAACAGAACACCAGCAAAACCAAGGAGCTGGTGGTGGATTTTAGGAGGCCCAGGCCCCTCATGGACCCCGTGATCATCAGAGGTGACTGTGTGCAGAGGGTGCAGACCTATAAATATCTGGGAGTGCAGCTGGATGATAAATTGGACTGGACTGCCAATACTGATGTTCTGTGCAAGAGAGGCCAGAGCTGACTATACTTCCTTAGAATGCTGGCATCTTTCAACATCTGCAATAGGATGCTGCAGATGTTCTATCAGAGTGTTGAGGCGAGCGCCCTCTTCTATGCGGTGCTCTGCTGGGGAGGCAGTATAAAGAAGAAGGACGCCTCACACCTGGACAAACTGGTGAAGAAGGAAGGCTCTATTGCAGGCACGGACAGACTAAGGAGATCTTTCCTCCCCTTCACTTATTGTCTGTTATTCCTGCATTTTTATCACTCTTTAATTTAATATTGTTTTTTGTCAGTATGCTGCTGCTGGAGTATGTGAATTTCCCCTTGGGATTAATAAAGTATCTATCTATCTATCTATCTATCTATCTATCTATCTATCTATCTATCTATCTATCTGTCTATCTATTGTCGCACATGGCTGGGGGGGCAACCCGGCCGGGATGCCCAGGAGGACCGGAGGAGGGTTTATGCCTCCCCTAGACCACGTTGGGGCTACCACCCTGGTGCCTTTGGGGGCCACGGGTACAGAGCTTTGAAGCTCAACCCTGTAGGGGCCCGTGGTCACCACCATGGGGTGCCCCAATGCCTTGGGAGCCCTGAACCTCAGCACTTCCACCACACCTGGAAGTGCTGGGGGGAAGAGGAACACGGACAGCCGGAGTGCTTCCGGGGATTCAGCTAGCACTTCTGCCACACGGGGGCTTGTTGGTGGAAGATTGCCGGGAAGCACCTGGAGCACATCAGGGTGTGTATAAAAGGGGCCGCCTCCCTCCGTTCGATGGCTGGAGTAGGGTGGAAGAGGACAGAGCTCTGGAGGAGAGGAGAGAGGCAACCTGAAGAGAGGAAAGGCATTGTGTTGAGGGCCTGGACTGAGGATGAATGGTGTTGCGGCACTGGGTTGTGTGTGCTTCCCACTTGTATATATTGTAAATAAATGTGTTGTGGTGCTTAACATCATGTCTACCTGTCTGTGTCCAGCCTGTTCCCCACACTATCTATCTATCTATCTATCTATCTATCTATCTATCTATCTATCTATAATACCTCAGCTGCGTAATCTCTCATTTGATAGCCAAGGCTTCCCGTTCCTCCATCGCACATTTGGTTTCCTGGTCCTTCAGTTCCCGGCTCAGAAACATGAAGGAATGTTCAACACCATCAATGCTCTGGCTCAGCACAGCACCAAGACCTGTGTCCGAAGCGTCTGTCTGGAGGATGAAAGGCAAGGAGAAGTTAGGAGCCTTCAAGACTGGTGCCAATGTAAGGGCCTGTTTTAAGTCACTAAATGCCGTTTCTGCGTTATCGTTCCTTACCACAGTGTTCAGGCCCCTCTTCTTGGTTAGGTCAGTCAAAGGCACCACTGAATATTGGGATACAGATCAGCGGTAGTAACATGCTAAGCTGAGAAAGGCTTGTATTTGCCTCTTTGTCTTTGGATGGGTCCATTTCAATATGGCATCTACTTTGGAACACTGTGGCATCTCAGTATCCCGTCCCACCAGGTAGCCCAACTACTTGGCTTTGTTTAATCCAAAGAAGCATTTCTTTGAATTAATCCAAAGACTGACTTTTCTTAATGCTTGTAACACCGGTTGGACCTGCTGTAGGTGGTTCTTCCAGATGCTGGAATAGATGACCACATCTTCCAGGTAGGCAGCACTAAATGAGTTATGGGGACATAGTACTTTATCCACCAGACGTTGGAAAGTTGCGGGTGCCCCATGTAACCCAAATGGAAGAACACAATACTGCCAGTGACCACTACAGGTGCTAAACACAGTCTTAAACTTTGCAGAATCTGTTAAAGGAACCTGACAGTACCCTTTCATCATATCAAGTGTAGTCAAGAATCCGGCCTGTCCTAACCACTTGTGGAGGTCGTCCACACCTGCATCAGATAGGAGTCAAATTGTGAGACTTGATTAAGCCGACAGAAGTCATTGCCATATAACAAATCAAATGGTGAGAAACACATAGGGGCTTGTGGGACTTCCCGATAGGTAAAAAGGATGAGGGAAACGAGCTGACCCCTTTTCCTTCCATCTTCACTGATCACCTTGTGTAGCATCTGTTTAAGGGTTTGGTTAAACCGCTCTACTAGACCATCGGTTTGAGGATGATATACTGAGGTCTTTAAATGCTTTATCTTAAGTAACTTGGCTGTTTCCCTGGACATCTCTGAGATAAAGGGCATCCCCTGTTTTTCGGGACTTCCTTAGGGATGCCAACCCGCGCAAAGACCTCCTCCAATTCCCATGCAATGGCTTTGGAAGTAGCTATGTGCAGAGGGACAGCTTTGGGCTATCAGGTAGCATAATGAACTAAGATTAGTATATATCTGTGTCCTCTAGTCAAGGGTTCCCAGGGTCCGACTAAATTGAGCTAAATATGTTATGTGTTAAATATAGGGAACATCAATAACAGGAATGGGAACCAGAGGAATACAGTCCTTCCTAGGTGTTTGACACAGTTGACATTTTGGATAGGACATGCAAAAGCAACAAACCTCCTCATTAATTCCTGGCCAATGAAATCGGAGCTCAATATGCTCGAGGGGTTTTTCAGTGCCTAAATGGGCTCCCAGCAGGTGAGTGTATGCTAGTTCATAGACCTTCCGCCAGAAGAGCCATGGGACCAACAACCATACCTCCTTCTCATGCTCTGCTACCCAATACTATTGGTCACTATTCAAGATAAAGTGGGGGTTCTGTACCATAGGATGTTGAGTGTGTTGGTCATTAACCAGAACCACTGTATTCTTTGCAAATGTCAGGGATTCATCGTTCAATTGCTCCTTTTTAAAGGGAGCTGCTGTCTGTTTATACTGAAAGTGCAATAGTGAGTGAGAATCTATACCAGCTTCAAAGGGCATATTTCATCCCACCTTGCTGCAGCACCAGGTGCAGATTTTTCATCTCACGACAACCCTGGAATCTCCACATCACAGTGAGTGGCCATGTCTCCTCTCTCAGCCAGCTGTATACACAGCACGGAGGCAGGTTGGGATGTACTTTCTCTGTCCATCACTAGGCCCAAAAGTTGTTCAGGTGATGGTGGTGTTATACTGCTTTTATTATTAGACCAGTCTCATCCCAGTATCACTGGAATTGGAGGATTGTGAAGGACCGCTACTGTTAATTTTTTTAGTGATCCATCATAATTGATGAAACATGAGGTGGACCTGTACCAGAGGATTTCTCTGTGAATACAGGTCTGACTGCTCTTCCTTTTAACCACTGTCGCAGCAACACAAACTGACAATCCACAATGGAAATGTTGCTACCGGAATCCATTAGAGCTCTTACCCTATGCCCATTAGCAATTGCCACTCTGTACAGGGGAAGGATAGGGGGATAGCTAGGGTACTGTACTTCTCCTCCCCGATCCCCCTGCATCCCACATTCTCGCCAAGCAGAGAGCACTTTTGCTTGTCCGGAGGCTTCACTGTTTGCTCTGAGTGGTAAAAGTTGGGCTCAGGAGTAGGTGCACATTCCGTCTGGGTTTGACGAAGGGACTGTTCTGCCCTCCCAGTCTGTGTCCTCCTGGATTTGGAAGACACCCTATATCCCTGTATGATCACAATGAGACTGATCATATTTGTAAAAGGCTGTTCTCAAACCAGCTGGACAAGATATTCAGGCAGGGCATTCAATATTAAATAACAGGTGATTTGCTCAACAACCTGTTGGGTGTTATTTCTATCTGGCCTTAGCCAGCATCTGATCCTGTCCCACAAGGTGAACACCTGGGATTGGATTGGCCGCTCAGGGTCAAACCTCCACTCCTGAAACAACATCGCCTGCTTTTCCAGGGCTTTGCCTTTGTGGGGTCATGATAGATGACCTTCTCCTCTGAGAAACCATAATAAACCCCCTGTGCCCTATTCTTTTAGCCAATCCCACACATTCCCAATGGTGTTTATTTTGTAATATTACCAGAACTTGGGCCAAAGCTCGCACCTGGTCCTTTCGAACAGCAAAATGTACCTCATAGTCAGTGATCAGAGTGTGGCATTCTCCCACCTTGACCCGTAGGAACTGGAGCTCCATTGAGATGGCTATTAGGATGTCTCTCAGGTCCCACTCCTGGGTCATCTTGGAGCCAAAATCCTGCCGACTACACCACTGTCAAATAAAACGAGGAACACACAAAAAGTTGGGGTAGCCAACCTGTATACTTAATAAGAAAAAAAAGAAACAAAAAGTCAATGTCTCTTCACAAAGTTGAATCCAAAACAGAACTGATGTGTAGCTAACAAAATGGTGTTTTCAAAGTCGGATGAAGGAAGTGACATTATCTATGCCGGAACCGGAAGTGATGTAATCTATCCCGGAACTGGAAGTAATGTTATCAGGGCCTGAACTATAAGTGACGCCATCTAGTTGGGAACCAGAAGTTATATCACCAGGCCCTGAAACAGAAGTGGTGTCACCGGGCCTAGAACCGGAAGTGATGTCATTAGACACAGGCGGACTTTCCCTTGGTTGGTCTGCAGAAGAAAGAAGGAAAGGGTTAATGCAAACTACAACCACCTGGTCTGGCATGGAATTACTCTTTTGATCCGTTTAGCTGCCTCTCATGCGCACGTGTATGACAACATACAGGAATCAAAGGCAATATATAGCAATCATGAAAGTGGGGTTTGAGGGTGTTGGTCATAAAGTCGTATTTAATATGCAGATTTTTTTTTTTGTAAGCCTGCATATGCTAGGTTTACTGTATGTCCAAGTATCAGTTGATGACATTTTCATATGATAACCATGATTTAGCCAGCTCTTTGACACTTTTAGTATTAACCCTGAATTTTACTTGTATTGTGTCCCAGTCAAACATGTGTCTGGTTGAACTTGTATGTTCATGTATCAGAGACTGTGGTTCTTTTCTTGTGACAGCATTGCAATGCTCTTGTATTTGTTTTACCGGATTGTCCCATGTATACAGCTGGGCATGTGCTACATGGTATACTGTATACTGAATTCCTTGTCTCTTCTGCCGATTTCCTGCTTTTGGCATTAAAAAGAATGGTTTGCAGAGTGTTTGCCTGTTTATGTACTGTTCTGATGTTCTGATGCCTGATCGGGAAAGGATGTGCCTTGTACTTTCTGATACACCACAATGATAAGGAAGGCTGTGCCAGGTAAAAGGGGGTGTCACAGACAGCCGGGTTTCTTCTCCGACCGGGATGCCTCTTCAATGAGGGGACCGGGGGAGCAAGCATTAACAAAACAGATGCTAAATGGCAGCCCACATGGATGGCAGTGGTGCCTCGGACTCCCGCAGGGCTCCATGGGAGATAGAGTTCTCTACAACTCTGTTGGGATCTGGGGGTGACGCCAGAGGGTGTTGTAGTTGTTTCTGAGCCAGTGTGAGCGGTTTTTCTGCCACACCCAGAAGTACAGCCAGAAATAGGTCATCAAACATCTGGAGCACATCCGGAGGCATTATAAAAGGAGCCAGCAGTCACCACTCTGAGAGCCAAAGTCGGGAGGAGGGAGACGAAACTTGCCAGGGAGGAGTGGTGGAAAAAAGAGAAAGAGAAAAAGAATTGTGTGGTACTGTGCTTGTGGGACTGTGTTGTGGGCTCGTGGGAACGGGAAAGACGTTCTACATGAGCGAAGAAAAATAAAAACATTTGTGTTTTTATAAGTGTGCCTCCTGCGTCTCTGTGTGTCGGGTTAAGCGCTGGTATAACGTCATTGTCACAGGGGATTTTAGGTTGGAATTGATCAAGTTTGATGTCGTATCACTTTATGCCATGATTCCAATTCATCTGGCCACAGAGAAAAAACTAAACTATATATTGTGACAGATAGTGCTGCCGTTTAGCTTCCCATAATGGTGGCGACTGTTGCTCATAGGCAGTTGAGTAACCTCCCCTCCTCCATTTTCCTACCCCTTAGTGCCAGCAGCTGCATGCTTGTACACTCTTAACTGTGAGCTGTCCCTCTGTTAAACAGTAAACCTATGACGAATAAACACACCTGCTCTTCAGAAACTCCCTGTTGAAACAGTATTTCAATGAGAAACAAATACACTCTTACCCGTCCTTTTGTGGGATTAGCTGCAGCTTGCAGGCTTACCACGTAACATGCTTCTTGCACGAGGTTTAGAACATTCAAAAGGCCCTACCCCAAGCAACTTAAGGAGTCACTCCTTTGTCCTCTCTTCCTCAGACTGCGTCTGCTCCAATCTCTTCTTCCGAGCCGCTGAACCCATTTGATGAAGAAGTCTTTGTTCTTTTAACCAGGAGAGGGGAGCTGGACCACAACATGTGTGTTTTCCTACTGAAGATAATCCCCTTTTGGATAAAGTCTTTTATCTATACCTGCCAGTTCAGCAATAAAAGTTTTGTACCTCGGAAACTTTTAAGGACAGCAAGTCCTCGTATATTGGCCAAATCAGAAGTGCTTCTGCTCTTCCGCCCATGTGGTCTGTAAACACCTCTGGGTAATGCAGAAACCCCATGCCATACTGCTCCTGAGTCTTTGCAGCTTAAGATAAAGACCTTCCATGTTCCATGATGCCCTGTTGAAATCCAGGGCACTGCTGCATCCCAGGGGAGCTGCCATCTAGCATTCTCAGGAAGGCAGTGCCCTGAAGAAGTTGCCTTCCCCCATCCTTCCGTCTCTTGGGTGTCTCCATCAGGTTTGGCTGCCAGCTGTCCCTTATATATGTAGTAGATGTCAGGAATCATTCTATCATTTTAAGGGTATCACTGAGTATTCTAAGTCTACGTTTACATTTGCAATGTATATAAATTAATTATGGATGAAAGGGTAAATACATTTTGTTATACAGTAGATGGAAAATCATAATGTTTGCTTCTGTTCAACAACTCCATGCCTATTCTTATTGCATTTTGAGATCATTTCCCTCTTTAGCTGAATGACATGTATGATGGTGCAAAATTGAACAAAGGCAGAAACCAAAAATATTTTTAAATACTTTTTTTATTTCTGTGACATTGTAGCTGCGTTTTCCCAAATTACCAAAGTTCTGCAGCTTCGACTCAAAAAATGGGATTCAACAAAAGCCTGACGTGCAGAAATGATTCCACAGACAAAATATCTTGATTTTTGTAAGTTTAGTTAAGTTTTAAAGTAAAACAGTTTACACAAAAAAAGGAAAATTAAAATAGCAAAAAAGGAAAAATTAATGTAAGAAAAGTTCAATTCTAAGCTTAACCTTGTTACATCTCAAATCGTTACTATTTACTTAACATTTCTGAACCATTTCAAAACGGTCAGAAAACTGTATGCTTATCCCATTTCTAAGCTTAAAAT
>JANRMT010062856.1:37417211-37448221 GCA_026402145.1 Polypterus bichir lapradei
ATATGAGTTTAACTCAAAACTTTAACTTTCTAAGATTGGCTCTTACAGACATGATTATTTAAAAAGTCCCATAACAAATATTTTGCACTTTTTCAAAAGGTCTTAGATGAACAACAGCAGATTAATATGTATTTACAAACTTTACAGCGTTAATTAATATGCAATAATTGCATAAATTAACAACAATATAAACAGTATGAACAAAAGTAAAAATGTATGTTATATTTCCTTAGTGCATTCCCAAAAATCAAATTGTTTTATAGATGTTATGTGATTCTGACAAAGAGCAATATATTTGGTAAATGAGAATATGCAAATAATATTCAAATATGCAAACGACATTCAGTCTAATCAACTCCTGTTAATACCAGGTTGCTGTTTTTAAAATTTAAATTTTAATAAAATGAACTTGGCCTGTGCACGTGCCTTTGTTCACACCACCTTTAGGCAAGCAGCATTTAATAGACAGTGGATGTTGGAAAGAAAACCACATGAGCACCCAGTTAAAGCCAGTTGAATATGATCGAGTAAATATTCAGACAAAAAAACATAAATAACCTTTAAAAGTGAGACCAAACTTCACTTAGTTGGAAATTATATAAATTAACCTTAGATACACACATGATTCTTTATGGAATATTTTTACATGATTTATGCTTTTTGCTTTTTTGAAAGGTCACCTCATGTGACTCAGTGTCCTAACCTTAATTCTTTTCATATGACACACTGGGTATTTTTTCAAGTATCTTCTAAATGCTGCATCTCGCACACCATAGATGATAGGACTGAGAAATCTGGGTAACACATATACTGTCACATAAACAAAATAGCGAATATGTGGGATACTGTCTGGCAATGTATTGATCAGTGCACTCTGAATTGGCTGAACTACATATATTAGTAAACACATGAGAAGCTGAAAGGCATGCAGCAGGATTGTATTATGAGCTTTAGTGGCAGAAGATTTTTCTGACGTGGCTCTCTTAGCTTCAAACACAATTCTTATGTAGGTGTATAGTAGAGTCAAGGTGACAAAAGAGAAGTACAATGCATCCATTATGGGTCTTTTGTAGACTAAATAAGGAACTGTTAAAATATAATCTGAATGGCAAAAAATAGAAGAGTAAAAAAAACTCAGAGGCTCTACTGCCAGGGTTACCAACAAATCAGGAATGAAGGGACTGACGGCGACTACCCAAATCAGACCAATGAGCAAGTGAGTCCGCTTGACTGTGCAAATCTGAGAGTGACACAGAGGATTGCAGATGGCAATGTAGCCTCAACAGCCATGGCAGCAAGGTTCAGCGGGGTCACCATTGTTGCAAACAAAGCCAGCAGAGCAGGTAAACAACAAAGGTAAACTTTTATTGTGTAAAATACACTTCTGACAATGTACAGAATCATTGCTAGAGTCAATTGGAGCATGTCATTGATAACCATGTGAATGAACAGAATGTAACGGAGATTTTCATAGAAAATTGAAGTTTTAAAATATGTGGAAATCAAAACCAAACTTATGAGGCTGATGATGATCCAAATGATGACAACTGTAACATTTCTTATAATGGCCACTACAAGAGAGTCTCTTCCATTTTGAATAAAAGTTGTGAGGGACAAATTTACAGTAGAATTCATATCAGAAAAATAAGATCCTGCAAAAGACAAAATGATTAATTGTTCACTATATTGTATAAGTATTTTTTTATATTTGCCTTTCAATTGTTAATACTGTCTTCTAATAACTTCATGTAGCTGGAGAAATTTGTACTTTCTCCATGTAGGCTACCATGGGTCGTTATACTTTCCTTACTTTGAAGCCTAACAATACTCATTCTTAGGCTACATCCACACTACTATGTTTTCATTCAAAAAACAAAGACATTTGTGTCCTTTTTTGCCTTTTGTCCAGAATAACTCATCATTTTCAACTTACAAAAATTAATGCTTTTGGAAATGCTCTCTAGAGCCAGATACTTTTGAAAATGCTTTCAATGTGGATACACAAAAATGAAGATTTCTAAAAACGCTGCCTCCAATTGCTCTCTAGTTGTTTTTTGTTTATTACATGGACTTTAGTAATTGTATACTGCTCATCACAATGTCTTGTTCCCTTATTGGTCATTCTTTGTAGATGCAAACCATATTCCAACACAGCAGGCATACAGAGTTGCTTCCATAGCTTTTGTTGTATTGCTTGCCTAAATGTATATAAATTGCCCTTTGCACAGTTTTAAAGTTTTAATGCTGCATATATATGTAAGGACAAAAAAATTAACGATCACTACAGTTTTGCAATAAATCTCATCTCGGGCAGTGTTCACATCTCTTCAAGAATCAATGACTTTGGGTAATACAGGCATACACTTTGATATTTTTACAAATCACAGTCGAGCGGCTACTCACATTGCATGGTAAAGTCTTCAGTCACATACAGTATGTGCTCAAACTGCACAAGCATGTATGGTCTGATTGGCATGCCATGACTTCATGTATACAATGCACAATTTAATGGTGACATCAGAAAATTGGCTCGTGATACTGGCTCACCCTACAAGGCAGAAGACTGAAATTTCTCCAATGACAAAAATCTTTCTGATTATATGACAGCGCAATCATAAGAGGAAATCTGGCATTGCAGTCCCTGTTGTACTGCATGTAAAACAATGGCCATTGAAGCTGAAATTTGGATCAACTCAGAAAGTCAGTCATCAGCTGCAAATCAGACTTCACACTGTACCAAAATTGCACCATGTTTAAGACATAAGTGTAGACAAAAGACTACATCATATGTATTTTCATTTGTTTTAGTGTGGAGAAAAAACCTTTCATAAACAATGTGAAAATTCTAGTGTGGACGGAGATTGTTGATGTTTAAAAATGCAAATTAATAAATGGAAAAAGTAGTAATTTAAATGTACCCCTAGACTAGTAATGGGTATGAATAGTCATGGGTTTGAGCATGAGAGTCATCTGCAAAGATTGTTAGAATAATAAATTCAATATCTAAAATGCATTTGTTTAAACATAATTGAACATATGATTAAATAAACATGACATTTTCAAATTGAGAAGATGCTGCTGATATTATTATTATTATTATATCATACTTTGTAATTGTTGTAGAAGTTCATTCCTACCACATACAAGCATACAATGATCACTTACCTCTTTCCAGGCAGCTCACTCTGATCATGAAGATGCTAAAGAGTGCTTATAAATAAATTCACTCAGCTCTAAATAGTTCTGATGCTGTAACAACTTCACATCTAATGAGTATAAAGGGACACAGCTACTTGTGAATTTTCAGACCAGGGAGAAGCATGTAATTTTCTGATCTCTACAAATTTGTGCTTATGGTATGTCCAGCTGTCACTGCCAGGTGAGTAGCAGACCTCCTTTTCCTTTAGGGGGTGATAGCTCCCTAGTTGGAATAAGTTATTTTGTAATCGTTTTAAGTAACCAAAAACTAAATAGATATAATATTAAAAGGTAAAAATCACATAAGAGAAAATAACTTAGCTTTCTTTAATGATGATTTACGCGGCATTACAGATGAAAGGAAGCCATGACAAGACTTTACCAAGGTGGGTTCTCGATATATACAGTCTGCCATTTTTGTTCGCTGCGCTGGAAGGGTTTTCAGGACGGATGATGATATCACCCATCTGTCTGTCGGCTTCAAGGTATTTGGCTGCTGTCCAAGTCTTATATACTGGATTCTCCACGTGCAGGCCCTTACTTAGGTTCCAAACAAGGAAAGGAGAGGTTTCTGTTTCATCCCTAACATACAGAAATAGTACAATGCCCATTTTCGTAGTTGTACCTTCTCTCTTCATATGCTTGCCTAGCAGTTCAAAATGCTGAGATCCCCTGTGTGCTAACTTTGGCCTGGCCTATACATGTGAGTAGATTTATAAAATAATTTTTTATACAGAGCAGAGTGACTTTAAACTTAATATTCTTATTACACCTCCAGAGAGGAGAAACACACTGGCAGTCAGAGGACATCTATGCATACCATTTTGGAAGTGACGAATTCCATCTTGTGTAGTTCCTTCATAAACAAAATACCCTCGTTTATCACGGTTAATCCGTTCCAGACTCTACCGTGATAAATTAATTTTCGCGAAGTAGGATTCTTTATTTATAAATCGAATATTTTCGCAGTTAGAGTATAGAAAACCTGTTTACGACCTTCTAAATACGTTTTTTAACATTATTAGAGCCCTCTAGACATGAAATAACACCCTTTAGTCACCATTACATTCGTATTACCCAATATATTAGACAAAATAAGAGAAAATAAGACATATTAGATGTTACAAATATATTACTAGGCGCACTCGCCTTTTAAGGCGACCGACTTTTATCCTTAATTTTTGTGCGCTCCATGTGTACATCAGGTATGTAAGTGTAGGGAATGAGAACATCAAAGTGCCCATTCATAACATCTCCTGAAAACTTAAAGTTTTTTTTTTATCCCCTCAAGTGCCTGTCCAAAGTCGTACAATGTCAGCCCGAATCTGTAGTTTCATGCACTAAATAAGCTATAGATGAGAATAAGCAAGCACCATCTCCCCTGATATTTACTACGCGGTGAGGCATTTGTACTCCATCAACATTAATTATTTCCAAAGACATAATTTTGTCTATTTTTCCAGCGCATCGCGCACAAAAGCAAGGGAACGATGAGAGCACCAGAACCCTGCTCACATCGCGTTGCTTCTTACCGACTTTTATCCTCAATTTTTGTGAGCTCCATGTGTACTTCAGGCATGTAAGTGTAGGGAATGAGAACATCAAAGTGCCCACTCATAACATCTCCTGCAAACCTAAGTTTTTTTTATCTTCTCAAGTGCCTGTCCAAAGTCGTACAATGTCAGCCCGAATCTGTACCGCTAAAGACGGAGTTTCATGCACTAAATAAGCTATAGATGAGAATAAGCAAGCACCATCTCCCCTGATATTTACTATGCGGTGAGGCATTTGTACTCCATCAACATTAATTATTTCCAGAGACATAATTTTGTCTATTTTTCCAGCACATCGCGCACAAAAGCAAGGGAACGATGAGAGCACCAGATCTCTGCTCACATCGCGTCGCTTCGTACCTCAAGCCGCAAGTAGTAAGTCTGTAATAAGCGGAATACCGCTACGCTTTGCACTCACGGGACAGAAGGACAATCCCGAACACTTTTATATAGTAGATTATTGTACTGTACATTTAATTGCACACAATCACTAACCTATGAAGGCACGACCTCAGTAGGAAAGTCTTCAGAGGCGGTGCAGTATCTTCAGCAGGTGCGTTGTTGTCTTCAGTGAAGAAGTACTAGGAGTAGGCAGTGGGTGTCTGGGTGCGCGGCTGAAGAACATCTTGATAGGCAGTTGCTGGCGCTGTCTTTTCATATGCGTGAGGAGGCTTTTGTAGGGTATTGCCATCTTTAATCATATCCAAGAGTTTCACCTTCTCCTGGATAGTAAGCATCTTCCTCCGGCGCTTAGTTTTATTGTCAGAAGGCTTAGAAAAAGCAGCACGTTTAGGAGCCATCGTAGGGCTTAGATAAAAGTTCTCAGAAAGCGCATGCGTAGTGACGTAAGCGTGTATGAGAAAAAAATCGCGATAGAGTGAAGCCGCGAAAGTCGAAGCGTGATATAGCGAAGGATCACTGTAGTTCAGGGGCTATTTTACTATATAGACACAGATTTAAGAAAAGAGAATACTGGGTCAAGTATGGTGGCTACATTTTTCTTCTGGCTACTTTTGTTCTTTCTGTTCTTTCCCTTTTTACCTTTAGTTATGATTGTTTCCTACGTTAGTACATTATTCTTCTAAACTCACTTATCCAGGACAGGGATGTGGGGAATATGGAGGGTATCCCAGAAAACATCAGGTGCAAGGCAGAACACTCCCTGGACAGGGCACCAGACCCTCACAGGGTGAACACACACAAACACACAGACATCAAGGGCCAATTTAACATCACTAGCCCACTGGACCTGGATGTTCTGGACTGTGGGATGAAATAGGAGTACCCAGATGTAACATGCAGACTTATTGCTGACAGCGCCTGGGATATGAATCTTTGTCTCCTTATTACAAGGCAGCAGCACTCACATTGCACCACCTTTATCTAATGTATGTAATAAAATAATTAACATTTTTTTAAATGTATGGGAAGGTTTTGCTATTATTCCTGGTGTGCAGACACTGCAGTATATCTCCCTCTTTTATTTTAATTACCTACTTGTTTTCCATCTATTTTCTTTACCTGTCAATTTCTTAGTTTGTGTTACTGTTGATCTCCAAAGAATATTGGAGAAAAACCAAGGAACCTATAAACCTAGAGATAACTGTGTTAGGCTGTCTTAATGTAAGTTTGTCTAAGTTTTGGAATAATTTAGTAGGGTTGCCTAATACATCACTTTTATGAGATTGTATATTAGATGTTTTTACCATGGTTCAAAATAAAAAGAAAGAAAGAAAAAAGACCACATGGGTGGTCATTCAGAATGAGAGCATTGTCATGTGGAGAAAAGAAATATCAATGAAAAGACAGAAGCAAAGGATGTAAAAAATGTACCTGACATTACCAAAAAATAATGGAAAAATAATGATTTGAAGAAGCACATTGAAAAAGGTATAATTACTACAGTTGAGACTAAAGAGAATGAATCAGGAAAGGACTGGTGTCACTCCTTGTAGCAGCATTAGCAGCAAAGTGCAGTTCATAGCACCAACATAGATATGAACAACAATGTGAGGCTACGGCTCACCAAACAACACCAAACCCAAATGAAGGATCACCTTTCTGGCCTTTTATTTTATTTAATGCATATATGGAACCCCAGAATGCTCAGTTACTTATCAACTTTTTCCTACAAAGTGACATAGGTCTTTTAAAAGTGTTAAATTGATGTTCCTTATCTCCGCAATCAGTAGAAAGTTAAATTGATGCAGATGTGATGCTGCACATATCAATTTGTTTTTTTGCATTCATTGTAATACTGTTATGAACATAAATTAACTGTGAAACTAACTCGTGTCACACAGAATTACTTGAGGGACAGCTTCAGGGTTTCTCTAATGGTAATTCCACCCAAAGTTAAGGGTTGGCGCTGTTGACTATGGTTTCTCCTTTTCCTTTCTATCTGACAGACTCAACAACCTGTCACAGGAAGACATCTCACATCACTTGCTGGGTCTGCACCCTTTAGCTTATCTCTTCTGCCTTGACTTCCCCTTAAAGCATTCCACCACCATCTTGACTTCAGTCTGCACTGGGACTTATGTCTGGGAAGATGTTTTGTTAATTAATTTACATTTTTTTTTGCTGATTTTTTTACAATATACAGGGTCCACCCTTACATACCCCAAACATTTATCATCTCCCCGGTCTTTTGCTCTCTTACACTCAGTATAAAGTTTTTGACTTTTTCCTACTGTAAACCCTGTGTATGATTTATTATTGACATATGTGATGTTCTTAATGTTTGAGTTGTGCCTACTGAGTTTGTCTTCAGTTATTGTAGTGAGGTGAGGAGAGGCCTTTTAAACTTCGTGGGGCCAATGGGTTTGAAACACAAGCACACACTCATCCTGTATAGAACAAGCAAGTGTGTCCTCTGCCTCCCAACTCTGACTCTCTGAGGTGAGACCAAGGGCAGCTTTTAAGCCAGACCTTGGAAGTATTTCCGGTGTTTAGGAAAAGTCCAGAATAGTTAGTTCTAGTTCAGGCAGAAGTGTCCCAAAGTATACAATACAATACAATACAATTTATTTTTGTATAGCACAAAATCACACAAGAAGTGCCGCATTGGGCTCCCAAAAAAACCCTTGTAGGGAAAAAATGGAAGAAACATTGGGAAAGGCAGTTCAAAGAGAGACCCCTTTCCAGGTAGGCTGGGCGTGCAGTGGGTGTCAAAAAGAAGGGGGTCAATACAATACAATACAATATACAGAACAGAACAAATCCTCAATATAGTAAAAAAATAAAAAAATTTTGAAGTACAGAGCAGAATTTAACAGTAGATGATATCACATAATATGATTTGGATTTGTTTAGAGTCCTGGAGACTTTATCCATCAAGCTGCCTCCCCCATTTGACCATTCCACATCTGAAACAGCGCTGGGCCAGCCAATCCATTGAAAGGACCCCTCTTTCCCACGATTCCTGAGATCCTCCATCAGGGATGACTTTACCTTAGGCAGGCAAAACAACTTGGCAGGTGGACCATGGTACCAAGAGCCACATTTGAGTACCAAGAAGAGAAACAGAATAGGTGAGGGTTAGTATCCAATTATAACTATCATGTTACTTATGTTTTAGTGCTAATGACTAATAACAGAGATGCAGTCTGTACAGTTAATCAGCAGCTCTAGTCAGGATATACTAAACTGAATTAGTGAGTCTTCAGCCAAGATTTAAAAGCTGAGACCGAAGGGGCATCTCTTATAGTAGCAGGCAGACCATTCCACAGTTTAGGGGCCCTGTAACTGAAAGCTCGACCTCCCACTGTCATTTTATTAATCCTTGGATTCATAAGCATACCGGCATGTTGAGATCTTAATGTGCGCTCTGGTTTTTAAGTCATGATAAGTTCAGACAAGTAAGCCAGACTTTGGCAATTTAATCCTTTATATGTTAAAAGGAGGATTTTGAAATCTGCCCTAAACTTAACCAGGAGCCAGTGTAAGGATTTAAGAACTGGAGTTATATGTTAGTATTTTCTTGTTCTTGTAATAATTCTTGCAGTAGCATTTTGGATTAACTGGAGGCTGTAGAAAGAGCAGTTTGAACATCCAGTGAACACCACATTCCAGTAGTCAATCCTACTAGAAATAAATGCATGAATTAATTTCTCAGAATCCTGTTTATTTAGAAAGCGTCTTAATTTCCCAACATTTTTAAGATGGAAGAAACATGATTTGAACAACTTTGTAATGTGCACTTTAAATGACATGCTAGAGTCAAAGATAACGCCTAGATTACGGGCTGATTCAGTAAAAATAATGGTGATTCCAACTGAGTTAAATGGTGACAAAATATTGTTCTGATCAGCGTCATTCCTTCCAACAATTAACATCTCTGTTTTATCGGTGTTTAAAGACAAGTAGTTCTCATCCATTCCCTCCTTTAATTCACTAACACAACTAATTTCGGAGAAATTTCATTTGATCTAAAACAAAGGTTAACTGGGTGTCATCTGCATACGAGTGGAAATTAACATTATGTTTCCTAATGATAGATCCTAGTGGAAGCATGTAAAGTGAAAATAGTAAAGGTCCCAGTATTGAGCCCTGCGGGATGGAGTACTATCAGCACATTTCTGTACATATTGGAATTGATTTGATAAATTCAATTCATTCAATTCAATTCAAAGGTAATTGTCATGTGCACAGTAAGGAAACATTTTTCGCTGTACAATGACAGTCTTTCTTTGCTGTCCACACCAAATGACAAAACCAACGTATAAAGATAAACATAAATAATAAGTAGCAGATAGATAATAAGTAACAGAGGCAGCATAAAGCATAAAAACAGAACAGAAGTATAAAGTGTAATGTGCAGGTAGGTCTATGATAGACAAGTCACATACAGTTGTGTGAGGTAGATAGAATGAAGGTAGACAATGGTTATAAACTCCAGCCAGTTATTTAGGAGTCTAATGGCCTTGGGAAAGAAAGAGTTCCTGAGCCTGGAAGTCCTACATTTCATACTTCTATACCTCCTGCCTGAGGGTAGAAGTGTGAACAGTTTGTGTTAGGGGTGGGTGGGGTCTGGGTGGGGTCCCTGAGGATGGAAGCAGTTCTCCTGCGGACTTTGCAGTTGTAGATGCTCTGCAGAGAGGGCAGTGGGGTCCTGATGATCTTCTCAGCAGTCTTTACCACTCTCTGCATGTGTTTGCGGTCCATAGCAGTAGTGTTGCCGTACCACACGGTGATGCAGCTGGTCAAGATGCTCTCAAAAGTGCAGCTGTAAAAGTTGCAGAGGATCTTAGTTGACATAGCAAAGTTCCTCAGCCTCCTCAGAAAGTACCGCCGCTGTTGAGCCCTCTTGACCAGCTGTGTGATGTTAAGTGTCCAACTGAGGTCCTCACTGATGTAGACGCCCAGGTATTTAACACTAGAATTACCAGAGCCTACGAGAAAACTCGTAAATCCGGCCCACCTTAAATCTGTTCAGCGTCTTTTGTCCTGTAAATGTGTCGATTAAAACAAGCAGGCGGCTATTCCATCCCCCACCGTCGCAGAACGTTCACTAAGTTTTCCCAGTTCATGCCTTGTTTGATTATCTGGGAGTGAACTGCTGGAGTTTTAGAGTGGAAATAATAGATCATTATTTGGAACACATGCATTTCATGTGTGTTCCATTTCTACAGTAATCTGTGTAAACACATTGTTAAAACAAAATCTTTTTCATATTTTAGTAATAAATGTTACAAAATGTAGGCATAAACTATAGAATGTGTGAAGCCTGAAGTCCAAAGATCAAATAAACACTTTCACTAAAGGTCCAAGAACGATACAACAGCCATGGCATAGTGGTAACTCACCGTCACTTTATTTTTTTTTTATTCAGTTTTATTGACTGTTCCTGTTCACGCAGAATTAGTATGCACCTTATGGTGTATGATGTCAAAAAATAAAACACAGACGTAGGTATATGTGGCATTTTGAAGAAATCATTTTATGACCTGAAAAGTACCAATCACAAAACATCATCGCACTAATGCAATATTATTTGAAAATGAACAGCGTCAGATCGGGTGTGAATTTATGGTGGCGCTGTTACTTAGAGTCAGATCAGGAGAGGCAGGCAGGCAGGCAGGCAGGCAGGCAGGTTGGCGGGCAGGCAGGCAGGTGGGTGGCCGGGGGGGGGTGTTACAGCGCGATCGTCATTGACAGAATAAAACTCAAAAAAGCTAACTTTTACAAGTACCATAAATTTATACCCAATGTCCCATATATTTGTCTCTTTCTTTTTTTCTCCGTGCTGTGTCAACATCATGCACCAGAAGGCATGAGCTTATTCAGTGCAGCAGGATCATCGCATATGTACTGTGCAAGGCATGCTCAGGGCCACTGTGAAAAGAAGAGTGTTCATGGCTCATACTGCAGAGGAACTTTGTTGTTGCATCTTACTAGAAAAGGCGATGGAAAAAGAAAAGGAGGATGCAACATTGGCAAGCTTCTATCGTAATGTAGGAAAGACGGTTCTTGCAGTATGGAGAAAAAAAAGAAAGAGACAAATATATGGGACATTGGGTATAAATTTATGGTACTTGTAAAAGTTAGCTTTTTTCAGTTTCATTCTGTCAATGATGATCACACTCTAACACCCATGCCTGCCTGCCTGCCTCTCCTGATTTTGATCTTGAAGATGGAGAAGAGGACATCAGCCAGCCCATTGGCACATGCTTTGAGAGCCCGCCCAGGGATGCTGTTTGGTCCAGCTGCCTTACAGGGGTTGATTTTCCTTAGTGCTTTGTGTGCCTGACCTGAAGAGACCATTGGGGGAGGGGAGGGGGGTGTGTGGTCCAGGTGTGTGTGTGTGCCTCCACTCTGTGCTGTTGCTGGATGTCTCAAAGCAGGTGTAGAAAGTGTTGAGATTATCCGGCAGACTGTCTGTGGAGCTGATTGTGCTGGTGGTGGTCCTATAGTTTGTGACGTGCTGTAGGCCCTACCACATATGTCCAGAGTCAGCAGTAGAATAGAAGCCCTCCAGCTTCTCTATGTACTCCCTCTTGGCTGTTGTGATGGCTTTTCTTAGTCCATACTTTGCAGCTTTGTACTCTGTCTCAGCGCCTGATGTAAATGCAAGAGAGCGGGCATGCAGCATGTGGCATACCTGACTGTTTATCCAGGGCTTCTGGTTGGGGAACTTCCTGACTGGTATTGTGGGTATGATGTTGTCAATACAGGTGCTAATGTACCCAGTCAAGTACTCACCATAGACCTGTATGCTGATAGAAGAGTCCTCTAGAGTGGCTGCAACCCTAAACACATCCCAGTCTGTCTGAGCAAAACATTCCTGCCGGGTGCTCTCAGTCTCTAGGGTCCAAAGTTTAACTTGTTTAATGATAGGGTTTGTTTGTTTCAGCCTTTGTCTGTAAGCTGGGTACAGGAAGAGAGTGACATGGTCTGATTGTCCGAAGTGGGGGCGGGGTGCAGCTCTGTATGCACCACGTATGTTGCTGTAAACATGATCCAGTGTGTTCTTCTCACAGGTGGGAATGTTCACGTGTTGGTGGTATTTAGGAAGTACAGTCCTTAAATTGCACTGATTAAAGTTGTCAGCTGCAGTAAAAACAGCATCGGGATGAGCCGTCTCTAAGGCACTGATGACGTCATGGAGTTTAGCGCTGCTGTGGAGTTAGTTCGCGGTGGGATGTTAACAGCAGCCAAAAACACAGCAGTGAGTTCTCTTGGTAGATAATACGGTCGGCATTTCAGCATTAAAAACTCCCCATCTTGTGAGCAGTGCTTATAAACAGTCCGTACATCTCCACACCACGAGTTGTTAATAAACACACACATACACCCCGATCCCCCCCCACCCCCTTACCGGAGGCTGCGGTGTGATCTCCTCGGTGCACTGAGTGAGTCTGTAGCTGAATGGCGCATTCTGGGACTTTATCCAAAAGCCAGGTCTCGGTGAAAATTAGAGCGCAGCACTCTTATTTCCCACTGCCCTGTAATCCTGGCTCTTAGCTTATCCAGTTTGTTTTCCAGAGACTGCACGTTGGCTAGCAAGAGGCTGGTAGTGGTGGTCAGCTAGCGCAGGCTTTCAGCCTAGCGAGGAGCTCTCTCCTCTTGCCTCCCTTGCATTGCCATCTCCGGAGCACTCTCCTGGGGTCAGCTTGATCACTTGAGCTCGGTGCTTCGGGGTCTTCCTGGGTGTGTTTGTGGTGTTGGCTGCGGGAGCTAACAATGAACTGTAGCTGTATGATAGTAGTGCAAGGCATTTGTGCGCTGTAGAGAAGGCTAAAAACAAACACAAAACAAAACAAAAAACGGCATGGAGTGGAGCGAGCAAACACGTCTGCCACGGAGGGTGCCCAACATCAACATAATTTTCTAGCCTGTGCAGTAAAATAGAATGGTCAATGGTGTCAAATGCTGCACTTAAGTCTAACAACATAATTACAATGGTGTTTCCTTCATCAGAGGATATCAGAATGTCATTTGCAACCCACATTAGTGCCGTTTCTGTACTATGACCAGTGCGGAAACCAGACTGGAATTTCTCAAATAAATTGTGATGCGTCAGTTGTGACTATAGCTGATTGGCGACTACTTTTTCTCGTATTTTAATATAATTATCTGACTTTTTAATTAATGGTTTAATGCCTGAAACTTTTAGTGCATCAGGTACTGTGCCATACAATAATGAACTATTGATAATGTTTAGAATAGGCGTTGCAAGAACATCCATTGCACTTTTTACTAGTTTTGTTGGCACTGGATCTAGGGAACAAGTAGATGGCTTCATTTTAGAAATTAAAGTTAAGACTTCATGCTCAGTTACAGGATTAAAATTACTAAAGTGCTGAATGTAATGTGAGGCAGGGTCTGCTAAGCTAGTATTTGGTTTGTACTGTGATGCTGAGATCTGCAATCTTATATTTTTAATTTTCTCATTGAAGAAGTTCATAAAGTCTGTACTGCTAATATCTGTTGGTATTTTGCACTGTAGATCTGAATTTCCATTTGTTAATTTAGCCACTGTTCTAAACAGTACCCAAGGATTTTTATTATTGCTATTATATACAATCTATTATTGTAGAATAGTATTCTGAGCGAGCTTTAAAGAGAGCTTTTTTATATTTTTTAACACTCTCTGTCCATGCAATTTGAAAGATACGTAGCTTTGTTGTTCTCCATCTGCAGTCCATTTTTCGACACTCTAATTTAAGAGCTTGAGTGTTTTCATTAAACCAGGGAGAGTTTCTATGTGCTTTGATCACTTATGTTTTAAGGGGAGGCGCTGTGTCCAGAGCATCTCTCAAGGTCACATTATAATGTGATATTAGCTGATCTAAATTGTTTTCCACATTTACATTTGATGTTAACTGATCTAAATGGTTTTTCACAATTACACTCGACTTACTCAAAGTATCCATAAATTTTGAAGCAGGATTACAAAGTATGGATGGTTGATCCTTGTAGCTCCCCTTGGCAGTGTCCAAAACACACAGCAGGGCTGTCCCATGGAACTATGATTCCAAGCCTGCCAAGTGGTCTGGAAAGTGAAGGCAGCAACCCAGGAATGCTGCCCTCTAGTATGTCGGTGTAGTAAATGCTTTGAACCAGCTAACATCCCCTGATCCTTCCATCATTCTGGCCTTCCTTCCAGGCAAGGGATCAACTCTCAATCTGGTTGGGTCACCAGCCAATCACTGTCCTTTCACTTTTGCCTGCCTTCCTGGCAAGAGACTGCCTTTCTTCCTGAACGGGATGCCAGACAAACCCATATGGCATCAAAGGGCTGCCCTCAGCCCTATAAAAGCTGGGAACACCCACAGTCTCTTGCAGTTCATTTACATGCACTTGGTAGTTTCGGTGAGTTCTAGTAATTACTATTACTGTTCCGTTCTTTGTGGATTAACTGGAGTTTAATTCATAAAAAAAATTTCATTTGTCCTTTAATGTTTACAAGCCAAACGTTGGTGGATCCTTCTCTTTGTGAGGCTTTTGGTTACTGATTTCAGGACTTTATGCTAGGGTTATCTCTAAGTTCATGACAGTAATTATGTAATATGTGTTTAAGTGTGTATATATTCCTAGTGTTTTGTGGGTGGGAGCCACCTTAAAGTCACTGCTGAAGATCCACCCTCCACCTCTATGTTTGAGGTAGGGGAGTTTCTTTTCCTTATGAGGTATTTGTGGTATTTTTGGATCATGTAAAAGTATATTTTAAACTTTAAAGACCAGGGCCCATTTTCAGTCTGAAGACTGCCTATGGTGTTTGGGGGTTGACTGCCTGGGTTAAGGCCATCTTTAAGCAAGTTTGTGAAGTTCCTGGCCTGTGGTTTTTGGAAGCTTTACGCCTCTTTTTTTGCTATTTTGAATGCAAAACCATAACATAGAGTCCTTTCTTGTGATGCAACAAAAATTTGAAGATGCAAAAAATAACTATGAGTGAAAGGCCCTATATAAATAGAAAGAGGTCATTGATGAACATAGAACATCATGCCAAAGCAAAGGACTAACATGCCAAAATGAGATATTCAACCATTTATCTATTTAAAACATCAATTTTTGCATTGTGATATCATTCATATTGATCTGTAGAGATTGTGTTTCCTTTAGACATGCAAAAAAAGGGAAAACAGCAAATTATTCATTCTTTATCCAACCTGCTATATCCTAACTACAGGGTCACGGGGCTCTGCTGGAGCCAACCCAAGCCAACACAGGGTGCAAGGCAGGAAACAAACCCCAGACAGGGCACCAGCCCACTTCAGGGCGCGCACACACACACACCCACCAAATACACACTACGGACAATTTAGGATTGCCAATGAACCTAACCTACATGTCTTTGGACTGGGGGAGGAAACCGGAGCACCCGGAGGAAACCCACGCAGTCACGGGGAGAACATGCAAACTCCATGCAGGGAGGACCCAGGAAGCAAAGCCGGGTCTCCTAACTGTGAGTCAGCAGCGCTACCACTGCACCACCGTGCCACCCTCAGCAAATTATTAAATGTAAAATTTAGAGTTACCAGTATTGCAGAAGATAATTACATTAATAAATAAATCAGAATTTAAAAAGTAACATACTGTAGAATTATACATAACATTCACAGTGCAGGACAAGTATAATCAGGTTACTGGGAGTTCAGTGACCTTATGGCAGAGGGAAGAATCTGTTCCTGAAGCAAGTGGAGCATTGGGTGAAGCTCCAGTAGTGCATCCCAAAAGGCAGTAGTGAAAACAGTGAATGAGAGGAATGGCTGTCATCAGAAATTATGAATTCAGCTCTATTCAGATATCTTGTGTTGTTCATTGTATGAAGCTGTGGATAGTAAGCCCCAATGGTTTTAGAAGCTGTACAGACAGTCCTTTGGATGAGTCTGCGATCCTGGCAAGTCAGCTTATAAAACCACACTGGTCAGGATACTTTCAATGATGCAGTGGTAAAGGTTCTCCTGTATTTTGGTTTCCATGGCAAAATGTTTAGCCTCCTCGGGGAAAAAGAGCTTTGCTGAGCCATTTTTGGAGTGAAGCATGGTCAGCTTTGTTATTTCTTAAGTCAACAATTAACTATTTTATTTTATCGACATTGAAGGAGAGGTTGTTATTATGGTACCATACAGACAGGTCTTTTACCTCCCTCTTGTAGGCAGCCTCATCATTGTCATTGGACCCCACGACCTTGCCCAACACCCGGTCCATACAGGCATTATACAAAGGAGGAGCAAGAACACACCCATGACGAAACCCAGAATCAACTGGGAAAAACGCAGAGGTACTGTACCAGTGTATAGGCCGGCCATGATATCCAGAAACCTCGAGCGGATCCCACAAACCCTCAGGATGTCCCACAGGGCAGCTCGATAACTGAGTCGAACACTTTGCGAAAATTGACAAGGGCTGCAAAGAAACTCGATATTCACATTTGCGCTCCATGAGAACCCTCTGTGCCACAATGCAGTCGATGGTAGACTTCTTAGGCGTAAAACCAGACTGTTTTGGTCACTGGTTGGTGAGCAAGTGATCACGGATCCTATTGAGGATGACCCTAGCAAGGACCTTACCCAGCACTGAGAGCAGTATTATCCCCCTATAGTTGCTGCAATCCAGGTGATCACCCTTCCCTTTCCAGATAGGGACAACAAATCCCATTTTCCAGTCAGTTGGGATAATGCTATTCTCCCAAATGGAAGCAAAGATTGCTTGCAATGCCAGGAGGACAGCCTTACCACTAGCCTGGAGAAGTTCACCCCAGATACCACAGATCCCTGCAGCCTTTCCTCCCCTCAGCTGGTTCACCAACTGTGCAATCTCAGTGACATTTCATTAATCGGAAATCACAAAGATTAAATATACAATTATAAATAGAAGTGCCCTGTCTATAAGATCAATGAATGGAATCATACAATTTTTGTTTTTATAAGCAGTCATATAGTAACACTCTGTTTTTGACTGACATGGTGGTCACACTTCATCATTGGTTAAGAAGGCGACCAGTATTCAGAAACATCAGCCAACACCAGGTACAGGTACAGGTAAACAGCCCTCTAATATTTAATCCAATTAAACACCATTCAAGTAGACATAGTTAATAAGTAAATATGTCTGAGGTGTAAAATAACAAAGTACACCTACTTTGTTACTTAAGTACATTTTTCAACTAATTGTACTTTACTCGAGTAAATTTCATTCAGAGCTACCTTACTTTTATGCCACTACAGGTAAAATAGCATACTTTTTTATTTTGTTACATTTTCCAACAAGTCCTTGTTAGTCTGTACTAAGACCAAACAGACTCAGCCACAGCCAACAGAATGCCATAATCATTCAAAAAACTGAAGTGCTGTAGTGCGCCTTCCATTGCTCATTTAGCAAGTCTTTCCAATCCTACCTGCTAAATGTGCATTTTCCCCATGGTCACTTTGAACAGTATGGTCAAATTATGAAAATGTGAAGGTGATTCTTTTACAATGCAGCGTCCTCTGTGCATGCAAGCACCTGAAGAAATCTTTGCTTTTAAGAAATTGCTCTTAATTTTAAGGAAGCATGCTGAAGTAAGCATTTTTTACCTCTTCTTAATCTATTTTATTTAGATCTCCTGAAGACCGAAAAAGTGGTGTTTTTTCAGTCTTGTGCAAACATTATTTTATAAGCAAAAGAAATATCTTGAAATCACAATTAATATCATCATGTAAACAATACCTTTATATTTTATGCACAAGATATTACAGTGGACTCTTACTAGCCCAGTTACTGAAATGCTTGAGTGAGCTCAGCTGTAAAAGTTGCTGGTTACCTGGAGAAGACAGACTTGGGATTGTTTTTTGTCGCCTGTGAGGAATGAACAAAATGCTCCTGTGGGTGGGGGGGGGGGGGGGGGTGGGGTTGGGGGCTTAAGAAACTGATGCCAAAGCCCTGATGTATGTATAAGTGCAGATAAGAATTTTTGCTGCTACCTGATTTTATTTTTTGTTGCAGTATAATTTTTCGGAGTCATTCCAAATTTCAGCTTCATCAGCCATCTTTTCCCATACAGTATGAGAGGGGTTGTAATGACCAGATGACCAGTTACATCATATGACTGGGCTGTCCTACAATTAGAAGAATGTCTGTCATGTAAGAAATGTCAGTTGATTGTCTTGTAGCATGAACAGTCTCAGGACCTAATTTTCTGAGAGGAGAGAGAGAGAGTGAAAGAGGGAGAGATAGAGAGAGTTGTTGCAAAATTTTATCTACAGTATTGCATTTTATTGTATATTGGATATTCAATTGTCAAGCTAATTTACACATTTTTGATTGAAAAATTCTAATTATTAAACAGCAAAACACATACAATTAAGTGGCCAATGACAAAAGCATCTTAGAAAAACAATTACTGGAAGAACAAGAAATAAACACACACAATGGTAAATTATATAGACTACACACCTGTAATTATCTCTTCAAAACAGACAGGACATATTGTCTGTGCCTCAACCATGCACATGTCCAGTTACCTTTTTTTTTCTTTTCTACTTACTTTCTGGGCACAGTCTGGCAAGAGTCAGTAATGCAGTTTTTTTTTTGTTTACATTTCAGAGGCCTGTGGCAACCATGTTTTTTGGTAACACTTTTAGTTTAAGTGTCCTTTATAAGCAGCTATTAACAGTCTGTAAGCATTTTATTAATTATGTTATTAACATTAATAACCAATTATTACCCACAATAAAATTATTGAATTATGCTATTTCAATTTTGCTTTGTTTTATATCATGCAAAATACACTTTATAAAATATCTTATGACTTATATATTAGGTTATTAAATATTACTCATTTACTAGTAAAACATTGTCCTGAAAAACTGTATATGAACTTAGATATGTATTATAAAGTACTCAATAGCCATTTGTAGTTACATGCTTTACAAATATCCCACTTTAGGTCATATTAAGCACATTATTACATTATGTTATTCAGGTTTCTTTACAATATATAGCAATGTGTGCAAGGTATTTTGGGGTGGCATAGCAGCATACTGCTTTGTGCTGCTGCCTCACAGCTCCAGGAGATAAGAATCAAATCCTAGCTGGAATTGACATCTTTTGAATTATGATGCTAGGATCTTTGGCCCAAATGATTGTTTTAGCCTAAACTGAGGAGGTAAAAACTAGCAATGTAGTTTTACTGATGGGTTTATTTTAATTACTGCAGCTCCATTTTTCATTCAAACATGCATTTATTGGGCAGCATGGTGGTGTAAGGAGGCCAGCATTTGTGTCCCAGGTCTTCTCTGTGTGGAGTTTGCATGTTCTCCCTATGTCTGTGTGAATTTCCTCCAGGTACTCAGATTTCCTCCCACAGTCCAAAGACATACAGGTTAGGTGGATTGTTGTTGATGCTAAATTGGCCCTAGTGTGAGTGTTTGGTCTAATGCATGATTTTTAGTAGGCACAGTTCCCATTACAGCAGTGCTAACCATTGAATCTCCATGCTGCCCCAATGAATAAGCAATTAATAAAAAATATTGAAAGACTGAGTATACAGTATATCAGATTAGTATTAATACTCTGCAAATTACATTTAAAACATACCTCTTTTTGTAGCTTTGATATATTTCTCTTTAATTTTCTTTGATTTCACTTTTTTTGTTGCTTTCTTTTGTTTTAAATTTTCTGAAGAAATGCTCAATGATAAGGTGCTAGATGACACAGTAGAAAATTCTGAACCATCTTCAAAGAAAGAATTTTCAGATGATACAGGAAATCTTAAATTGCTTGCTTAATTTTTGTATCTCACTCCTTCGAAGTTGAAATTAAAATATTATTACTAAGCTGAATTTGCTAAACCCAATATTTTAGAAAAAAAAGTGCTTCAAATATTTTCACATCCGACCACTAGCAGGAAGCACAATGATCTTGATAGTGTTTCTTGCATCACTAAAAAATTGCAAAAGCATCCAACCCAACCTGCTCAATAACTTAGAAAGAAATCCCCCACCATTCCAGTCACTAATATGAAAGTCTTACTTCTAGGCAGTGAATTATAGCTTTTGAAAATGAAAGCTCTAGTTTCTGTCCAGCTGTCTTTCTTCTTGTAATTCTTTAATTTTGTCATCTTTAACTTACACATTTTCTTGTCATTTTTTAAGGCATTCATTTTTGATGCAGAGACTGCATAATCATCTGTGAACACATAAGAGGACCCTAGCAAAAGAGATAAAGAAAATTGGCAGTTTCATTATAATATTAGTCTTCATTTATACTTGGCCAAATCTGTCCCACTATAATCAGGAACAAAGCAAAAACTAATTTTCAACGGGGCACCAGTCACACACATATATAACACACATATTTGTATTAAGGGGTTGAGAGACCTTGGGAAACTAATGCTGTCGTAAGGAGAGCATATAAAAATGGAAAATGCACAAGCTGATATTTAATTGAAAACACTGGATCTGTGAGGAAGCAACACTAGCTATTATACCGCCATGACGAAATATTGTTACAAGTGAAAAAGCTACAAAATCAAAATATACTAAAATGTATGTTTTTCCACACAGATGTATATTCTACTTCTGCAACATCTTTTCTTTGTAGAGGGTGTAATGCCTTTAAGTGTGTCTGTAGCTCTGCATCATTCGAAAGTGTTATATATTGAAAAAAAATGATTCACCTGTGATGCTTTAAATAAAGCAACTACAATCAAACAGATGAGTTTTTGTTTCAGCTGCACTCACTGAGAACACATAAAACAATAAAGTGGCTATTTAGATTCAAGTTTCAAAACCAATAAAAGTAAGAAGACTTTTGACTTTTGATTTTGGTTCACTATATCCCTTATATAAAAAAGTATCCATCTATGTTATTTTCAAAGACTTTATAGTACCAGTCTGCGCCACCACCACGTGATCAAAGCACCGTGCAGTCCCTACATTGATGGATTGAGGGCCAGAGGTCCTCATGACCATCAACATCTAATTCTTCCATGTGAAGCCTGAAAAGCATGAGGACTGAATGAGATCATTGATGTTAGGTAGAATGTCTAGTGGGGGCTGGGTGGTCTCATGGTCTTGGAACCCCTGCAGATTTTGTTTTTTTCTTCAACCCTCTGGAGTTTTTTTTTTTTCTTTTTTCTGTTCTCCCTGGCCATCGGACATTACTTTATTCTTTGTTAATTAGTGTTACCTAATTTTTATATTTTTTCTTTTTTCTTACTTCATCTTGTAAAGTACTTTGAGCTACATCATTTGTATGAAAATGTGCTATATAAATAGATGTTGTTTTTGTTACAAAAGGAAAGTGACAAAGCTGAAACATTGAGTAAGCTTAAATGAAAGAGACAGGACAATTAATGCTCATGTATTTAAAATTAACTAGGTCAGAACAATATACATTTTTAAAATACTTACCTTTTTGTATTGTCTTGCCTTTGCTGTTTGGGAGGTGTAATGTCTGTGTCTGCCAGCAAAACCTTTTTTTAGAACAAACATTCATTTTTGCATTAACATTAAAATGAATAAAGTAACAATTAACATCTGGAAAATACATACACATACACTTTGTATGTTATATTTATGTTAATACATACATGTAAATATGTAACTCTATTTGTAAACCTAATGTCTACAGATACAGAAAAAAATCTTGAAGGTAACAACTAAGTTAAATGAATAAGAGAACACCAAGATTACTGTAAAATGTTACATACAATTAAAAAAAGTTCTTTATAAAGAAAAATGTGACCCACATATTTTGTTACAAATACAAAACTTCTCATTATATATCTACTGAATAAACATACTTTGTTCATGTAATGGCCAAATTTTAAACACGTTGTGTGATATACCACATAGTGCTTTTGCATACAATTATTTCGGTGAACTTTAGAAAAATAACCAAAATTAACAACACAAGCAGTATATCACTGTTTCAACAACAACCTCACTTTGCAAATTTGTAATTTTACTTTTCAGAGTTGTACATGCTGTATATGCAGACTCACATTGTATCTTCGATTGGATTCAAAGCTACATGAAAAATGAATTTTTAAATAAATAATGCATACTTGTTTTCATGTACAATAGAACAACACTGAATACTTACAGTACAAGTGAATACAAAAAACTGATAGTACTCCAAAGTTAGGAACACTATAAACATTATATAAACATGTGACACAAATGGGGAAAATTGACATTTTCTTATTAATCACTTCTGAATGGAGAGAAAAACATAGAGTATTTCTGCCAATTGGTGCATGGGAAATTCACACTCTTGTTTTGTGGCTTCCTTAGAAATCAAGGTACAAAATGAAATATTTATGAAATATACTGAAAAGAATAGAAGGGACACCAACAACAACAAAAACATTCAAGTTAATACAATGGTTGCAAAAGAAAAAGCTAGAAAAATCTAAAATAAAATGCAGCTCACATCAACACAAGATGAAGGTGGCAAAAAGAAAGACTCTATTGACCACTTCATGTGGTATAAATGTATATAGTTTAAAGAGTTTAAAAGTAGTAAGAAGTAATGTTAATATGACTGGCTATCATTTTAACAGTGACTAATTTAACAACAAACTGTTTAAATGATCTCTTTTATTTTATTTTAAGCAGATCACATTCATTAAGAATATAAGATTGTATATGCATCAAATTAACACAATAAATAATTAATAATAATTAATGACAATTAATAAATAGTTATTTAAGGTAACTTCAATTTAAATGAATTTTCATACAGGATTTGCCAGCAAGCAAAACACAGAAGTGAAAAGAAAGCATTATCGGTTCGTCATTGGATCGATTTTTTTGGAGATCACATATCAGTCTCATTAACTGGGTGAAATATATTTACAGGTGACACATGTATTTGTAATATGTCTTTTATAAAGCGTTATACTATAAATGCACTAAATTATGTACATAATTGTTTTGTTCTGTTATTTCTGTTACTTTACCAAAATGTGTATTGTACATTACAGTTTGAATACTGTAAAAAAGTAGTTTAAAAAAGTAGTAAATTGTGGTAATAATCAGAAAGGTTTGCTCAAAAGCTGTATGCTGGCTTCATACGAAGGGTCAGTTTTGGGGAGGAGAAAGAGAGTTTGTCATCTTTGATGAAAGCAAGTTGACACATAAAGGCAAAGTAAGCAATATAGTAGCATTTATATTATTATATAGAAGTATTGTTAAATAATGTTTCATTCAGAGAAGCATGACAATGAAGTAATGAGCATTTCTAATGCCTTACCGCTTCCAGGGTTTATATATTCTCCCCATGTATGTTATATTGTTAGCTACAAATTGGCAAAGTATGTGGTCATTATAGGTTTGTGTATGTGGTTGCTGGAGCCCTATTCTCGGTTTTTTCCTGCCTTTTGATCAGTCATGTTTGAATTGCATTGACACCACATAACTCTGATCAAAATAAATGGCTTAGAAAACCTATAAACTATTGGGATTATTATATCAGGGCATAAACTAACCTATGGCCTTATTAAGTAATGAACTTATAGTACATTGTCTAACTTTCTGCTTTTCTTATTTTAGGACATTTTAGGCTAAATATTAAACTTATGTTCTTATTAAATGTTTTTTTAAAATTAAATGTACAGTATTTAATTTTTTTTTTAGTAAGCACTCTTATAATTAATCCATGTTTCAGTATGGAAGAGGTAGATTTGCTTCAACTTGGCATGGAAGAACATGGGTGTTTGGCATCTTTGATTAATAGAAAGAAGATCACGTAGAACATTGATCCCATTTATCAGAGGGCAGGTTCTATCTGGAAGCACAATCATTAGTGACAAGTGGTCAGCCAACAAGGATATTTTGTAAAATTTTGGATATCAACATTTTTCTGTGAATCATCAACAGTGTTTTGTTAATCCAGATTCTGGTGCACATAACCAGTATTCAGAAAGAGATTGGGGTCATCTGTAAAACTCAGATATGGTGTCTTAGAGGAAACAGATCAGATGAAAAAGGTCCTTTTGTTAGGCTGCTGAAATATCAAAAGAATGTATCCTGTTTAAATATAATAAATAATGTTTATATTAATTGAATGTTCTATTAGAATTATTTGTATAACTATTGTTTGAATAATTTAAAATCAGTTGATTTATTATTAAAAAATCATTGATCTGTAGTTTTATGAAAACAATTTACTGTAAACTTATATTTGTGTTGATTTTTTCATTGTGTTATGCAATTCTATGATTTTAATAAAATGTTTTTTGCACAAAGTGTTTTTTACACTTTCTTAAAATAAAATGTTAAGCAGCATTATTTATGTTAAGCAAAACTATTTAATAAAATGTTGTAATATCAAGATTTTTTCTTTTATTGACAAACATTGTGCTAGTGTTTACATATTTTAGAAGGAATACCTGTAATAAAATATTACTGTTTTGCATATTTTTTTTGTGGCTATACTATTTTGACAGAGAGTAAAAAATCATGCTGTTACATGTGTTATTAATATGGTGTGGTAGAAATTAAATTGGAAATATATTAAAGAAAGACATCTTGTCCTAAACTAGGACGTCTTTGAGTCAGGAACAAGGAAGGAAGAGGAAACTTGTTCAATGCATCTTTAATTTTTCTTCATGAAGAGGGAGCACCCTGTTACAACAATTAACTAAGGGGCAGTGCCAGGTTTTCAGCAAATGTTCACAGAACAGCACACAGACATATAAGGAAAACAAAGGATGCGTACATAAAATAATATAGGTCAATAGCTATAAATAATGTGGATACATGCTACGACTGTCCACAAGCTGACCAAAAAGACTCTTCATCCATTCTTGCTTTCTGTCTACACTCCTGTTTGCAGTGTCTCTCTTTTTGTTTTCCATTTTGAAATGCGATCATCATTCACCTTTGTTCCACTTAATAAAGGTCCAGTTTTGCTAAAAATGATAACTAACTAGAAGCCACTGCCTTATATACTAAGTAAACTGGACATTTAATTTAAGTTTGTTGTCTCATGAAGAAAGAAACAAATGAGTGCCATTGTCTAACCGACTGGTCACAAGGGTTCCAGAGTCTAAACCCAGCTAGCTTAAGACCCCATAAGACTGCAGGGCAAACACACAGAATTTTGCATCAACATCTACCCGCCTAACCCACACACAGACACTGCTCCATGCAGAGAGGACTCGGTTCGTGAATGCTGGTCTGCTTACTGGGAGGCAGAAGTGCTACCCCTGCACCTCCATGGTGTCCAATAAATGAATGTTTGAATGAAAAATGGAGCAGCAGTGATTAAAATAAACCCATCAGAAAAACTGAATTGCTAGATTTTACTTCCATAGTTTGGGCTAAAACAATTATTTGGGCCAAAGATTCTAGCATCGTAATTCAAAAGAGGTCCATTCCAGCTAGAATTTGATTCTTATCTCCTGGAGCTGTGAGGCAGCAGCACAGAGCAGTATGCTGTTATGCCACCTCAAAATACCTTGCCCGCATGGAGCAGAAATTGCAGAATAACATCATGAAGGAAGTGTGGGATGGGATGAAGATCATCACTGGCTGCAGCTCAAAGCGGGGTGCCACCATCGAGAGAGATGGGGAGAGAGCAAACCAAATGAACAACTTCTTTAACAGATTTGACCACCCTAACCCACTCTCACCTTGGAGTACTTCATCCTCCAACCATCCTTCTGCTGATACCAGCATAGGTGAGACATCCCCACCCACAATTACAGCAGCACAGGTGAGCAGAGAGCTGAGGTGACTTCATGCCAGCAAAGCAGCGGGTCCAGATGGTGTATCGCCATGACTGCTGAAGGCCTGTGCATTGGAACTGGGGAGTCCTCTACAGCGCATCTTCAACCTGAGCCTGGAACAGGGGAGAGTCCCGAGGCTTTGGAAAACATCTTGTATCACCCCAGTCCCAAAGGTATCACGTCCTAGTGAGCTGAATGACTTTGGCCTGTGGCTCTGATGTCACATGTGATGAAGACCATAGAGCGGCTGGTGCTTCACCACCTGAGGGCACAGGTCCGCCATGCCCTTGACCCTTTGCAGTTCGCATACCAGGAGAAGGTGGGAGCGGAGGATGCCATCATCTATATGCTACACCGATCCCTCTCCCACCTGGACAGAGGCAGTGGTGCTGTAAGAATTATGTTTTTGGACTTCTCTAGCACCTTCAACACCATCCAACTTTTGCTCCTTAGGGACAAGCTGACTGAGATGGGAGTAGACTCACACCTGGCAGCATGGATCGTGGACTATCTTACAGACAGACCTCAGTATGTGCGTCTTGGGAACTGCAGGTCTGACATTGTGGTCAGCAACACAGGAGCGCCGCAGGGGACTGTACTTTCTTCGGTCCTGTTCAGCCTATATACATAGGACTTCCAATACAATTTGGAGATCTGCCACGTGCAAAAGTTTGCTGATGACACTGCTATTGTGGGCTGCATCAGGAGTGGGCAGGAGGAGGAGTACAGGAAGCTAATCAAAGACTTTGTTAAATGGTGTGACTCAAACCACTTACACCTGAACACCAGCAAGACCAAGGAACTGGTGGTGGATTTTAGGAGGCCCAGGCCCCTCATGGACCCCGTGATCATCAGAGGAGACTGTGTGCAGAGGGTACAGACCTATAAATATCTGGGAGTGCAGCTGGATGACAAATTGGACTGGACTGCCAATACTGATGCTCTGTGTAAGAAAGGTCAGAGCCGACTATACTTCCTTAGAAGGTTGGCGTCCTTCAACATCTGCAAAAAGATGCTGCAGATGTTCTACCAGACGGTTGTTGCAAGTGTTCTCTTCTACACGGTGGTGTGCTGGGGAGGCAGCATAAAGAAGAAGGACATCTAACGCCTGGACAAACTTGTTAAGAAGGCAGGCTCTATTGTAGGAATAAAGCTGGACAGTTTAACATCTGTAGCAGAGCAATGGGCACTAAGCAAACTCCTGTCAATCATGAAGAATCCACTGCATCCACTGAACAGTGTCATCTCCAGGCAGAGGAGTAGCTTCAGTGACAGACTTTTGTCACTGTCCTGCTCCACTGACAGACTGAGGAGATCGTTCCTCCCCCACACTATGCGACACTGCAATTCCACCCGGGGGAGTAAATGCTAACATTATTCAAACTTATTGTCTGTTTTTACATGCATTTTTATTACTCTTTAATTTAATATTATTATTATTTTTTTTTTTTTGATCAGTATACTGCTGCTGGATTATTTGAATTTCCCCTAGGGATTAATAAAGTATCTATCTAATCTAATCTCACATTGCTATATATAGTGAAGACACCTAAATAGAATAATGTAATAATGTGCTTAATATGACCTAAAATGGGCTATTTTTTAAAGCATATAACTACAAATGGCTACAAACTACAAATATGTTATACTACATACCTAAGTTCATATATACTTTTTCAGGACGATGTTTTTACAAGTAAATGAGTAATATTTAATAACCTCATTTATAAGACATATTATAAGATGTTTTATAAAGTGTATTTTACATGAAATAAAACAAACCAAAGCAACGATATCATATATCCTAATAACACGTAATAATACGTATTACGGAGGGAGCTGAGTGGACCAAGTAAAGGTAATTACCCACCAGGTCAGGGAGAGATGTACGTTACTTCCGGTTCTGGCACCCAGAAAGACATCACTTCTGGTTCCGGCCCTAGATGACATCACTTCTGGTTTCAGCTTATAAAGCCGCCATCTTTTCAATTTCACATCAGTTCAATCTGGAACTCAACCCATGCACATCAGTGCCTTTCTTACAACCCTTTTTGCAGCCAGGGACAATATACAGGTGGCTTCCCCAAACCTTTCCAGTGTGTTGAGACTCATTCTTTTACACATAGTTCAAGAATTTGTGTAATAATTGGTTATTAATGTCAATAACATAATTAATAAAATGCTTAGACTGTTAATAGCTGCTTGTAAAGGACACTTAAACCATTACCCTTTTTTTTCATACATACTATTTACATACATAGTCTAAACTCCCACGTCATGGCATATTCAGGTGGAATGTGTTTGTACAGTTTGAAAACATAAACAACTGACAATTCACTTGAAGTGTAAGTAGTTGCTTGCCCATGATTTCTAAAAAACGTACATTAGATTTGAGCTTGGGGGAAATCCTGGGCATACACTGTGCAATTTTTAGAAATCATGGACAAGAGACTACTCATAGTACACATCAGTTTCCAGTCGTATATGTACTCAAACTGTGGTGCTCAGACTATGCATGTGCATGGCTGCAAAGGATAGTTTTGCTAATTGATGTTTTGCAAGAAAGCTTTACCCATTCAAGAAATCAAAGCCACAAGTGTCTCAAAATGGCAATAAAGAAAAAAGTTATGTTCCTTATTCTTGTTGCACTGTACTCTGACTAAAAAGAAAAGAAAAAGACATAACTGGACATGCAAATGGTTGGCAAGGTGCAGACAATACACTATGTTTATTTTACTGAGAGAATTGGGGGTATGTGATCAATATAATTTAATGTTATGTTCATTTATTTTGGGCTGTGCTAGTAAACATTTTCTAAGATACCTTTGTAATTGTCCATTTAGTTTTATGTGTTGTCACACACGAGCGAGTAGGAGGCAGCTAAAGGGCCTGAGGAAGTGCAATAAAACATCTGACCAGGGGGTGGTGGAGTGCACTGACTGTCTTTCTCAGTTCCCTACAGACCTTTCCCAGGAAATCTTGCAAGGTTCAGGCACCTCAGGAGACGTCACTTCCGAAGCCGGCCCCTTTGATGACGTCACTTCTGCTTCCGGCCCCTTTGCGGACATCAGTTCCTCTCCAGACCTTTAAAGCCTCCATCTTGAGCTACTATAGCCAGTTCTGTTGTGGACTCTGTTCTATGCACTTCGTGCTTCAAAAACATAAACTTTTGCAGCTGGGAAAAACAATATACGGGTGGCTGCCCCAAACTTTTATGATGTCTTTGGTGTATTATTATCACAGTGGCGTAGTCGGCAGGATGAAGTCCCAGAAGAAACCGGGACACGAACATGAAATCAACCAGGTAGGAAAGTACCGGGGCCAAGTTTCTGGGCAGGGGAATGCGTTTGGGGGTCAGGAAAGACTCAGTACAAGCTCCGCTCCTCAAATACAGCACCAGGCTTATAACTTACCAAAGGGAGAGTGTGAAGGGGACGTACAGATGTAGGCTGGTTTTTGGGGATGAAATGAAAAGGGCTTATTATGCTCTCTTGGAGGAGAGAGCTGGGCAGGCCATTGGTCCTGAGGTCCCAGTTAAATATGGGCTATCCCAAGTCCAGCAGGCAAAACTAATAAAAAACTAGGAATTTGATCCAGAGAGATCAATCCAGTCACAGGCTATGACCCTCTGGGAGCAAGTGGCCTTATGGCTAAGGCCATTTGAACTATCCACCTGCCAAATAGTGCAGCAGGTAGCCTGCTTTATTTTTTTAAACAACTGCCTCCCAAAAACAAGCCCTCCAAAAAAACTTTGCCCCGCCGGACTGGGGAGATTTCCATTCTATGGAAGAGCTTATAAAACTCGTAAAATCATCCATGCCAGTCTCAAAATCTGGGAGAGCAGAACCGTCCTCTAGTGGATTTCCTAGAAATTACGTCCTACAAAATAAGTCTCTTCCACATAAGTAGGAGCCTGTTTCTGAGTTCCCGGGCCGCCGGGCGTGCAACCTACCCGGGAACGAGGCGGAATGTAGGTGGAAGGAGGGAAACGGTTTATGTGCTCTTGCCAACCCCCTGACGTTATCGAATATGGGACCCGTAGTCATTAATGGTTACAAAGTTAATGCCTTGTTTGATTCCGGCAGCAGCATTTCCATTGTTGATTGCATTTATGTCTTACCGCAACAAAAAATTAAATAAAAGACCAGTATTAAATGTATTCACGGAGACACCCGGATGTACAATACCGCCCTGTGTTTCATAAGTCAGGGAGGATCGCTAAGAAAAATTCCCATGGCAGTTCACCTTAATCATCCCTTTCCAGCGATTCTAGGGCGGGACTGGTCAGAAAATAAATGCAGTAAACTATTGACTACTCCTGATAAAAACTTAGGCCTCATTATAGATGGGGATAACTCGTCTCTAGCTGTCTCCACGCCGTGTATACAGAGAGAGAGATATGGAAGCCCACGAGGAGGATGGTGAGATTCCTGGACCGTCGCAGGCAAATATGTCATCCACCCGTGCCTCGATGAGTCAGGAGGAATCCCCACCCCTTGAGGTCAGACCGGATCCTCTCTCCGACATTCACTTTCAATTTAAACGAACACTGGCTTCTTTCAAAAGGGAGCAGTGGAATGATAACTCCCTAAAATTTGGAAAAAATGCAGTAGTCCTTGTCAATGGCCAACACACACACTAGCCCATGCCACAAGGACCTCACATTGTTAATCCCACAAACCTACCGGCAGCAGGTTTGTAAATTAGCTCACACTCACCTCCTTGGAGGCCATTTAGGCTCCGAAAAAACTTTAGAGTGGATTAAGGTCAGATTTTATTGGCTGGGAATTAACGAGGAGGTTCGCCGTTTTTGTATTTCTTGTCCAGAATGTCAATTACGGCAAATTCCTAGGAGGGACCGTACTCCTCTCGTTCCCCTTCCCTTAACTGATGTCCCCTTTGAACGAATCAGGGTCGATATTGTAGGACGCTTGGAGCCCTCAGCCCAAGGACATACAGTGGTGTGAAAAACTATTTGCCCCCTTCCTGATTTCTTATTCTTTTGCATGTTTGTCACACAAAATGTTTCTGATCATCAAACACATGTAACCATTAGTCAAATATAACACAAGTAAACACAAAATGCAGTTTTT
>JANRMT010062856.1:37501178-37512114 GCA_026402145.1 Polypterus bichir lapradei
AGTCTTTCTTTGTCTGAACCCTTTATCAATCCATTAACAATCCACCCACAGAATGTTTTCACAGCATAAAGTCCTTCATCTTCACTATGTGTGATTTGCCATGGCTCCATGACTTTACGGGCATTTGTACTTAACAACAACAATATTAATAATGGAATTGTAATTACAATATTATTGCTTTGGTCAGTATTTATCTGTGTTGGATGCACGTACTTTAGATAAGACAATTTCTTGACATCTTCTTGCATAGGGATGCTCTCCCTTTTCACTGGTACAGAGTTCAGTATGTACAATTCTGGTGGTTCAAAAAATGTATTTTCCTTTATCCCACAGACTTGTATCTTCATTAAGACTGTACACTTTACTAATTTTTGTGTATTTAGTTTGTCTCTTTCTACAGTGCTGATGAAGATGTGAGATTTTCTTCCTGAAAGATTTAACTGCTTTTGCAAACTTTCTGTGCAAAATATAACTGAGCTGCCAGAGTCTCTCAGAGCACATGTTTCCACACATTATTTACTCGTTTCAGACTTAACTTTAACTGGAGTCACAGCTAAGACACACTCTTTACCGGCCCCGGTATCATTACAAGTCTCTAATGGTTCCACAGAAATATGGGCAGAAGAGATGTTCTTCTCTTCCATCTTAGTGTTCTCCTTTTTAGGAGGTGTGGCTTTATCGTCGGTGCCTTTTTCCTTATTCATATGCAGAATGGCTGGATGTAAATGAGAACATATTTGGCATTCAATCTTTTCTTCACAGTCTTTACTAAAATGTCCTTGTTTAAGGCACTTAAAGAATAAGCCTTTAGATTTCAAAAAGTCAATTCTACTTTCACAAGTTAGTTTCTGAATTGCACTGGATTCATCAAGATCATGATTTTCATTGCAAAAAAGACAGTGCTTACCGCTTGTATGTCCAGCCATCTCCTCCTTTTTAACTGAGGTGTCTGTGTCCCTTTTTTGTCTGCAGTAGAAAAGTTTGGAGCAAAACTGTTTTCTTTTAGGACACCTTTCAAAGGATGCTTCTCTTGATCAGTTTTGTCCTTTTCCTTCTTGAAGGTATGGCTTTGTAGAGCTGAACTGTACGTGGGATCCAAAGCTGATGTTATCTGTTCATCCAGAAAGTTCACTGGATCGGCGTGAAGGGCTTGTCTGTTCTCCATACTTTCAATACTCTGAACTTTGCATTGCCACGGTGCTAATAGGTCTTGAGGAAGTTCGGAGACTTTAGTATGAAGGTTATCATTACTTTCAAATTATTGTCTACTTTGTAAGTTGGGCATAATGTTCGTACATCCAACAAGAAGGTTCGCATAATCGCTTAGACCTTCTCCATCATTTGGCTTTATTTGCAGCCGCCTTTTGTCTTTTCCCATATATGCATCTGTTTTCGGTAGCTGGTTTCCATAAAGACTTTCAAGATTCATTCTGGCTGTTTGATAACCTTCTAATGGTGGCAAGTATTTACAGTTTTTAACACTCGTGAGGTGAACCTTTAGTAAACTGTGCCAAAAAGTCCAATTTATCTTGCGGATTCCCTGTCACCTCATCGATATCTCAGTCAAATGCTCCAGTAAAATCCACATATTTCAAGGGATCGCAATCAAATATTGGGATCTTTCTGTATGGCACATAAGGCACTTGAGTCTTATACTGTTGTTCTTTCTGATGATCGTAATGCTGTTCATAAAGTAGTTGCTGAGAATTGTTTTTACTTTTGTTGTTACGTAGAAAGTCACGAATACTTGCTTCTTGTGGTGTTGCGCTTCTCACATCTGGTTTCCGAGGAACATTATTAGGGTTCGGTTTATCTGAACTTCGATTGCGTCTTTTAAGAGCTCTCAATTTTGCTTCGGATTCTGCTATAGCTGCCTCCAAAGCCAATTGATCTCTTTTAGCCTTTAACTGTATTTCTTCAAATTCTCTTTTGGCCTTCAACTGTATTTCCTCAACTTCTCTTTTAGCTTTCCACTGTGCTTCCTCAGCTTTCCACAGTGCTTCTTCCATATTTAGAGCCTGTCGCTTTCCTTGGTTCTCTGCTTTAGCCAACAGCACACCGTGTGCTGCCTCTTGACATCTGATGGCACTAATCGAAGTTGCCTCTGAATTTGCATGACTTTTAGTTTTTGCAGAGATTTGGGAGTCCTTAACTGAAGTAGCTGCTGTAATTGTACGACTTTTAGTTTTTGCAGAAACTGCAGGGGAAATGTCATCTTTCGTTCTGTAATCCCTGAATTGGTTAGCAGAAAAGTCCGGTTGCTGCAGGTTGAAGTTTTTATTTTGACATACTTCTGAAACCCAATTCCTGCGGTGGGCTGGCGCCCTGCCCAGGGTTTGCTTCCTGCCTTGCACCCTGTGATGGCTGGGATTAGCGCCAGCAGACCCCATGACCTCGTAGTTAGGATATAGCAGGTTGGATACTGGATGGATAGATGAAACCCAATTCATTGTATATCACGAAAATGTATTAAAAGTTTCCAATTTAGCATTAAAATCCTTTTATAACATTTTCCGTGTATCTTCGTTACTCTGGAAGAGTTCATCATTTAACCTTTTATATTCCTTTCTTAGAATGAAGAACTGATTCTTGATAATTAGTTCTACTTTTTCGCAGTTAAATTCATTTTGTTGTAAATCCTTTATATACATCATCACATCAGATAATTGTTTGTATTTGTAATCCATTTTTGATTGAAGTTTAGCTGATAAATTGAAGGGTTTTCCGTTGTCATGGAGATGGTCCTTTGTGACATCATAATCGTGCGACTTCCAGTAACACCACTAAGACCTTCTTTGGGGGTTTAAAATTTCCTTTGGCTCCCGGATTCAGATGCCATGGCGATCCCACAAGGTAGTTAATTTAAGCTCCTTTATAATTTATACAGTCTTGCGAGGAGCACTAGTAATTCTGAAATATGTCCTATTCTGATCAAAGACAAAGATTAAAAATACCTGTTGAGTCTTTCCAAGTTGTCTTTTTTTTTCGTCGTAGGCCCATTTCAGGCTTAGAAAATGCAGGTTTATAATCCAAGACAGTTTCAAGCTTTCAGTCTTAGGCAGGTTTTAAACTTTAGTGTAGCCACTGAAGTATAAGGCAAGATCAAGCACGTGTAAAACGCATGCCGAAAGAAATCTCTGTCCAAAAGTTCATTTAAATTTTTTTTAGTGAAAGTTAAAAGCAAATAAATCCACACAAGAATAAAATAAAAAATAGTTACACGTGAGGAATAAAAGGCAAAAAAAGGAACAATTTATCTTCTCTAAACTTAGCTTTTCTTGAGAAATTTTAGCTATTTCTGTACTTAAAAGTTCTTAACTTCTTATATACTTAAAGTTTCTTAGTTTCTTCTTCTGTACGCTTTAAACGTACAGCTCAACACTTAAATAAGTGCTGTTTTCTGACTTACTTTACACACTCAAAAGGCCCGTCGGCCCGTTGGCACGAGCACATGCCCAGGCACGTGTGCGGGCACGGTTTAAAACCATATGCCTTCCACACCTTACACATGGCAAGGCTGGTCACTAACTGAAGAATAAGTTTAGTCAGAGCAGATAGAAATAGCTATACCAATACAATTCTACTTATTGGGGTTATAGGAACCTACCATAGATTATGTATTGTCATCTTAGAAATATTCATGAATCTTATATAACTAGGAAAATGGCTCTTATAGCTGGTATGTGGGTTGCCCTAGTGAAGTGTAAGTCAGCATCTGGCCCTTTCTCTCCCTGGTAGACCTCCGTAGGGTAGTCTGAGCATCTGGTTGGGTGAGTTGTGGAGATATTGGTGTCTCTATAGATTGGCCCATGGTCCGAAGCATACCCTGATCCTCATCAGACTCCGGTTCTTCCCCTGATGACACATTCCCATCTTGTCCCTCTTGCACCTCCTCAGTTACACTTTCCCTTTCTTGTCCTGATCATCATTATCAATTATTCCCTTCTTTTTGTCATTTGTCTGTGGCTTATTGATAATCCTTTGACGGGGTGTAAAAGTCCTATCAGTGGGTACTACTCTTGGTATTCGCAGCCAGTAGTGGGGTGCTTCCTCTACCTCAGAATCACCTGTCTCATTCGATGTCTCTTCAACAGTCACTACTGGCTGGGTTGGCTTTATCTTTCCCTTTCGTGACTTTGCCAGTGTGCTTGTGGCCTGTTCCTCTATGGGTAAGTCATTTACTTGGAGCAACAAATTTCAATGGAGAAGGCTTGTGGGACAATTTCCAGTTTCGGGGTTAACCTTGTAGACTGAGTTATCACCAATCTGCTCCTTGACAAGATAGATTGTCTCTTCCCAGTAGGGTTTTAGCTTGCAGGGGCCTGCTTTCTCAGCAAGGTTTAGGATGTGGACTCTGTCCCCTGGTTGAAGGACCGCACCTCTGTTCCGCCTGTCATAATACTTTTTGCCCTTTTCACTTGACCTGTTAGTAGGTCTCGATCATCTTTTCTTTCCATTTCTCAGCATACCCTTGTGGTGTGTTGGTCTCTTCCCATGTTATGTTGTGGTGAAAAATTGTCATCAAGAGGCTTTTTACCTGAAATGAAGGCTATTAGGACTCAGGATAGGCAAACAGAGTTTATAGCTTTATTGCAATAAAACAATAACACGGACTCAACTCAATTCGGCTAAATCAGTTTGAGCCCTGAACAGTTCAAACCTCAAAACTTATATAGTAATTTCTTATTACTCCGACCTTGCTCAAATTAGCTCATTTGCTGTTTTTCTCTGACTCCCCTCTGCACCTGTTCGGCCGATACCTCGAGTTCTCATGGGAACCATTATTATCTCCTGACTTCCCCCTGCAGCTGGCCTCCGGTATTTTTACTGTCTATTGTCCATCTTTAGTTTCTGTTTTGCTTATTTTTATTGGCCAAGGCCGAGCAGATGTTCTCTTCTTCCATTTTTGGGCATTCTTTTATCATATCCCCTTCCTTGGTTTTCAAGTTATTTCATATTTGATGGCTGAAGCTAAGCTTTAATTAAAAAGAAATATGTCATGTGCCTTTATTTAATCTTTTTTTTTTTTTTTTGTGGACAGTAGGTGTCAATCCCCCCTTCGGAAGATGTCAGCACTACTTTCCAAAATGTAAGTCACTGGGTTATCTCCAAGGTTACATTCAAATTTCAAGGGTTATAGCCAAACTTCTCATTAAGGGTTCAAATCTTCAGAGATCTTCAGACTTCATCTGGGCTTTTTAATTCACAGACCGCACATTCACCACTACATGTATAAGACACTCCATCTCCTATGGGCCAAATTATTACTTCATTTCACAATTTTTTATAAGACATATACTCAACAAACCATAATGTTAATCATTTGACCTGTATCGCCATCAACATGCCAGCCTAAACTGTATCATCCTATTCTAAAGGTTGTGAATGTTCTGATCTACAGTAAGTGTCTCTTATTCCCAAAATACAAGTTATGTGTGCCATCCCATAAGTTTACTATTATTCTTCTCAATTAATAAACATACCTAAATGTTAAGCTCTACATTAATTGTTATAATATTACAATCAATAACCTAGAATATCTAAACTGAACTGGCCCCAAATAGCAATGGTGGAATGCCTCTGTAATGACAGTCACTTAACAATCTCTAATAGATATTTTTATGCTATATTAGATTAGATTCTGATTAACTCCAGATTACATAAATCATTGTTCCTTAAACGTAACTTATTATCTCATACTAAATATCAGAAGGCATATAAAAACACTTATCTAAAATTATCTATTCTTAACCACTTTGAATTCACATTAATTCACAGTAATCATGTAGTATTCTCATTAATGCAAATATTCATTAAATACATACTATTTAGGAGTTCCTGTATTCTTGCAAATAATTAAGCTTTTCCTTCTACACCTTTCATAAGTTTATGGTTCAAATACTTTTTGAAAGATGTTGCCAGTTGTCAGACAAATGAAACGGTGGGCTCCGGCAAAGAACATCGAGCTCTGCAGAGTAAAGGTGTAACAAATTTTCTTCTCTAATAAGGATTAAAGCAGGTGTTGGGGTCCAGTATCCCAAGGTAAAAAGGACTACGTCTAGAAGTCTTGGACCAAAGCAGGCAGATGTCATCTACGATTCGAAATCCACAATGATCTTTCGGACTCAATCATCACCAGCACAGATGAGCTCTTGGCAGCAGGGATCCATGATGCCTTTGACTGGAATTGAAGTGTGTTGTCCAGTAGTCAGTTGGTCGATGGCCTGATCCACGACTTGATCCCATCTCTGGTACGACTGGATTCTCCTTGGAGTCGGATGATTAGCTTATCTGCGGACCTTTATCACAGCCCAATCTCTGGGTTCAACTTCAAATGCTGTCATCTACGATGTACTAGAAAAAAACAGCTTTCACCTGCAGATGTAAAGACTTAAAAAATGTTCACTTAAATAGTCAGCATTTTAATTCTTCATTGGTAGCTACTTATGGATCCCAGAAATAATATGTCATAAGGTGTCAGATCTGTTTTGTTGGGGGTACCCCTTAATAGAAATATTGATAGCGATAAAACAAACAGTCATTTCAATACAGTCTGTGCTCGTCCAAGTCAATTTGCTTTTAAACAGTCAAAGTAAAATTTGAAATTAATAAGCACAATGTTCAGGCCTTCATTTATAGCTGTTTCCAGTTTGGCTGCAGTTGCAATTTCTACTCAATTGAAAACATGTCCCAAGTCATTATAAAAATAAAGTCAAACTTAACATATATCAAGGGAAAATGTACTCAACATAAAATCATTGCAAAAATTGTTCTCATAAATAGTATTGGCATAATATTCAAATTATCTACATTTGTTCCATAATAATTGAAAAATAGCTTCAAAAATTAAACAAAATGAAACATTTACTTATACCAACCCTTCCCCCCTTATTGACACTTGTGTCAATATTGCTGTCATTATCTTACAATTAGAGGAGATGTGGAGCAAGAGGGTAACAAAAGCAAAGAGAAGGTTGAGTATTTATTAGTTAAAGAGCCATGTTCTGTGGAGGTTGGTGTAAAAAGCAAGAACACTTCAGACAATTATTATAAATATAAATTTGTCTCAGTGTTTACCTTACCCTTCCCTTAAATAGATGGGAATGTATACCAGCAACCTCCAGAGAACATGTCATAGTTATCATAGCAAGCAGAGTCAAGAAAGAAATCCACAATCTGGACGGGCAAATTCTTAATTGTTTTTAGGCGTTAAATATACTGTAACAAACACAGTTAGGCTCCACATTTCCTCTCCCATGTATCTAATTATAAAGCATTGTTCAAATGTGTAAAGTTTTAAAAACATTTTTCCTTTTACACATGATGTTCATATTTGTATATCTGGACCATATGTAAGATTAACAAGGTCAGTAAAGTAAAATATTTTATCCCTTCCCACTCAAAGTCCCTTATATTATTTCAAAGGTCACTTAACAAAAATGATCTTGGCCTCATCTCTGACCCCTTATAACTTGCCATTTTAAAACCTTAAAGTTTCTATACATGTATTTTAAGTATTATTTATTTATTTCCATTACTAATTATTTAAATAATTAAAGTACTACATACATTTGGATCGTAGGTTTTAGAATCTTAATAAAATGTCTCATTCAATGTTTCATTAAAGCATCAAATTATAAAAGTGAACCTTTTCAGCAGCTTTGTAGTGATACAAACACCAGCATTCCATTATATTTCACACAAATATGTCCATACTACACACAAAGGGAATGAGGAAAGAAATCAATATATCAGAATGCCCTATAATGCAAAATGTGCATTTATTTATTTATTTATTTATTTATTGTAGAATGCTCTCAAGGAAATTAGCACATTCCCACCCATATTCAGAATGAAGAATCCGCTTCTTTGTTAGTTATTCTTCCCAGAATCTCAAAGTAAGAACATACTCTAAATCTATTATAGTTACATATACTGATTTCTTCTCCCCATAACCTTCTGCCAAAGTCAGTTGATCTTGCACGTTCTTTCATTGTTATCTTTCACATGTTTATTGCATGTTTTCCAGAATGTTGACTCCAAAAAGCACAGTCTGTCTTTCTGTTAGTTAATCCCCCTTATTCCCTCTTTTTTATAACATATCTTAACATGGAGTACTACCTGGACTGGAAGACACTGTTTTTCTTCAGTTTCATTACTATTTTAAAGGATGTCTCCTTCAATTGAAATTTACTCTTTTTAATTAAAAATCCTCCTTGCATTAGAGTATGGCCAGTACTCAGAGGAATGGGGTGCTCATACAATATCATGCCTAATCTGGAGACAATTTTACACCACCTGTTCATATCTTTTTTAGTTAAAATTAAGATCTCTTTAACTTTCAACAAAAATTTATATTCTCACACACATTAATACCAATCATTTCATCCTTTCAAACAACACCACATATTTCACACAAACACTCTCAAACACATTTAAACTTGTTTAAAATGTACCCACAGGGATCCCTTTAATCTATACTAATAAAAGGCAAAGCCCTCACTGACTGACTGACTGACTCATCACTAATTCTCCAACTTCCCGTGTAGGTAGAAGGCTGAAATTTGGCAGGCTTATTCCTTACAGCTTCCTTACAAAAGTTGGGCAGGTTTCATTTCGAAATTCTACGCGTAATGGTCATAACTGGAAGCTGTTTTTCTCCATTTACTGTAATGGAGATGAGCTTGAAACCCGTGGGGGCGGAGTTTCGTCTGACATCATCACACCTCCCACGCAGTACATTGAAACCAGGAAGAGGCCCAAAAAGCGCTGAAGAAAACATGCATTATATAATTGAGAAGTCAGCGAAACAATAAGAAGCGAGCGAGTGACATATACAACCATATTCATGAGTTCTGCTACTTCGGAAACAAAGCACAGTGTAAACCTACACTTTAAATTAAGTTCATAGACAGGCTGCCGCTGGCGTTTGTAATTTAGTGCCTGCCCATATAAGGCCGTCCGTCAGCGGCAATCCAATAGCAAACTGCCACGGGTAAATATTCACGGGTGAAGGACTGTGCTTATGCAGAGGAAGATGAGATGGTCAGGGTGGTGTTTGGCACAAACTCAGCGAAACTGCGAGAGAAAGTTTTAAGTACCGGGACTTCGGTAGCATTAGATACAGCCATGGACATAGCACGACATGGCAGCAGCACAGCTGGGAACCTTCGATGCATGTACACCGAGCGGCTCACGTGAACTGACGCAATGCACAGACAAAAAGCAACAGTTCCGAAGAGCGCTGAACAAAAACCGAATTACACAATTGAAAAGGCAGCAAAAAAATATGAAGCGTCTGATACATACAAACATATTATTCATAACTGCAGCTACTGCAGAAACAAAGCACACGGTGGAAAAAGTGAATGTCCCGCTAAAGGAAGACAGTGTTAAAAAAAAAAACCCGTGCATGCAATGTGTCAGGTCTCAGATAAAGAAGAAGACGAGCTGTTTATTGATGCAGTAAGAAACGAATAGATGAATGAAACCTGTCATCTTTACAACGATTGACAAACACGGAATGTAACTTGAACACAACACATCCTACAAATACGAACCTGATTGAAAGAAATAATGATAATCAAATCATTGATGACAGCAACACTCTGTAAAACTCACAAAACAATTACTGTATATTGACAGTCATGTTACGTTATTTTTAAAATGTTCCCTTTTCTTTTTCATAGCTTCTTTAACACACTATGTCTCCGCTGCGATACGCGGGTATATACAGTATATATGTATATATATACCCCGATCTACATACTCGAATAATGAATACTTTATTCGCAATCAATGATTGTTTTGGTAAAGCCATACTCAGTGTATTCATTAGATGAACGGTAAAAAAGTAAGAGCGAGGGGAGGGTCACTTATTGAGGCATGCAGGCAAAACCACATTAGCACGCGGGCTCGATGTACGAAAAAATATATCTTTTCAAGTTCTATTTAGTCTATATGTGTCAAACTCAAGGGCCACGGGCCACATCCGGCCCGGCGTGTAATTATATCCGGCCCTCGAGATCATTTTATATACTGTATTATTGTTATTAATGGCCCGGGTATATGAAGCGCTGGTAACACAATAAACTACAGATCCCATAATGCAGCGCTTCAGCTGCCTTGCCGAACACATACCGCATTAATCAAGTCTAGCTTGCAAGTTATTGCGAAGCTAGCCCACACGATGCTTAAGAGAAAAGTTGATTCTGAAAATAGAGCCTTTAAAAACCGATGGGAGGCTGAGTATATGTTTACTGACATTGCCGTTAAACCCGTGTGTCTCATTTGTGGAGCTAATGTGGCTGTAATTACAGAATTTAATCTAAGACGGCACTATGAGACAAAACATCAGGGTAACCTGAACCTGTTTTTACCCGTGCACAATCACAAAGTGATTTCAAGTGAAGCTGCTTTTATGGGAGACACAAATGCACCAGTGCAACTTGCCCCACTTTCCCTGTTGCCAAGTAATGTTGAACCAAGTCGTCACTACGGTGTTCCCAAATACGCACTTTGCTGATAAACTGAGCGCACGCCGCTTTGGTGACTTTGAAGAACAAAAAAAAGTCCGTCTACATGCGGCTCGAACCTTGTGCATGTTTGGTAGCACATATCTGTGTGAGAAGCTCTTCTCAGTGATAAAGACTAACAAAACAGCACACAGGAGTCGCCTCACTGATGAGCACCTGCAGTCCATCCTGAGAATCTCCACAACACAGAACCTCACACCAAACATAAACAAACTTGTTGCCAAAAAAAGATGCCAGGCGTCCAGCTCTAAAATGACATATGAGCAAAGACAACTGAATGATTTGATTTGTTATTGCTGAAAGGAACACATTTTATTTATATTTCCAGGTTTTGTTATGCAGCATGTTCATATTTGAATTTGTATAATTTTGACAGGATATATTTTTATGGAGAGCAAAAT
>JANRMT010062856.1:37527114-37552047 GCA_026402145.1 Polypterus bichir lapradei
CATCAATAAACAGCTCGTCTTCTTCTTTATCTGAGACCTGACACACTTCATGCATGGGTTTTTTTTTTAACACTGTCTTCCTTTAGCGGGACATTCACTTTTTCCACCGTGTGCTTTGTTTCTGCAGTAGGTGCAGTTATGAATAATATGCTTGTATGCATCAGACGCTTCATGTTTTTTTGCTGCCTTTTCAATTGTGTAATTCGTTTTTTGTTCAGCGCTCTTTGGAACTGTTGCTTTTTGTCTGTGCACTGCGTCAGTTCACGTGAGCCGCTCGGTGTACATGCATCGAAGTTTCCCAGCTGTGCTGGTGCCATCTCGTGCTATGTCCATGGCTGTATCTAATGTTACCTAAGTCCCGGCACTTAAAACTTTCTCTCGCAGTTTCGCTGAGTTTGTGCCAAACACCACCCTGACCATCTCATCTTCCTCTGCATAAGCACAGTCCTTCACCCATGAATATTTACCCGTGGCAGTGTTTCTATTGGATTGCCGCTGACAGACGGCCTTATATGGGCAGGCACTAAATTACAAACGCCAGCGGCAGCCTGTCTATGAACTTAATTTAAAGTTTAGGTTTACATCATGCTTTGTTTCCGAAGTAGCAGAACTCATGAATATGGTTGTATATGTCACTCGCTCGCTTCTTATTGTTTCGCTGCCTTCTAAATTATATAATGCATGTTTTCTTCAGCGCTTTTTGGGCCTCTTCCTGGTTTTCTACCTACTGCGTGATTACGTGGGAGGCGTGATGATGTCACACGAAACTCCGCCCCCACGGGTTTCACGCTCATCTCCATTACAGTAAATGGAGAAAAACAGCTTCCAGTTATGACCATTACGCGTAGAATTTCGAAATGAAACCTGCCCAACTTTTGTAAGGAAGCTGTAAGGAATAAGCCTGCCAAATTTCAGCCTTCTACCTACACGGGAAGTTGGAGAATTAGTGATGAGTCAGTCAGTCAGTCAGTCAGTGAGTGAGTGAATGAGTCAGTGAGGGCTTTGCCTTTTATTAGTATAGATTTCTTATCATTCCACCTCGCTCAAATTAGATCATTTGCTGTTTTTCTCTGACTCCCCTCTGCACCTGTTTGGCCGATACCTAGAGTTCTCATGGGAACCATTATTATCTCCTGACTTCCCCCTGCAGCTGGCCTCCAGTATTTTTACTGTCTATTGTCCATGTTTAGTTTCTATTTTGCTTATTTTTATTGGCCAAGGCTGAGCAGATTGTCTCTTTTTCCATTTTTGGGCATTCTCTTATCATTTCCCATTGGCATTTGCTTGTCATGCCTGACTCGTAATTTTTGCACTAAGGTTAATTCTTATATATTTTTCTATATTTATTTATACTGGTACCTGAATATACTAACTTTATTCTTTATGCATTACATCATCTTGACCTTGTTAGTAGCAATGCCTTTTGCTGTTTCTGCTGATTCACTATTCCAGCTGGCTTCTTACGTGCCTACCAGGGCCATTTTTCATTGATATCGTTCCTCAGCTTCCTAACTTTTTGAACAACAGGTTCACACGCCCCCCTTCTCCTGTCCTCGATTTATTCTGTGTGTCATTCTCTTTCTATTCTGTCCTTCCTTTCCCAAATTGATAATTCTGCTTCAAGCTTAAAAATAATGCAATATGACTAATGTTTATTATTAACTATTTGCTTGGCCTAACTTATTTGCTTGACATTTTAATTTATGCTAAATATAATGCTGCAGAAGCTGTAATTACTTTTATGGCTATTTATGCTATGTGACAGATAGGGGGTGCTATCGCTCCCTTGAACCCTTGTCCAAGTCAACAGACACCAGATAAAAGTCCAAAAGTTGACTTTATTTATAAACAACAGTGCACAAAGCACTCTCCTCTCCACTATACTCATTAAACACAATAAACAATTCCTCCACACTCCCAGACGCGTTGCCACCCTTCCACCCAGCTCAGCTCGCCGTCTGGGAGCTCCCACAGTCCTTTTATATTACCTGACCCGGAAGTGTTCTAATCCCCAGTCCATGTGATCTCCTATCACTTCCGGGTCAGATAAAAAGTCCTTTTCTTCACCCCGGAAGCACGTCATTCCCCTTGTCCATGCGACTCGGACATACTTCTGGGGCGTAAGGAAAATAGTCACTGCTCCTCCCTGCAGCACCTTCTATTGGCCCCCATGGTATCCAACAGGGCTGTAAAGGAAAACTCCAACGTCCATAATTCCCTGCTGGCATTCGGGGCCCCTCCATGCTGCAGGGAGTGCTCCATCTGGCGGCGTGGGGGTATTGGCCGAGATGAACGGCCGGCCATCTATCACAGCTAATATATGCTATTTATGCTAATATATACATTTTTCTCTTCCATAGTTACTAGTCCGAAGAGAAGGTCAATGGGAAGACGAGGATGATGGCCATAAAACAGGTAATATGGGAGTATCCTGTTGCTTCATGCTTTGTGCAATTATATGCATGGACAACATGAGGCAGGTGTTCCTTCCAATTTTCTTTCTCCTTTTCTCCCAGTGTCCACAGCATCTGCAACAGGGACCTGTTGAACCGCTCTGTCAGGTTCCCTTGTGGATTGTAGGGGGCGGTCCTTGAATGGTGTGCCCCACCCAGCTGCCTGATGGCTCTGAATAGTTCGTTTTCAAACTCCCACTCTTGGTCATGATGAAGTTTGGCTGTGTACCCGAACCAGGGGATAAAGTCATTAAAGATCTTGTCAGCGGCAGTTTTACCTGCTTTGTTTTTAGTGGGGTATGCCTGCGCAAACCTGGTGAAATGGTCGATTACAACCAAAATGTACTCATATCCACCCCTACTGGTCTTAAGGTGAAGAACGTCAGTACAGGCAAGTTCAAGTGGTGAGCTTAATGTAAGACACCCCATGGGTGCTGTGTCATGTAAAGATGATTTTTTTTGTTTTAAGCAACGACTCTTCCTCATGACATACTCCTTAATCTTTTTCCTCATAAAAGGCCAGTAGAATTGTTGTCTTGCCAAACTCAAAACTCTTTCTACACCAACATGCCCCATTCTATCATGTAGGTGTGTGAGTACTGTCTGTTTCAACTTAACTAGTTGTTTGCGACTCAATGTCTTCCTATAGAGGACATCTTCTTCCATATACAGTCTGGACCATTCCCTCAACAGCTTTTTGGTAGATGCATCTGATGTTCGATGACTTTCCTCCATTTGCTCTGTGGTTAGCGTTTTCAACTCATGGATTTTTCCGATAACCGGATCTTTCCGCTGTTCAAGCACTGGCTTCTGGGAACTGATCACTGGGAAAGGCTTTGAAGGGTCGAGTTGCTGAGAAGTTATATTGAGGGCTGCCACCAATGCCATATCACCTCACTGGGCTGTCCTGGTCCCTTCCCAGGTGGCATGCACCACCTCTTCTGACAGTTGCTCTGAACACTGGGTCTTGAAGGCATCAATATCAAGGGGACAACGAGAGAGTGTGTCTGCATCTATGTTTAGCTTGCCTGGTCGATACCTAATTTCAAAGTGGAAGTCTGCCAGCTGCCCTACCCAATGATGACCCACTGCATTCAGCTTGGCAATGCTCATCACATACGTCAAGGGATTATTATCAGTATAAACAACATAATAGGGGGTGTAATACAGATAGTCCCTGAATTTGTGGCACACTGCCCACTTCAAGGCCAGGAACTCAGGCTTTCTTCTGTGCAGCGGGTAATTCTGCTCTGCTGATGTTATCGTGTGTGACCCATAGCCGATCACTCTCATTTTGCCATTTTGGTCTTGATAAAGGACCGCCCCAAGGCCCTGTTTGGAAGCATCCATGTGAAGTATGAAGGGGTGGTCGAAATTTGGGTAGGCTAGCACGGGTGGGTTTGTTAGAATGTCTATGAGGCGCTGAAGTATTTGCTGGTGCTCTCTGTTCCACTCCACTGGGGTGCATGAAGGTAGCTGGGGCCCCTTTGTCTTGCCATTTGAAGATTTGATTTGTGTTACCCCCTGCTTAACCTGAAGCAGCTCATACAATGGTCTTGCAATGTGTGAAAAGTCCTGCACATATGATGGGTAATAACTTAGGAAACCCAAAAGCCTCTGGACATCCCCTACGGTTTGCGGGGTTTTCTCTTTGAGTGTCTGTACTGCCTCTATGTCCTTTGGATCCACCCTCACTCCATCTGCTGACACCAGCCGACCCACGTACCTGAGTTCTTTATGAAAGAATTCACATTTTTCTGGCCCCAATTTAATCCCATGTTGTTGCAGAGCTTTGAGTACGAGGTACAGCACTTCAACAAGCTCCTCAAAGGTGTTGGAGTAGCACAGGACATCGTCTAGATAGAGTATACAGCACTCATCCCTAAGTGTGTCAAGCATTTCTTCCATGCTCTTTTGGAAGGCGGCTGATGCATTTGACAAACCAAAAGGTATCCTAACCCACTCATACAGATCCCATGGAGTCATAAAAGCAGTCAGATGTCTGCTTCCTTCTGCAATAAAACCTTGGTGATAGGCTTTACCTTGGTCTAAGATAAAAAAACAACTATAGCCTCCAGGTGAATCAATCAAGTCCTGTATACGTGGAAGAGGGTGCCGATCTAGCACAGTCTTCTTGTTAAGCAGCCAATAATCAATACACAGATGTAGTGATCCATCTTTCTTCCTCACACACACAATGGGTGCTGCATATGGTGACTGAGATTTTACAATCCATCCTTTCACCAATAGCTCCTGTATGTATTCTTTTACTTCCCTATACAGTGGTTTTGGGGTTGATACATACAATTTTTCAACAGGTACATCCTTGAGCCTAATAGACATCTGAAGAGATGGAATGCACCCAATGTTGTTGTTGTCTCGGGCAAATACAGCAGATTCTTCATGTAGCATCTTCTCAATTACCTGTTGTTGTCCCAGGCTGAGGTGGCCGAAGTCAACAGGCAATTGCCAGAGGTCGGTAGGAGTGATATTAGAGCAGGTTACATTGTTAACTTCTGCCATTACTGCTCTGGCTGATGTTGGTTCTGTCAGCTGAGCTTCTGGTTTACCTGTCTCAAGGATTTTTACTACATGTTGAGTACAACCTAACTGGGTCCTTTTTGGCAGGGTGACTTCATGCTCAGTTTGGTTGGAGATGGGTACACAAATATATGGTCGCCTGCCCTTACTCATCTCTAATAAGCCTTCACCTATAATAAGCCGCCCAAGAGCCACATCCTCCTCTGTTGGCTCATACAAGACAAGAAGGTTTTTTGTGTCAAAAGTAGGTGGTAGCCTGTATCGCACATATGTCGTCTTTCCGGCTGGGATGTTAATATCATCCCGGCATACTCTTATTTTGGCCATGCTGGAACTTGGGGTTTTTTGGACATGAATGAGGTTGACCATTGCCTCTGCTTGTTCTTCTCACACACCAAGAGCTTTGTGGAAAAGACTGATGACCATGTTTGGCACATCAGCGACAGACACCTGCCTTTCAACTATTGCTTGGATGACATTGGTTCCTAGAAGTGGCCAAGGAAGGGGAAGCTGGCTGACCAGGAAGAGAGCCTGCATTGCAAGGCTGGGATTGTCATTACCCAGAAGATTGACTGTTAGCTTCACCCACCCATCATATGGGATCAACTGCCCATTTGCCGCACATACATCAAGGATTTCCCCTGTTTCAAGAAGCTCTTGCAATGGTCGCACTGGGTGATTAGGAATGAAGGTTTCCCTCCACTGCCGGTCGATAATGCTTACTTGTGAACCAGAGTCAAACAGTACTGTCACAGCATATCCATTGATAAAGCAGCTCAGCAGACTCTTCCTACCAATTAGTGGTACAGTGGGGGCCGTAGCCTCTGGAGGTGTTTGTACTTTTGAAGGGTAGCCCTTGTTAGCTCCCCTCCTGTTTTGCTGTCTTTGTTCTCGCACTGGGGTCAATGGTTGGGACTGTAGCTGTGGAACGACCTCTATTTGTGCCCCGATAGAGGCCGACTTCCATTTCTCTGCTGCTTAGCTCATTTCAAACAGCCAATTGCTTGATGCCCTCGATCTCCGCACACAAAGTAGTGCTTACAGTTTTCCAACCCTTGTTGGGTACAATTAGTGCAGCTGGAGGTCCTACCTCTCCTCGTGGGTGTGGACTGGCTTGGTGAAGGAGCAGGAATTTCACTGATAAAAGTCTGAGAGGTAGCATGCACCTGATGGTGGACTGGGATCTGTGCTGCTGTATTCTTTGGTTTAGCTGCCTGCATGACTATGGTCTGTTGGTCTATTAAAGCAGCAACCATGTTTATTAGAGCCTCCACCTGTGCACTGAGCTGTTGTATGGTCTCATTACCCTGTTTACTGGAGGTCTGATCCCTTTCGTTCACCTGTGCATGTGTTGTCTTCTGGTGCGTAGCTTGACCAAGTCTACACTGGTGTTCATTTTCATTAGTGATTATCTTCATAACCTGACTTAGGATTTCCTCATCAGTGACAAGGCTGTTTGAAATGAATGGTCTTAACCACTGCCTGATTTCTGTGTACTTTGGCCCTAGGCCCTGATAGACTGTATGGAGAAAAACCTCCTGGATGGTCTTGGGGTCATAGCGAATATCGGTATTCACCTGCTTCAACTGGAAGATAATTTTCTGTTTGAGCCCAATCATGCGGTACAAATACTGATGAGGAGACTCTTGATCACTTTGTTTTGCGCACATCAGTTCCTGGAACAATTCAGTACTGGCCCTCTCCCCAAGATGTGACCTGAGGAAGCCCTTCATTTCACTTATGGTGATTTCATCCTGATTGATATGTCCTTGAAGACACCTGGCTTGACTATCTTCAGCACACCTCGGATCACTTATGTCTCGGTGAAACCCTCCCTGACGCCCTCATCAATCTGTTTGCAAATACTACTATATGTAATATCAAAATATTTGTCACCAATTTGCCACCCATGTACCTTAAACCCACTACATGGAAGAAAATGGAATTTGCTTAGAGAGTGGTAGTGTATACCGTTGTGGTGGGAGGGATTTTGGCACATCTCTATTGTTATGCACAACAGGTTCAGTGCTAGTTATACTTCTGTGTTGAGGCTGCCCTCCCAGCCCATCGTGGAAAACCAAGTGCTGCTCTATGTTCTGGCCTATAATGCTAGAATCTGTACTATATTCATTGTGTGGTCGTGTGACATGCACTGCCATAGTGGTTGTGCATGTGTCTTGTGCCTGGGTTACCCCATTTTTAAGGCCAACTAAATCACAATTTTCAATGACTCTTCATACTTGGTCATTTAACATTAATAACTGGCTCATACCTTCATCCTCAGAATTCAACAAGTCATCACATTGTATATACTTAAGTATATAGTTAATACATTCCTCTTCATCAGAAGGCTCAAGTGTGTCAGTCTCTTGATCAATTGTGATGTCTCTTGCAAGCTGAAAAGCTTCAGTGCCTTTAAGTCTATACAGATTTTTCTTGATTCCCCAGATGACTTCTTTGTGCGCTGTCGTCATGACGTATCCCTCAGCTGTGTCGCTCCTTTTAGCAGAATCAAGACTCTCCTCAAGGTCCGATCACCCTCTCTGAACGCCCAGCAGCTGTCGTCTTGACTACAGTTGCATCCGCTCACCTTGATCTTGTGGTTCTGATATCACTGGATCCACTTCACTGAATTACTCAAGTGAAAGCAGATCCCGGATGAGCCTCCAGAATCTGTTATGGGCCCCACTAGTGGGCCACAGCAACAGAAATGATGAAAGTAGCAAATCCCAAAGTGTACACGAACTTCTCCACCACCAGAGAATGAGCTACATCAACCAGGTCTGAAACTGAACTCCACTGGCCCTCAATGGTGACTTAATCCAGGGCTTTGGCCCTGTGGAATAGATAAAGTGGAGCAGCAATGAGAGCACACCTTTTCAGTTTGTTGTCCAAGTTGCATCTGAGGGGCAGGCAGAAGTTCATCCCTTTACTGCAACCCTGACGGAACCACTTCAGTGTGAAACACGTTCCTACCAATTACTGCTCATGCCACAGTCCATTTTCATGGTCCAATCAACAACAGAGACCCTTTGTTTACCAAATAGTATTCACTTTTGGCGATTTATTACATTAATAAGAAAAACTATTATGGCCACTCTTTTTTTTGAGTGTGCCACATATACTGTAATGACCAATGTGAAAATGCCAGCAAATTTTAAGTGAATGGAAAAGTTAAAAAAATAATAATTAGATGAGAGAAAGAAAAGTATGGGCTACTATACTAATCATTCAAGCATGAAGACCTCTGTGGGATGATTGTGTTTCCTCTCTTCATTCCCATACCTTTAGCTGTTTTAAACAAGCAGTTTATTACACAATTCATGTAACTTATCTTGCAAATATGTGACATTTTTAAACTGCTGTGGTAGACGCTATGGTTGCTGACGAAAGCATTAGATTGCAAATTGTGTTTATGGAGTGTCAGTTTTCACCTGTAACTGCTCATGATTCAGCTTCATAACATAGTAATGTAGTAAGCAGACCACATAAAGAACTGACTGTATGTCATAGCAAACATTGACTAAGTATCATTTTTTAACATGGAGGAAGAGCAAGGTTGGTTGCAAATGTGTGTGTTTGTTCAGGTTTGGGTGGTTGGCTAGATTTTTAAACTCTTCCAATCCTAACTTACAAACACTCAGGCACCATACAACTGTCTGACTCCAATTAACCCTATTAAAATTATATTACGAATATCTCCTGTCCTACAAGAGCCTTGACAAGTTTCAATCTACTCAGTTTCATAGATTCTCTCTTTATGCTGAACATCCTCATTTCTTTACTTTCTTTAAGTGCAAGGTTATGGTTTTACTTTTGTTTTAGCACTATCACTCTTTAAGCAAGTTAGTTCTTTATCTTATTTTCCATCTTTAATTTGACACTGTATTGATGCTGTTTTTGGATACATAAATATATATTTTTTCTCTGTTTTTCCTAAATCTTAACAAGCAAAGTGCTATTACAAGCAGTTTTAGAAGAATCATTTATCAGCCTGTTATAAATGCTTACAATAGTTAACCACACCAGATGGAGTAATGCTTTAAGGCCAGATTGCATAACTTGTCACTATACACTTTACTTAATTAATTTAATTCCAAAATTCCAAGTTCTGTAGCGTTTAGTTTACTTCATAGAACAGTTCAGGTAATAGTGTGACATATTTTCAAATAAATCCACAATGCAAATATCTTCTTTTTAAAAGTTTTAGTAAAATTCAAAGCAAAACAGTTCACATAAAAATAGAGACAAACAATAATATTACAGAGAAACATTCTTGGTTAAAGAAATTTTTGTTTAAGGCTTACTTATCTTGTTTCCTATTTCTCTGCAATTGGTCATACAGCTTGCGGCAGATGCCCAGTCGAGACGCCCTTTTGACACTGGATCCGGGGGAGCAGTCATAGGATGCACACTACGTTCCCCGGAACGCTTGTTGGCAGTTGGGTTGTTGGGTTGCATCGGGGCCAATAGTTTGGAACACCGGAGCTCATTCCTGTTGGGCTCTGTGGCCAACACCAGGGGGAGCTGCACAGCCTAACGAACCTGTCTGGGCAGAAATGCAGCCACACCTGGAGGTGCAGCCGGAAGTAGGTCAACGAGCACCTGCAGCACTTCCAGGTGGGATATAAAAGAGGCTAACAGTCACCTCTTCGGGAGCCAGAGTCGGGAGGAGGAGGAGGACAAAGCTGCCTTGGAGGAGTGGAGGAGCGAGTGTTTTGTGGTGTAGTTTTTCTTTTCTTTGGTGTTTTGGGGGACTATGTTGTGCCTGTGGGACACAGGGAAGACATGCCCCACAGGTGAAGAAAATAAATCTTTTTGTTCATTTATACATGTCTCCTTAATTAGTCTGTGTTGGGTCAACGCCTATATAGTGCCTTTGCCACAAGCTGTACTTTCAAATGTTCATAATGTGATGTGTGAGTCACTGTCTTGCGCTCGAGAGAAGAAGCTGAATCCAAAGACTTCGAGCAAACCAACTTTATTCCAGTCAAAACAGGAACAGTCAGGATATTTATTCAAACAGAAGCTATCATTTATACCAATATACACAGATACAGCAAATGAGCAGGGACTGGGCCAGGTCTATGACCGGGTTATAATGTTCCTTGCATCACCCTTCAGGTGACAGATCTATTACGCAGGGAGGCTGTGAACTTACAGTTCCATGAGTGGTGAAGTGAACCAGCGGTTGCCTCGGCAATGGATAAGCAATCATCGACAGACATGTCAATCATGTTTCGGTGTGCAGCACAGTTCGGGATGGTCTCAAAAGAGCTAAAAAATCTCACAATATCAAAAAGGTAAGCATAGTCAGAAAACTGTATGTCAATGCTCTATTTGTAAACTTATCTAACAGTCCATGCTATTAGTTAGACTATTTCATAACAGACTTAACTAACTCTTCGTTTCACAGAGATATCTAAGAAAGTTCTATTTCATGTTAACTTACAGGTAGTAAAAGACTATACCATAATCTAAATAGCTATAAGAAACTGATATTCTATTGAAATTAAGCAAACACTATATGAATTTACAATTAAACATTAACTTTCTAAGATTCTACATTTCCAGCCCCTAAATGTTTATGCAGGATAAGAGACAATTGATATATTTCACTTAACAAAGTGTCAGAAACTATTCTTATTCTCTAAATATTGTTTAAAAGTAACTAGCAATTTAACTGCAAACAAACATTTAAGAATTTCTTATTCCAATTATTAGCTCTTTCTTGTAGCAGACACATTTCATGGGTCTGTCCAAAGTGCTGCTTTTGGTCTGTGCACAAACTCTTCTGACTACAACTTTGGCATCTGTCTTGATGATTCAACCCAATACCCAAGAGTTGCAGGGTATATTATCATCTACTATTAAAACAATGTATCCTGTTTCAAAATCTCTAATTGTTGTAAGTCATTTTTGACATTCTTGAAGTATTGGCAAATACTCTTTAGACCATCTTTTCTAAAATAAATAAGCCATTAAATAAATCAAGGTAAACAGGTACATAACAGTAACAATAAGAGCAGCTCACTACTCAAAATTGTAATGCTAGGAAGCTCCCAGAATCATACCCACAACCTTTTGATTATAAGTCAGTAGTTCTTACTACTGCACCACCCAGTGTCACCCAGTGCCCAAGCCCAATTTCTTTTTCTTTGGTTATATTCTTGAATAAAAGTGCACTTGTTTTGTTATACATGTACGTTTTGTGAAAGTGTTTATTTGATATTTGGACTTCATATATTATACACTTCATGTCAAAATTTTGTTGTTAGTACTATAAAATGAGAAATGTTTGTTTTAGGTATGTGTTTCTCACATTTCCTGTCATCCTATATTTACATAGATCATTGTAGACATAGAACACACATGAAATGCGTGTGTTCCAAATAACAATACATTATTCACCCTTTGCAACTGCAGGCACCTGACACCGGGTGGGTTGGGGAACGGGATAGCAGGCTGCTTGCTGCTTGTGCTGATCGACACATTTATAAAACAAAAGACGCTGATGGAGAAGTGCAAAGAAATTTAAGGTGGCCCGAGATTACGAGTTTTTTCGTAGGCTTCAGGCATTCTAGTGTTAAATGTAGCCATCTGAGAAGTAGGTGATGAGTTTATTTACTGGTGTAGCAATCTCTTCTTTTTTCATGTTAAATGCACAGATTTTAATTTCTGGATCATCTTCAGAAAGTGAATCATTCAGTTGATGTGGTCTTATTGGTCGCTCATGTTCTGGCATTAACAAGAAACTTGGGCCTTATAACCATGTAGTGCTTTTGAAAAAGCTTTCTATGCTTAGTCCCTTGATGATTGATCTGCATGATTCAGTGCAGATGTGACAAACTTCCATTGTTAAGTTTGTGAATGATCTCTCTGTGATTCTATTGGCAACAAAAGTCTTGAATTGAGTACTTTCATTTGATATGTGGTGCTCTCAGACCAAAATATAGATTCTTGTAAGGGTATCTGAAGTACTCCTTTTAGTCTCTTAATCCATTTTTACTGTTACAAGAGCTGCTGTTAATTCCAGTCTTGGAATTGTGGCATGCTTGAATGGTGCAACTTTCAATTTCCCCATTAAGAATGAACAATCTTTTTTGTGTTTTTATTAGTGAAAAGTTGTTATGTAACAGTACCATATCCATCTTCAATGGCATCTGCAAAATGGTGCATTTGTGATTTGTGATAAAAAAAGAACGTGCCTATGAGGAGGCACTGATTTTGTAACTAGAAGTGACTTTCATCCAATCATAAGAGTTCACTCCTTCTTTAAAAAAGTAACTGCATTCAACCTTCTGGACACTTTGTCCAAAATTACATCTGAAACAACATCTCTCTAATGTGCCACTCTCTGTTTGGGCAGCTGAAAGATGAGATCCACCCTGCCAAGCCAATTGTGCCAGTGGACTGAGAAGACTCAGAAGCAGTTATTACTTCAGGGAACTTCAACATTTAAACTGTTGTGCCAGAAAGAGTTTTCTCTAAGAAGATATAGCAGATACAGCCTAAAAAAACCTCAGCCATTTGGATGACAGGATCATTTAAGTTTCTGGCACTGTGCTGTCTCAAAACCTTACATGGGACAATAACATCACATGCATTATTACGAAAACCCATCAGAGAATGTTCTTTATGTGTCAGCTGAGGATATTCAATCTCCCTCAACCAATATTGGTCCAACTCTACACAGCCACAGTCCATTCTGACCTCATCTATAGCTGTCTAGTTTGGTGCTGCCTCTGTTCAGGCCAAGGCCAATCTGTAACACATCATTAAAGTATGTTAAAGTATCATTCGCTGTAACTTACTACACATTGAAGTCCTATATGAGTCCTGGGTAAGGAAGTGGGCCCCAAAGACCATTGCTGATGTGGCTGCGGCTCACCCATGGCATCACCTGTTCCAAACACAAACATCTTTATGTAGTGAAAGCTAAAACAATACATTACCCAAACTGTTTTTTTCCACATCCAGTTATTCTTCTTCTCAGTATTTGTGCATTGGCCTTGTATGTTGCATCATATTTTATCATTTTATACTTTATCTTCTTATATTTGTCTTTTGTATTCTGTGTTCTCCTTGTATGTTGCACTGTCAAGACAAATTCCTATTGCACATCAGTGTACCTGGCCAAAAAATTGAATTCTGATTCTGAAGAACCCAGCTGAGAAAAAGCTACAACCAACCAAAGGACCATGTCTCAAAAAGCATAAGTGCACTCCAATGCAAGAAGAATCCTCTACTTGAACCTGGAGCAACATCAACAATACATCCACAGAATACTGTGTATCATCTTTAAAGACTGGGTATCGTAAAACTGTTCATCTGTGTCCAGGTAAATTAGAAGTCCAGCCTCCAGCCATCCTCTTTTGTGTTCCATGTTTATCTGTCTTGTCATGTTGCATCATATGCATTTATTGTTTTCTGTCACCCTTGTGTGTATCAATAAATTGTATTAGAACATTAGAACAATCTAGATGAGAACAGGCCATTTAGCCCAACAAAGCTCACCAGTCCTATCCACTTATTTCTTCCAAAAAGACATCAAGTTGAGTTTTGAAAGTCCCTAAAGTCTTACTGTCTACCACACTACTTGGTAGCTTATTCCAAGTGTCTATCGTATTTTGTGTAAAGAAAAAAATCCTAATGTTTGAGCAAATATTATCATTAACTGTGTCCCTGTGTTCTTGATAAACTAATTTTAAAATAACAGTCTCGATCCACAGTACTAATTCCCTTCATAATTTAAAACACTTCAATCATGTCACCTCTTAATCTTCTTTTGCTTGAACTGAAAATTCTCAGCCAGCTCTTTTAATCTATCCTCATAATTCATCCCCTGTAGCCCTGGAATTTGTCTAGTTGCTCTTCTCTGGACCTGTTCTAGCGCTGCTATCTCATTTTTGTAGCCTAGAGACCAAAACTGAACACAGTACTCTAGATGAGGCCACACCAGTGCATTATAAAGCTTGAGCAGAACCTCCTTGGACTTGTACTCCACATATCGTGCTATATAACCTAACATTCTGTTTGCCTTCTAAATAGCTTCTGAACACTGTCCGGAAGTCAATAGCTTAGAGCCCATTATGATTCCTAAATCCTGGTGTACTCTTTATTTTCAGACCACCCACTGTGTATTTAAACCTAAAATGTTTACTTCCTATGTGTAATAGTTTTCATTTACTGACATTAAATTTCATCTCCCAGAAATCTGCCCAATCCTGTATGCTATCCAAGTCCTTCTGTAATGATATAATGGATTCCAATTATCTGCTAATCCATCTATCTTGGTATCTATCATCAGCAGACTTAACCAGCCTGTTACTTATATTCATATCTAAATCATTTATATATACAGTTATATATACAACTTGAGTCAATTTACTGTATGAACCATTTGCAGTATCAACACTATATATACATGTACATATATTGTACATATGCTTTCATATTCAATACTTTTTATTTTTTTTAATTGTATTATTATTATTGTTAATTTATCATTGTATAGGAAAATAAGTTTATGGAGTATTTGCATATTGAATCTCATTGTACCACACAATAAAAATAAACAAATTCAATTCAATTCAATAGAAGAGAGCCCATATTTACAGATGATAATGACTTCTAAGTCGATTAATTTATACTGTTAATAATTAAACATGTTGGCACGGTGGCGCAGAAGTAGTGATGAACGGGTGCCCTATCCAGGGATTGGTCCTACCTCACGCTGTATGTTTGCTATGACTAGATGGATAGATGGATGGAATAATTAAAAATGTACTACAAAAGTATTTCAATGTTCCTTAAAAGTTTTTAAGAATCAGCATTCTAAGCTTACAGATGGTCTGACATTTATAAAAGAGCTTATTGCGTCGAGATTGGTTACGTGGAGAAAGAAAAGGAAGGACAGGAATTGGGGGTTGGTAAGTTTGCAAGAGACATTACTGCTGCATTCAATTATTTCACTGAGTGCCACGTACAGTACAGGCCAAAAGTTTGGACACACCTCCTCATTCAATGTGTTTTCTTTATTTTCATGACTGAAGACATCAAAACTATGAATGAACACATGTGGAGTTATGTACTTAACAAAAAAAGGTGAAATAACTGAAAACATGTTTTATATTTTAGTTTCTTCAAAATAGCCACCCTTTGCTCTGATTACTGCTTTGCACACTCTTGGCATTTTCTCGATGAGCTTCAACAGGTAGTCACCTGAAATGGTTTTCACTTCACAGGTGTGCCTTATCAGGGTTATTTAGTGGAATTTCTTGCTTTATCAATGGGGTTGGGACCAGCAGTTGTGTTGTGCAGAAGTCAGGTTAGTTGGACAATCATTTATTTTTCAACAGGACAATGACCCCAAACACACCTCCAGGCTGTGTAAGGGCTATTTGACCAAGAAGGAGAGTGATGGAGTGCTGTAAATGGTCATGAAAATAAAGAAAACAAATATGAATGAGGAGGTGTGTCCAAACTTTTGGCCTGTACTGTATGTCACAACAAGCATCTTGTGGGAGGCAGGAACAGTTTATGGACAGGACGCCAGCTCATCACTACCACTGTGCCACTGTGCCCCCAATGTTAATACATGCTTTAATTAATTTCATCATGAAAATGATATCAAGCATACATCTTATATCTCATATTTAAATTGTTCCGAGAGCTGTAATATGTAATGTATTCTGAGTCCTGTCTGCATAAGAAAAAGCCCGTTTAAAAAGCATGTAGTGATTCACACACATAGAACATATTAGTAAATGAGACAGAAACTGTCAAAGGGATGATTGATGACCTTAAGCCCTGCCCCAATATATGATTTATGAAATATGATTGATGAAAATATAAATATGATTTATGAATTACCCGTATAAAGTATGAAAATATAGATTGTGAAATTTGAGCAATGAAATTTACCCCACTCCAAATTATGATTTATGAGATGTAGCACCGCCCTGAAATTTATAACCTCACCACTCACCCCATCCCATGAATTATGAATAATGATACTTATGACCCAGTGACTTCATTTTATAAACACTAGATTCAAAACTACTAATATTAAGAAAATATAGAATAATAGGAGCCTCATTAAAATATATATTTTTTTTTGTTCATTATATTTTTATTTATTTTATTGCAATCCATACAAATCAATCAAGTTTTTACAAAAAGAAAAATTGAGTTAAGGACAAATCGACCATCACCCCTGAGAGAGAGAGCAAGGCAAACAGTGTAAAATTTAAGGCTTGTAAACATACCTAAATTAATACATTCTCTGTGCTTTATGAGCTTATTTTAAAATATTACTTATTAGATCCTGCCGTTGTTTTGAAAAAAGTCTGAACGGATCCTCTAACTGAGCATTTGATTTTTTCCAATTTCAAATAGTATTACACATCGGTTTCCCACTGACTTGAAAGAGGAGAGTTTGGGTTCTTCCAGTTTATCAGGATAAGTCTGCGTGCCAAAAGTGTAGTGAATGCAATCACAATTTGTTTGTCTTTCTCCACTTTAAACTCATCTGGAAGAACCCCAAACACAGCTGTTAATGGGTTAGGAGGGATTGTGAGACCAAGGCTGTCTGAAAGGTAATTAAAAATTTTGGTCCAGAATAATGTTAATTTGGTGCAGGCCCAGAACATGTGACCCAGTGAGGCTGGGACTTGGTTGCAGCGTTTGCAGGTTGGATCATGCCCTGGAAACATTTTGGAGAGTTTTAGACGAGACAGATGTGCTCGATATATAATTTTGAGTTGTATAATTGTATGCTTTGCGCATATGGAGCTCGAATGAATTCTCTGCATTGCTACTTTCCACTCTTTTTCTGATATATTAATTGAGAGATCTTTTTCCCAGTGTCCTCTTGGATCTTTGAAAGAGAGGGATTGTAAAATGATTTTATATATTGTAGAGATTGTGTCTAAGTCCTTGAGATTGAGCAATATTTTTTCCAGCATGGATGAGGGTGCAAGATGAGGAAAATCGGGAAGGTTCTGTTTAACAAAGTTCCTGATTTGAAAATAGTGAAAGAAATTTGTAGCTGGAATGTTAAATTTGGAAAGTAATTGTTCATATGATGCAAAGGCGTTGTTTATATAAAGATCTCTAAGCAAGTTAATTCCAAATTTTTTCCAAATATTAAAAACTGCATATGTTTCCGAAGGTTGAAAGAGGTGGTTCTCTTGCAGAGGTGCCACAGATAGAAGCTTCTCTGTCTTAAAATGCTTTCTACATTGGTTCCATATTCTAAGTGAGTGAAGCACAATTGGGTTATTAGTATATTGCCGATAACGTGTGTTTATTGGAGCACAGAGCAGGGAATACAAAGAAGTACTGCAGGATTTTACTTCTATTGCGGACCAAGCCTGTGTATGTTCTTCTATTTGTGTCCAGGTTCTTATCGCCTGTATATTTGCTGCCCAGTAATAAAACTGGAAGTTAGGTAGAGCCATGCCGCCTTCTGCTTTTTGTCTTTGTAGGTTCGCTCTTTGGATGCGTGGATGTTTTGAATTCCAAATAAATGAGGTTATTGTTGAATCTAATTGCTTAAAGAATGATTTATTAATGTATATTGGAATGTTTTGGAATAAAAAAGGAGCTTAGGAAGAATATTCATCTTAACAGTGTTAATTCTTCCAGCTAGTGTGAGATGAAGGGTTGACCATCTATGCAAGTCTTGCCTAATTTTTTCCATGCAGACGGCGAAATTTTGTTGATAAAGAGCTTTATGTTTACTTGTGATGTTTACCCCTAGGTATTTAAACTGTTCTGCAATGATAAAAGGTAGGGTATCTAATCTAATACTATATGCTTGAGAATTCACTGGAAAGAGTACACTTTTATTCAGATTAATTCTGAGACCAGAGATCTTTTGAAATTCTGTGAGTGCTGTTAAGACTGCAGGCACAGAATTTTCTGGGTCTGATATATACAGTACCATATCATCTGCATATACTGTAATGAAATTTTCTGTTCCAGTCCTTCTCTGATAATCCCCTTTATCTGATCAGTATTTTGACAATGTATTGCCAATGGTTCAATGGCAATTGCAAACAGTAGCGGTGACAAGAGCCATCCTTGTTTAGTACCACGTTCTAGTTTAAAGTAGTCTGAGCAAGTGTTGTTGATACAAACTGAAGCTTCTGGGTTAGTATACAGTAATTTGATCCATGCAAAAATGTTCGGGCCAAACCCAAACTTCTCCAATGTAGTAAAAAGGTATTTCCATTCAATCATGTCAAATGCTTTTTCTGCATCCAATGATAATAATATTTCTGGGGTGTTTGATTTAGTTGGTGAGTATATTAAATTAAACAGGCGTCGAAGATTTGAAGATAAGTGTCGGCCCCTAATAAATCCAGTTTGATCTTGTGATATTACCAAGGGGAGCACTTTCTCCATCCTTCTAGCTATGATTTTAGAGAGTATTTTAACGTCATTATTCAGAAGTGAAATTGGTCTGTATGATGCACATTGTAATAAATCCTTATTTTGTTTTGGAAAAACAGTGATTAGTGCTTGGCGAAAAGTTTGAGGAAGAGTTTGGTTATCTCTGGCTTCTGTAAATGTTGCTAATAGGAGGGGAGCTAGCTGAGCAGAGAATTTCTTGTAAAATTCTGCAGGGTAGCCATCAGGGCCTGCTGCTTTCCCACCTTGGAGTGACTTTATAGCATCTAGTAATTCTGATAATGCCAGAGGTTTATCAAGTTCCTCCGCATTAAAAGTGTCTATTTGTTGTATTTGTAATATATCCACAAATGCATTAGATTGTATATTGTCTTCTTTAAACTCAGTAGTATATAGGGATTTATAGTAGTCACTGAAAGTGTGCATTATATTTTTGTGGTCGATGATTTTATCTCCGTTCGCGTTGGTGATTACTGAGATTGCTTTGCGCACTTCTTGCTTGTGAATTTGTTGAGCTAAAAGCTTATTAGCTTTCTCTCCATGTTCATAGTAATGATGTCTGGATTTATAAATTAGTTGTTCAGTTTCTTTAGTTGTCAGAAGGTTTAGTTCTGAATGCAGAGCCTGCCTTTTCCTATGTAGAGTCTCGCTTGGTAGTCTGGCATGTTCTTCATCTATTCTAGTAATTTTGTTTTTATCTCTGCTACTATCTTGGTTTCTAATTTATTTCTGTGGGAAAGATATGAGATAATATGTCCTCTTAAGAAGTGCCTTAAGAGTTTCCCAGAGTATTCCTGCAGAGATCTCTGAGGATGTATTTGTCTCTAGAAAGAATTTGATTTGTTTGGATATAAATTCTGTACAATTCTCGTCTGCTAATAGAAGCGGGTTGAGACGCCATCTGTGGGGTGAGTGTATGGGGCTTAGTAACTTTAGCTCCAAGATCATAGGTGCGTGGTCAGAAATAACAATAGCATCGTATTTGCAAGATTTATTCATAGGCAAGAAGTTATTGTCTATAAAGAAATAATCAATCCATTGAGTAGCAATGATGTACTGGTGAGTAGAAAGAATATGTTCTTGAGTTTGGGTTTAAAAACCTCCAGGGTTCTGATAAGTTTTGATCAGTTATAAACTTTGTAATTATCTTTGCGGTGTTAGATGCCGTTCCCCATGTGGAAGAAGTCCTATCTAAGAGTGGATTTAAAACACAATTAAAGTCCCCAGCCATTATAATTTTATGAGTGTTCAGATTGGGAATGGATGCAAATAAATCTCTATATATAATCTTCATTTGGATTTTGATCTTTGTTTGTCCGCAAATGAATTAGAAGAAGAAGCACTAGATGGCAGAAGAGATACAGCTAAAACATAGGCATTGCATTAAGAATCTCCTCCAGGCTTATACTACTGAAGACTGTAGTACGCCAGTCACCCCTCAAAACACAGACATTCAAACTAAACAAATTGTTGTGCTTTAAATTAATTAAAGAGATCTTCATTTATATTTTGATCTTTGTCCGCGAATTCCACGCATGCGTCGACCATCATCCAGTTTAGTACGTTATTGTTACTCACGAATGTCAACAATGTGCCGGAATAACGAAAGGGGTGGTGGACAGTGTTACGCTGGTTAGCTCCTGAGGCCTGGTTAGAGAATGAGATTGCCGAAGATAAAAGGTACATGCCTACGTAACATATGAATGAAAGAAAGACAGTGGGTAAAATGAATGACAACGTAACAGCACGTTACGGAAATTATTATTGTTACATTGTAGCCGGCGAGTCTCACAGTTGTACCGTGGCTTGCTCACATGTCAGTGAAGTGATCCCTATTTATGCTTTAAAGAGCCTGGATACCTATGTGTCCCCCTTTTATAACCATTGCTCCGTGTATATTGCCTTACTCTTTGGATTGCCACAAAGCAACCTACGGGATTGGAGAAAAGCTGAGAAGAGATCGTGAGAGGAAACAACAGCATTGTGAAAACGAGACGGACTGTGAATGGACAGAAGCGGAAATGCTCTTACACCACCACATAATTACGATTCAGACAGTGATTCCGAGTAGGCCGTTCCTATTGAATCAATATCTAAGGGTTTTCTTTTGTAATTTTGTTTCCCTGATAAAAAATCATAATGCTGTGCGACGAAGGGCCCAGTTCACGAGTGGCAGCCGCGTTTAAACAGGGAGCCCTTCACAGACAACTTTAACACGTGCAACGTAGTTGGGCGCACATGGCTAGTTTTGTATAAATTCCTTATCATCAACATTAGGTGCATAAACATTTATCAAAATCATTTTATGGTTAGATAAGTTTCCCATGACCATTACATATCTTCCTTCAATACTACAGCTGATGCTACAAATGGGACTGTTCTATGTATGAGAATTCTCACACCTCTAGTTTTCTTTGTAAAACTAGAATGGAACATTTGGCCAGTCCAGTCTTTTTGCAGCCGGAACTGATCCTTGCTTAGTAAATGGGTCTCCTGTAAAAATACTATTTTAGCGTTCAGACCTGTTTGGTGAGAGAGTACTTTCTTTCTCTTTAATTCGTGATTCAGGCCTTTAACATTCCAACTCACAAAGTTAACTGTCCCATCATGGAGACATTGATTCAGAGTTTTTGATGTCATTTTATAGTCTTAACTGGAAGTGAGAGAGCTTTGGCCTTAATTTCCTATTTCCCCTAGAGTTATTTTCATGCAGCCTATTATTACGTTGTTAGTTATAATTATAAAGATTAAAAGGATAGATTAGGTATAGATCAAGCCTGCTCTCTTTCTCTCCCCCCCTTAACCCCCCACCCTCCCTTTTTGCCTCCCCACGTGAGGCTAGAACCCACTTCACACAGTCCCGGTCCTCTGACACCCCCAAAGACAGAGCACGTCCAAAGCAAAACAAGCCCCCACGCAGCGGCGTTTTAGGGTTAAAAAATAGAGATATCTATTACCAATATAGTCTAAAAAATTGTGCACTTAAAATATATATAATCTTCAGCAATCTTAGTGTATTAAGATAATACACTCGGATAATAAACTCGGGGAAAGGTGTTAGAAATTTGTCTAGAATAAGCATAATAAGTCTTAATGCAATAATAGCAATAACAATAAACCAAGGGTATGATGTTGAACAGTCTCGTTTAGGGTAGAGAAAAAATAATTAGATAATAATTAGATAATAAAAAAAAGGAAAGAAAAGAAAAGAAAAAAATAGAGAGAAGAAAGAAAAAGTAATTAAGCATAATAAACACAATAAAACATAAACAAGTAGTGCCCTAGTAATAATGAGTAATAATGAGAATATATGATGATAAAAACCCGTATTTTAAACAAATAGATCAGACAGTAGATTATTAATCCTTGCCATATCATTAATGGCCATGACTCACTATTATGTATCAGAATAGTCCCGGGATCAGCTTTCTTAATTCCTTTTCTGCTTCTTCCTTGGTAGCGAAGACATAGAATTGACCCTGCAATTCCATTTTCAGTTTGGCCGGATATAAGAGGCTGTATTTGACGCTGGCTTTCCGTAACCGCTGTTTAATGTTGTAGAAGGCTACGCGTTTAGTAGCTGTTGCTGGAGAGAAGTCAGGGAAGATACGAATGTGGTTGTTTTCATATATAATCTCTTGCTTGTTTCTGAGGAGTGCCATCACCAATAGCTTAAATGACAATCTTTCAAAGCGAATAATAAAAGATCTAGGTCTAACGGTATTTGATTCGCGTGCACGGTAAGCTGCTGCTATCTCAGAATCTGCTTTAAAGTCCTCCCCGATTATTTTAGAAAAAAGTTCAGCTGCGAATTTCACGGGGTTTGGCCTTTCTCAATTCTCAGGCAGGCCTTCAATTCTGACATTATTCCTTCTGCTTCTATCTTCCAAAGCAGCCAGTCTGTCTCCGAGTTTTTTGCATTCGGAGCTGACATTTACTGCTTTTTCTTCGGTACTGGCAGCTAAATTTTCGGCTATTTCAATCCGAGTCATGAATGTCTCCTTGAGATCCTCCAGTTGATCAGTAAGCATGCTCAGTTTAACTGAGTTCTCCTGAATGTGCTCTTCAATTTTACCCAGCACCTGTTGCAACTCCTGTCGCAGCCTTTCATTTGCCTTCACCCTTGCTTTCTCATTTGCCTTATCGCTTTTCTTTATCTCTTGCATGATCTCAGCGAACATCATCTTCAGTTCAGACAGTTCAATTGTGCTTTCTTGCACCGCAGGTGAAGCGGCAGGCTCTATTGTAGCCGGTGTCCCCGCTGTTCCCGGCTCACGTGGAGTAATTGAAACCGCGGACTGCAAGGCCTTTTCCAGTTTCAGGTGATCTTCTCCAATCGGCGAGCTATCGAGACCTGCTTCACTCACACTCGTACATTCGCTCCCCATTTTGCTCTTAGCCGGTGACAATGTGGCGGACCGTGGTCCTGAGGAGTCTGGGCTTTCGCCCATTTGATCCAGGTCAGTCTCTGAAAGGCCATATCTTGAACTAGGGCTTGCCGATCTTAGCTTGGATGCAGCTTTAGTTTTCAGTTCTTTCGGACCCCCTTTCTTGTTGGCCATGTATATATGTGCTTACATATCCTGTATTTATTCAACCCGAGGGGCACTGTTAAAGTATATCTCAGGATAAAAAGCAGATAATATTAAAAATAACACCGCTGCTAGCGGAGCTCCACTTCAGACATCCATCTCTCGCAACAGACAAGACCAACTTTAATATATTTGTAATAGAAAGCTAGGCAAGTGTGTATCTTTTAAAAATTCAAAGCAAATATAAAAATATACATCTCTTCAAAAATCATCCCCTTCGAATAGACCTGCTTTACTGTTATAATAATAATTTGCAACTGACTATTTGCGTGTACTGAGCAAGCAACCTGAAGCCGATGTCTTTATCAGTTATGAGATTTCAAGCCACATGTGGCTTTATGAGTAAGTATACGCCCACTATGGGTAAACCTTGGGAAAACTTTCTGTAACAGCCGCTAAAACACTTACAAGCATGTGAACGAATCTTTCAGCACCAAATCTATGGCTAATAAAACACAGCTGCAAAAACACTTATGATCACAGGAATGGAGCCTTTAGCGCTAATTGTTAGGAATTTCAAAACAAAGGAAGCCAACAACATGTGGCTGATCAAACTATTCATACTATTTTAACAAGATTAGAAATTACATTTTATAATCATACGAATAACCATTAAAGATATCAAAAACTCTTAAGAAATAGGAATGACATTTTATCAAATCACCCATTACCATTCAGAGGGTTTGAAAACAGATAAATCTCATAAGTCCTGGCTCACTTATTTGATAAAATGAAGCAATATCCCAAGGAAGTGTATCTTTCTAAATTAAGAAAATAATCGAGCCGTATTGAAATATGCACTTACTCTGTCTGTGTGTATCTTTTTAAAATTCAAAGCAACTATCATTGAATAAAAAAAAAGGAACCGAATCTTTATGTGTACTAATTCTAATTCTTCTTTATGAGTAAGCATATGGCCACTATGGGTAACCTGTGGGAAGACTTTTTGTCACAGGATGCATCCACTAAAACACTCGTGAGCATGGGAATGGATCCTTCAGCACCGAGTCTACAGCTGATATACAACTGATAAAACACTTATTATCACAGGAACAGAGCCTTTAGCACCAATTGTTAGGAATTTCAAGACAAAGGAATCCAACAACACAGAGCTGTTCAAATAATTCATGTTTTGTTTAATGAGATCAGAAATTATGTGCCTCCTACATTTTAATTTCATACGATTAAAATAATCTTCCAATGAACAGGTATTTAACATTAAAGATATCCGAATCCAGTCAGAGGTTTTAACAACAAAAATAAACATACTAACAAATATAGGCTGCTTTTAAACTAATTTGATTATATCAACATACACATATTAAGTCATAAGTTTTTGTTTATCCTTTAAATATCTGAAGGAGTTTCTTCTTAAAATTAGAAAAAGCCCTAACATCTTTTTTAAAAAATCAGATGGCTCCATTTACATACCAAATGAAGCCCCTCGCTCTTTACAGCACTTGGTAAAAATTCTTTCACAACGTCCAAATAAAACTGTTTATATTCCAAATGAAGTCCCTGACTCTTTGCAAGTTTAATCACAAGGCTGAGTTTTAGATGCATTAATTGGGTAAATATCAAAATAGACATTTTTACATTCACCTGGTTTGAAAACAAAGTACAGGGTGGGCCATTTATATGGATACACCTTAATAAAATGGGAATGGTTGGTGATATTAACTTCCTGTTTGTGGCACATTAGTATATGTGAGGGGGAAAACTTTTCAAGATGGGTGGTGACCATGGTGGCCATTTTGAAGTCGGCTATTTTGGATCCAACTTTTGTTTTTTCAATAGGAAGAGGGTCATGTGACACATCAAACTTATTGGGAATTTCACAAGAAAAACAATGGTGTGCTTGGTTTTAACGTAACTTTATTCTTTCATGAGTTATTTACAAGTTTCTGACCACTTATAAAATGTGTTCA
>JANRMT010062856.1:37567047-37628507 GCA_026402145.1 Polypterus bichir lapradei
ATGTGGCCCGTGGGCCTTGAGTTTGACTCATATGGACTAAATAGAACTTGAAAAGAAATATTTTTTGGAATGTAATCGCGCAAGTCAGATCTAGTTGACGCGCACTACAGTACATCGAGCCCGCGTGCTATTATGGTTTTGCTTGTGTGCTTCAGTAAGTTACCGTCCCCTCGCTCTTACTTTTTTACCGTTCATCTAATGAATACACTGAGTATGGCTTTACCAAAACAATCATTGATCGCGAATAAAGTATCCATTATTTATGAAGCTTCAATAGGTGATCTGTCTTTCTGCGTTAACCACATGCGTTTTCATACGTGTCAAACTAAGGGGATGCGAGGTTAAAAATAAATCGAGAAGCGCGCGTACATACTTAGTGCATCCCCTCTCGGGAATCAAACCTCGGACGCCGGCGCTAGAGGCGAAGCCTCTACTATTGCGCCACGGCGTGTGGTTTGTCTATTTGAGCGTAGCAGTGTAATTCAGTTTTTGTTCAGCACTCTTTGGAACTGTTGCTTTTTGTCTGCGTACTGCATCAGTTCACGTGAGCCGCTGAATATGGTTTTATATGTCACTCGCTCGCTTGTAATTGTTTCGCTGCCTTCTTAATTATATAATGCATGTTTTATTCAGCGCGTTTTGTAGCTCTTCCTGGTTTTCTACGTAATGCGCGATTACGTGAGAGGCGTGATGATGTCACACGAAACTCCGCCCCTCGTGCTGAACTCCATTACAGTAAATGGAGAAAAATAGCTTCTAGTTATGACCATTATGCGTACAATTTCGAAATGAAACCTGCCCAACTTTTGTAAGTAAGCTGTAAGGAATGAGACTACCAAATTTCAGCCTTCTACCCACACGGGAAGTTGGAGAATTAGTGATGAGTCAGTCAGTCAGTCAGTGAGTGAGTGAGTGAGTGAGTGAGTGAGGGCTTTGCCTTTTATTAGTATAGATAACAAGAAATACATTTATCATAGTGAATAATACAATAACAGCATCAGCTTTTAAGCATAAGCTCAGAAGGGTATGAGATTCAGACACATGCTAGGTGCACATTGGATCAGGGTTCAAATTCAACTCTTATAGTATAAACCTGAGGGATTCTTTGTTTTGTGACCATTCCAATGCCATAAAATTGTACCACAAGGCTGATAGCTGTGAACAGCTTCATTATTACAGTTTTACTAGTTTGTACCCATTTGTTAATAAAACAAAAATATACCGATCGGCCATCCTGCCATAATTTTTCAGCAATTTGGGGATCTCAGCCAGTATTTTGGTTTATTTAAAGTCACCATCCAATCGCCATGTGGTCTCAATTTTCCAATCCTGCCTCTCAAGTTTTGCGGGAAATTAATGTTATCTCTCTGTCACACTTGCACAGAAACAGAAGCTCAGACTGTGGATTGTCATCATACAGAGGATGAGAGAGTTTTAACCATGACTTGGTTTAGTGTGGAAATAGCGAAGGCCATTGACAAAGGTTATAAAGTATCAAAAGAACATGAAATTTGTCATTACCCTGAACGTACTTCTGAGCTGTTCTCGAACTATAACAAACTTGATCTAAAAGGTAAACAGGAGGCATCAGGTTATCCTACCTGGTGTACTGATGAAGCTTCCCAAGATCAGTATATTATAGAATATTATGAAAAGGAAGGCGTACAAATGGATCACAATAACATCAAGGTAATTCCGGCTAAGAGACCAATTTCAAAGTTGTTTTTAAATTCTCTTTGGGGTGAATTTGGGCAGGAGCCTCTCCATCTCACTACTAGCTTAGTCAAGGACAGAGAGGATTTCTTGCAAAATATTTTCTCCAAACAGTACAATGTTTTTTATTTTTAATTTATTGGTGATGAGATTGCTCAAATACAGTGGAAGTATGCCAATGAAAAGAACACCCTACCTGGTAATGTTAAGGTCATTATTGCTGCTTTCACAACTGCCTATGCCCGGTTAGAGTTGTACGAAATACTGGACAGATTGGGGGAAAGGCTGTTGCATCACAACATTGACTCAGTTATTTTTACTCCTCTGCATGGCCAGTACAGTCCTCCTCCGGGTGACTATTTAGGAGAGCTCACCAGTGAGTTAAATCCTGGGGCCTCATGTATAAACGGTGCATACGCAGAAAAATGTTAAGTACGCCTGTTTCCATGCTCACATCGCGATGTATAAAAACTAAACTTGGCGTAAAGCCATGCACATTTTCACACCAGGTTAATCCTTTACGTATGAAAGTTCTCCGCTCAGTTTTGCAAACTGGCAGCATCCAGCGTCAAAGCAGTGCTATTGTTCTTGTGTGGTTTCCCTTTATTTCTTAGATTCACATCCCTGATGCGGCTTTACCAAATGCACTGAAATTAACCGCATATCATTTATTAGTTTAAGGCATCTGATTGGAATCAACCCATAATCATTTAATGGGGCCACTTTTTAACACCATTCCCTGGGTTTACTATCTTGCTATTTCAAGACTGCTGAAGATTATATTTTATGCTTATAGTATTTTGACTCTATCGGCAATAGATATCTCAATTTTAATCTTCATACACTGCTGCTATTGGGGCTTGTTTTGTTTTGGATGTGCTCTGTCTCTAGGTATGTCAGAGGACTGGGACTTTGTGAAGTGTGGTCCAGCCTCACATGGGGAGGCAAAATGGGGAGTGGGAGGACTGGGGGGGAGAAAAAGAGAACAAGCGATCTCTAATCCTTTTAATCCCTATAATTATTAGTACCAATGTAACAATAGGCTTCATGGCAATAACTCCTGGGAAAATTGGAAATTAAGGTTAAAGCTGTCGCACTTCCAGTTAAGATTACAAAATGACATTAAACATTCAGAAACAATGTCTCCATGATCGAACAGTTAACTTTGGGAGCACGAATGTTAAAGGCCTGAATCACAAATTAAAGAGAAAGTATTGTCTAACCTAACAGGTCTAAACATTAAAATAGTATTTTTACAGGAGACCCACTTATTAAGAAAGGATCAGTTCTGGCTGCAAAAAGATTGGACTGGCCAAATGTTCCATTCCAGCTTTACAAAGAAAACTAGAGGTGTGGGAATTCTTATACATAGAACAGTCTCATTTGTAGTATCAGATGTAGTGATCCTGAAGGAATATGTGATTGTCATGGGTAATGTTTTTAACTGTAAAGTGATTTTAATATATGTTTATGCACCCAATGTGAATGGTACAGACTTCATCCAAAACATATTTGCATCCATTCCCAATGTGAACACTCATAAAATTATAATGGCTGGGGGCTTTAATTGTGTTTCAAATCCAGACCTAGATAGGTCTCCTGTCACAGACACCACAACTTATCAGACCCCTGGAGATTTCTAAACCCAAACTCAAAAGCATATTCCTTCTACTCATCAGTGCATCATTGCTACTCAAGAATTGATTATTTCTTTGTAGATAAGAATTCCTTGCCTACGATTAAATGTTGCAAGTATGATGCTATTGTTATTTCAGACCATCCCCTCTGATCTTGGAGCTAAAATCATTATGCCCCACATATTTATCTCACAGATGGCATCTTAACCCACTTTTATTAGCAGATGAGAACTGTATAAAATTTATATCCAAACAAATCAGTTTTTTTCTAGAGACAAATACATCCACAGAGGTCTCTGCAGGAATACTCTGGGAAAACCTGAAGGCCTTCTTAAGAGGACAGATTATTTCATATCTTTCCCACAGAAATAAATTGGAAACCAAGAAGGTATCAGAGCTAACCAGCGAAATTACTAGAATAGATCAAGAACATGCCAGGTGTCCAAGTGAGGCTCTTCATAGGAAAAGGCAGGCTCTGTATTCAGAACTCAACTTCTTAACAACTAAAGAAACCGAACAACTCATTTTCAAATCAAGACATCATTACTATGAACATGGAGAGAAAGCCAATAAGATCTTAGCTCAACAAATTCACAAGCAAGGAGTTCACAATGCAATCCCAGCAATCACCAACACAAATTGAGACAAAATCATTGACCATAAAAATATAATGCACACATTTAGACACTTCTACAAGTCCTTATATTCCACTGATTTTAATGAAGACAAGAAACAATGTAATGCATTTCTGGATGCATTACAGATACCACAAATAGATACTCTCAGTGCAGAGGAATTGGATAAACCTTTGGCACTATCAGAATTACTAGATACTATAAAGTCACTTCAGAGTGGGAATGCAGCAGGCCCTGATGGCTACCCTGTCAAATTTTATAATTAAAATTATCCACTCAGCTAGTTCCCCTTTTATTAGCAACATTCATAGAAGCTAGAGACAATAAAATTCTACCTTAAACTTTTCACCAAGCATTAATCACCGTCTTTCATAAACAAAATAAGGACTTATTACAATGTGCATCATACAGACCAATTTCACTTCTGAATAATGATGTTAAGATACTCTCCAAAGTCCTAGCTAGAAAGATGGAGAAAGTGCTGCCTTCAGTAATATCACAAGATCAAACTGGATTTATTAAAGGCAGACACTTAGCTTCCAATGTTCGATGCCTGTCTAATGTAATATATTCACCCGCAAAGTCAAACACCCCAGAAATATTATTATCATTGGATGCAGAAAAAGCTTTTGATATGATTGAACGGGACTGTCTTTTCACTACATTGGAGAAATTTGGGTTTGGCCCGAACATTTGTGCATGGATCAAACTACTGTATACCAATCCAGAAGCTTTAATTTGTATTAACAACATTAATTCAGACTACTTCAAACTAGAACGTGGTACCAAACAAGGATGCCCATTGTCACCACTGCTTTTGGCAATTGCCATTGAACCACTGGCAGTTCACTTTTGAAATGCTTATGAGATAAAGAAGATTATCAGAGAAAATTTCTCTATATACAGATGATATGGTACTGTATATATCAGATCCCCAAAATACTGTGCCTGCAGTCCAAACAGCACTAATAGAATTTCAAAAGATTTCTGGTCTCAGAATTAATTTGAATAAAAACGTGCTCATTCCAGTGAATTGTCAAGCACACAATATTAGATTGATTGCATTCCTTTTTATCATTGCAGATCAGTTTAAATACCATGGGGTAAACATCACAAGTAAACATAAACCTCTTTATGAACAAAATTTTGCTGTCTGTATGTAAAAAATTAAGCAAGACTTGCATAGATGGTCAACCCTTCATCTCACTTTACCTGGAAGAATTAACATTGTTAAGATGAATATCCTTTCCGAAGCTTCTCTTTTTATTTCAAAACATTCCCATATACATCAGTAAATCGTTTTTAAGAAATTAGATTTAACCATAACCTCATTTATTTGGAATTCAAAACATTCACATATCCAAAGAGCAACCCTACAAAGACCTAAGGCAGAAGGTGGCATGGCTTTACCTAACTTTCAATTTTATTACTGGGCAGCAAACATACAAACTATAAAAACCTGGACATGGACACAAACAGATGTCCAAATAGATACACAGGCTTGGTCCGCAATAGAAATAAAATCCTGCAGTACTTCTTCATATTCCTTGCTTTGTTTACCTTTCCAGCAACACATTTCTTTCATTACCTTCAAATTAGACAGAACCTGCCCAATTTTCCTCACCTCCCAGCTCCCAGTATGCTGGAAAAAATATTGCTCAGTCTTGAGGACTTAGACAGCATTTTTGCAGTATATAAAACCATTTTACAGTCCTGCCCTTTCAAAGATCCAAGAGGACAGTGGGAAAAGGATCTCTCACTCAATATCTCAGAAAAGGAGTGGAAGGTAGCAATGCAGAGAATTCACTTGAGCTCCATATGTGCAAAGCATACAATTATTCAACTCAAAATTATATATCAAGCACATCTGTCTTGTTTAAAATTGTCCAAAATGTTTCCAGGGCAAGATCCAACCTGCAAACGCTGTAATCAAGTTCCAGCCTCACTGGTTCACATGGTTTGGGCCTACACCAAATTAACATCATTCTGGACTAAAAGTTTTAAATGCCTTTCAGACAGCCTTGGCGTCACAATACCTCCTAACCCATTAACAGCTGTGTGTGTTATACTCCCAGTTGGGCTTAAAGTGGAGAAGGACAAACAAACTGTAATTGTCTTTACTACACTATTGGCACATAGACTTATCTTGCTCAACTGGAAGAATCCTAACTCTCCTCTTTTAAGTCAGTGGGTAACTGATGTTATATACTATTTGAAATTGGAAAAAAATCTAATTCTCACTTAGAGGATCTGTGCAGAACTTTTTCAAAACCTGGCATGATCTAACCAGTAACAATTTAGAATGAGCTTTTAAAGCACTGTGGAAGCAGATTCTCTCCCCATTTCTTTTTCTTATCCATTTATTTTTATTCGCTTATTAATTCATCTATTTACAGTGGAACCTCGGGTGACCCAAAGTAAATTTCCCCCATAGGATTGTATGTAAATACAATGAATCAGTTCCAGACTGTACAAACTGTATGTAAATATAATTTCTTTAAAGATTTTTAAGCACAAAAATAGTTAATTATACCATAGAATGCACAGTGTAATAGTAAACTTAATGTAAAAACATTGAATAACACTAAGACAAACACCCAGGCTCCCTGCTCAGCAGCTCACTCACTCTCAGATGAACGCGAGCCTGTGCTCGCTCGCACTCTCTCTCTCTCTCTCTCTCTCTCTCTCTCTCTCCTGCACCGGCTTTCTCCTCCTGATTCCTGCCTTCTCCTGCAACCTCCCGTTCTTTCCTGTTCTCTTCTTTTTCCCTTTAGCCGACTCCCGCTTCTATTTATGAAGAGGCGTGGTAGTCATGGCAATCAGCAGCTCCTGTGCACTTAGGTGAGAAATGCCCACATCACGAACTCCTCAGGAACCGCTTCGGCCACACACAACCACGCCCTTTTGCTAAGCCGCGAGTGCTGTGATTATTTATTAAAACTGGCCTTTTTGACGGGAGCTGTGGATCCGCTATACCACAGGAGGAAGCTGGGTTGAGAGGAGGTTATAGTTTTGAGAGAGAGTCCCTTTGAGAATAATGTACAGTACAGGGAGAGACTGAACACATGCAGAAATCAACGGCGCGTACAAACTGGAAGGGAAACTGGCTTGTTCGTCAACTGAGTGTGTGGTCGTGAACAGATGCAAAAGTTTGGCGAACTTTTCGGTCATAACCCGATTTGTACGTGTTCAGAGACGTTCATGCACCGAGGTTCCACTGTACTTATTTTACTAGCTTTAAGTTTTACTCTGCTGGCAATGCACTCTTTCTCAGGGGTGGGGGTTGATTTGTTTTCGATCCTATTTTTGTAAAAATTGATCCACTTGTATGGAATGTTATGTGATTTCAATAAAATCAATAAAATTATAACAAAAGAAAAACAGAGCTGATTGTTTGGCGATTGGTTATTTGGAGAAAGAAAAGGAAGAACAGGAATCAGGGGTTAGTACGTTTGAAAGAGACAGTACTGTTGCAATAAATTATTTTATTGAGGGTCGTACACGGGCCAGCAAGTATATTGTGGGAGGCAAGAACAATCTCTGGAAGGGGCACCAGCTCGTCACTACCACTGGGCCAAGGTGCTTCAATTTTTTATGCATGCTTTAATTTATATCATGAAAATGATATCAAATATACATCTTAGTATTTAAATTGTTCAGAGAGCTGTAACATCATGAATATAATGTATTCTGTGTCCTGTCGGCGTAAGAGAAAGCCAGTTTAAGAAACACGTATTGATTCACACACATAAGAGTACATAGAATACAAAGCATTTAATGTGCTACTTTAGTTACGATGAGATTTGAGAAACTATTAAATTAAACAATTTTGGGGTAAAGCTTATGACGTTCTACTTTAATGACAAAGTAAACTACGTGATTAAAGTAGAAATTTCAACCTTTTTTTCACACTGTGTCCCAGTGTTTTTTCTTTTCTCTGTATCCTAATACACTTCCATATGACACTCAGACGGTGGGCTTCGACTTGCCTTTTCAGGGCCACTTTGATATCTGACCACTTCTTATTTATTTCGGGCATTGTGCGACTTTCTTTTTTGAACTTTCGAGTTTCTCTGAAATTTCTCAATCAACTTTCTTTTGTTGTTTATATCACTTCTTAAACCAAAAAATAGTAAGTTTTTCCTTGTCTCTACTTGGTATTCACTGAAATTCTCTTTTTTCCCCGTGCTATTGCCATTGTCTTTTACAGAATGCAAAACATAAGGGGCTATTCACATTGATTTGCATATTCAAAGAAACGTAATTCTGGGTGGAGTTGGGATGGAGCGACAGCCACTTGCACGAGCGTTACTTTTCATGGTGACCATGATTTATGGAAAAGAAGAATGAGGAAGGCATTTAAAACGTATATTGAAGTCTAAAGGTCTATTTCATAATAAGGTCTACAGCAACATTGAGAAATTATTGCATTTATACAGCAACAATTGCAAAGTTCAGGTCAGCTTCATGGCTACCGATGGATGCACACAAAATGTCAAAGAAATTGCATTTGAAAAAGGAAGATGTTCATCTGATATTGAAGGCGCTAGATCCAAGAGGAGTTTGTCTTAGAAAAGCCAGAAGACTCCATCGGCGTAACTATTTTGCAAGAGGACCAAACTATATATGGCATTTTAATTCTTATGACAAACTTAAGCCATTTGGTATTTATATAAATGGTTGCATTAATGGGTTTTCCTGAAATATTATTTGGTTAAATGCATTTACTAGAAGCAGTAATCCAAAAATTGTGGGAGGCTACTTTGTGGAAACTGTAGAATGACTCGGAGGTTGTCGTAAAATAGCCAGAGGAGATCTGGGCACTGAAAATGTTTACATTAGAGATTTTCAGAGGTTTCTCCGCTATAATACAATTGCATGGAGTGCCATAGACAGCTTTTTGGATGTTGCCAGCACTGCCAATCAACAAATAGAAAGTTGGTGGGGACTTCTAAAGAGGGAGTCAATGGAATTCTTCGTCTCTTTGTTCACTTATCAGAAGGACAATAGCATGTTTGATGGATGCTTTCTAGATAAAAGTATTCTTCAGTTTTGTTTCATGGGAATTGTCCAGGTAAGATAATTAACATGAAAAACTTTTTTTATTTTTTAATATACCACAAGCATCGTTACTATCTGTTATTGTCTTAATAATTCTTGTATGTGTTTAAAGGAGGTCATTTTATGCTATTATGTATGCCACTTTGTCTTGGATATGTCCTTTAGAATGTACACAACCAATTTTCTGTGACATGAGTGAACTAATTACCTGCATTTTTAAATTAGGACACTTTACTTTTTTTGACAGAAAGCCACTATACTTACAGCGAGTGTAATGTGTGTGCCTGAAGAATGTATATGATAGTTTAGCAATGTCACATGAGACATGGTAGCTGCAAAGAAAAGAAACCCTTCTGAGTTTTTAGTCCAATATACATGAAAGAAATGTTGCTTTCGCAAAGAGAAGCTGTTTACAGTTGAATGCATTTACAGAGTGTTGTTGACAACTTATAGATTTTTTATGTCTTACAGAGTAGGTGATGACAGCAACTATTGTATCCAACTAACAGCTAGAAGCAGCTATTATTTATGACGATGCCAAAAAAGTTATTAGCTGAATATATCCAAACAAACGATTTAAATGCATTTAAAAGAATGTATCCGCTGAACGATCACCTGGATCAGTTTAAAGCACCGGTCGTAACATGTTACCGGTATTCGAAAAAAACAAGTATAATTGGATATTTGAGCTGTATCGTTGGCTTTGAGAGTTACAGATGTTCCATATTAAACAGTTATCAAAGCACAGTGCTGTGTTTAATATATGACAGATGGGTGTAATGTTTCAAATGATAAATAGTACATTAGCTAGCATTTAAATCAAAAAGAACAGGTACTTGTGAGCACAATCCCAGACACTCCCAGGTGCTTACCCAGTGCTGTACTATTCACATGCTAAATAATATGCAACCAATTTTTGTAACCGCTTGGCAATCTTGCAGTTATATCCATTTTGAGAAATCCTTCAATTATAGAATGGAGCTCAGTAATTGTTTAAACTCTGACAGTTTTTAAAAAGAATCTGCAAATACTATATCACTTTAATCTCATTCATTGGTAGTGTTAATATACTGTATGTTGTGTAATTTACTGTACTGGTTTATTGCTTGCATAATTTGAGCTATATAAATATGATTTTATTATTGTTGTTTTACATCCTTTGTTTTCATTCAGATAGCTTTGTGTTCATTTAGTTAAATGTATAGATGGTACTGTAACGGCTGACCCCTTACCCAGCCGGCAGCTACACTTCCAAGACCTGTGGCCTGGATTAATTAGCCGTAACTCTAACAAATACAATTTTCCCCACAATCGGCGGTTTAAACATAAGCACACAAAAGCAGATATGTAAAAATAAGTGAATAAATATATTAAATGAACACAACAAAACACTACTGCACATTCCCCATGAAAAAAATATATGTAGGTATGTATATCCCTCCACCAAACTAACAACGTGACAACACTATATATACAATATCAAAACCCTTCCTTGTCTCACAAACACAAAACACAAATAATGATGAATGAATATGGAAAATGGCAATGATAGTGAACTTGAGTATACAACTGTCCTGAATACGGATGACTGGCCAACAGATAAGTGATGCGTTTGAATTTCCCGGAAAAAATGGAGCAACCTCACCGTGAATCCTTGGCATGTGGTGGATAATGTAGTCCAACCCCAGGGTCTCTGGCGATGATTGAATTGATGTAAGTCCGGCAGCATGAAAAACAAACAGGATCCCAAAGCGTGATGTGGAAAAATAGCAGGTGCTGGTGGTTTGTTGTAGTGAAATATAATCTCCGTCTTTCTCCTTCCTCCTTCCTCTGTTCCCTCCTGATTGTTTATATAGTAATGAGCTGGATGTAATTGCTTGATTGTAAACAGGTGTTTTCCATCTGGAAGGGCTGCGGTCTCCCTCCATCATCCGACCCCTCTGTATTTACAGGGACAACATTCACTGACACACACATGTTAAACAGCAAACTGGACAATGGAAACAAAACGCACTCTGCACAAACATTGACAACACTATTACTACTAAGCAGCCCCGCTACATTCTCCCCCCCATCCCAACCTTGGACAAGGGAGGGCTGAAGTACGGCTTGAGATTGGCCACATGAATAGTGTCTAGCTTGGAGTTAGTGCCAATACCCCTTTGAATCTGGAAATTAACTGGACCTGTTTGAGAAATAATTTGGGCTGGACCTAACCATTTAGACGCTGGCTTGGCGGAGAACCATTTGCTGGCATCCAAGAGGTGGTGAGCTCTAGTCGAGACCAAGTCACCCGGCTTGAAGTGCGCTTCTTTCCGCTAGGCATTATATAACCGGGCATGTCTGAATGTAGATTCCACCAACCTCTATTGGATTCTCTGCCAAAATTCTTCTAGTTTTAACATGTTATTGTTGAGGGTGATTTGTGAACTAGGGGCTCCGGGTAAGAGTTTGTCGAACGGGCCCTTCAGCTGTCTGCCCAGTGCCACCAAAGCAGGCGTCTCACCTGTGGCTTCATGCACCACGGTGTTCAGGGCAAATCGGAGGTCGGGGAGCCATTTATCCCAGTCCTGATGGCGTTCACCAACATAGGAGGCTATCATGTTCTTCAGGGTCCGGTTCACTCGCTCTGTCATGTTGGCCTGGGGATGGCAAGCTGTTGTCAGGCTTTTCTTCACTCCCCAGGCTGTATAAACTTCATCCAATACAGAGCTTGTGAACTGCGGACCCCAGTCTGAAATGATGTTCTTTGGTACCCCCCAGCGGGTGAAGATTTCGTTCTTCAGGGTGGAGCATATTTTGTTGATCTTGGCATCTGTTAACGCAAACAGCTCCAACCACTTCAAAAAATAATCAATCACCACCATCAGGACGGTTTTCCTCGAGCTGGTAACAGGAAATGGCCCCATCAGGTCGACTCTCAAAGTCTTCCCCGGTCCATCAGCGATTGACGATTGTAAAAATCCTGCAGGTTTACCAGATGGGTTTTTGAGCTGCTGGCAGGTTAAGCACTTCTTCACGTGGTGGCAAACGTCTTTCCAGACAGACGGCCACCAAACAACCCTCAGGATCTTCAACAAAGTTTTTGTCCTTCCAAGGTGACCACCTAAAGGACTGTTGTGATAATAGTTCAGGAAGTCGGGGATGAGCTCTTCTGGGACCACTAGTTGGTGTTGTAGACCCCCAAGGGAGGATGGAGTGGTCCTGTACAGAACCCCATGGAGGTCCACAAAGTGTACCCAATCGGTGCGCTGTTGCTCCAGTCCCTCCCTGATGTACTGGCAGAATGGACTGGTGACTTGTGTTTGAGCCAAGTCTTGAAGGCTGCTTGACAGAGGGAGGACCATTTTCTTTGCCTCTGCCAAACACATCATCCCCGGTGGCTCTGACAACCTGGAGAGAGCATCCGGCACGATATTGCCACAGCCCTTCCGATAGGTCACCTTGAAGTAAAGTTCTGGAGGCGGAGTACCCACCTGGTTAGACGGGAGGAGGTCTTTGGGTGATTAAATACCCAGGTCAGAGTGTGATGGTCTGTGTACACTTCAAACTCAACCCCCTCCACATAGTGTCTCCATTTTTCAACAGCCTACACAACGCCCAAATATTCTTTTTCAGCCATCAAATAATTCAGCTCAGCGCCGTGCAATGCTCGAGAGCCGTACGTTATGACATGTTCGGCCTGGTGGATTTTCTGAGTAAGCACGGCGCCAAGCCCCAGGTTGCTGGCATCACTTTGTACCTGGAAGGAGAGCTATGGATCTGGCTGGCCCAGAATGGGTGGCTTTTGAAGATGGCTCTTTAGTTGCTTAACCGCGTCCTGGCACTCCATTGTCCACTCCCACGGGACATCTTTTTTCCTTAAAGAGTTCAAGGGAGCCGCTATATCGGCCATTCTGGGGATGAACTTGTGATACCACTCCACTAACCCAAGGAAAAGTTGTAAAGATTTCAAATCCGTGGGCGTGAGGTAGTCCTGGATGGCTAAGGTCTTCTCGGGGTCTACAGCAACACCCTCTGATGAAAGAATGTGCCCAAGGAAGCAGATGTGGGGTTGAATGAAGGTACACTTCTTCATGTTCAGCATTAGGTGCGCTTGATGAAATCGTTGGAAGATGGTATCCAAGTCCTGCAGATGTTCTTCAATAGAAGGGGAGTAAACAATGATGTCATCGATATACACAAAGCAGATCTTACCTATCAACCCCCTCAGTGCTTGTTCCATGAGACACTGTAAGGTGGCCCCAGCATTTTTAAGCCCAAAAGGCATGACTTTGAATTGGAACAAACCTTTGGGGGTGATGACTGCCGTCTTCTTCTTACTCCCCTCATCCATCAGCACCTGCCAGTAGCCACTGCGGAGGTCCAGTGTGCTGAAAACAGCAGCTCCATGCAGCAACTCCAGAATCTCATGAACCAGGGGCATGGGATATGTGCCCAGGCTCGTCTTTCCCTTAACCCCCCATAGTCCACACAGAAACGATATGTGTCATCAGTTTTCTTCACGAGAACTACAGGGGACGCCCAGGAGGAGAGATGGATGGTCATCTTCATGTTGGTCAAAGAATCCAGCCCAAGGAGTAACGGGACAGACAGGTGCCAGTCATCCAGGACATAGGTTTACATCTCCCAGGTGGTTGAGAGTACACTGTACCTCAAGGGGACTTTGCCAGGGCCCTGTGTTCACTCCCATCTGCCAATATGAATCTGACAGATGGGGCATATGTTAAATTATCTAACGGTTGGCTAATCCTCTTCCAAATGCTTTTACATATTAAGGTGTGATAGCTCCCTTTATCCGCCACCGCATCCACCTGCCACACCCGTAGCTTCACTGGGACGATCAGGAGGGACATACTTACTTGCATGATGGAGAGATCAGCTTCTGATTGGTAAGGTTTGGCTCGCTGGAGTTTTAGGGGCTTGGTTTCTCGTGTACTGTCTTGTACCTTGTTCTAGTACGTTTTTGATTTTTCCCATTCCACTTACGAGCCCACCTTCACCAGGTCTTCCACCAACCCCACAACCCCCTGAGACCCCCAGCTAATCGCGGGTTACAGGCATTAAGGATGTGGTGGACCACCTCTTCTTCAAGCATAGCCAGCCGCTACTTCAAACACAAAGATGGATTGCGTAGGTAGTTGCACCATAGATCGCAGCTTATCCTCTAGTTCAGATTCATAGTCTTCTGGAAGAAAAGCCATGGGGAAAGATCAGCAAAAGGATCCTCAGTCTTGAATATTCTTCTTCACCGTCATCCACCAGCTTTGCACCGGCCCCGAGAGGGAGGCCCCTATTACCCCCATAAGCTCTTCTGGGGTTAAAGGGTTAACAGCCAGATACGCCTCCCTTTCTTCCACAAAGTTGAGGACATCATTGATGTTATATTGAGGATAAATTACGGAGATGAATCTTATAAATCAAGCCGTACCCCTAACAAATAAAATTTTCCCCACAATCGGCGGTTTAAACATAAGCACACAAAAGCAGATATGTAAAAATAAGTGAATAAATATTTTAAATGAACACAACAAAACACTACTGCATATTCCCAATGAAAAATATATACAGGGGGTCCTCGGGTTACGAAACAGTTCTGTTCTTACAACAGTGATGTAACCCGAATTTTGGTGTAAGTTGAAACACACTCTAGCCTAAGTCACTTACCTATCTTAACACATTTGCAAAATCATAATTTAGAACATAAAAACACAAAATCTAAGCCTGAGAAAAAAGAAAAAGACATAAATATACTGTACTGTACACTGTACTGTAGTAACAGAAAAAATGAGTGTAAAAAAAATTCCTACCTTTATTCCTTCTCATGTCTCAATTTTTTTAAGTTTTTATGGGAGCGAGCGTTGTAAACTCGAAACGTTGTATGTTGAAACGTTGTAACCCAAGGACCCCCTGTACAGTAATCCCTCCTCGATCACGGGGGTTGCGTTCCAGAACCCCCCGCGATAGGTGAAAATCCGTGAAGTAGAAACCATATGTTTGTATAGTTATTTTTATATATTTTAAGCTCTTAGAAACTCTCCCACACTGTTTATAAATATTCTCCGCACAGTTATACAGTAAACCCTCGTTTATAGCGGTTGATCCGCTCCAGACAGATAAATGAATTTCCAAGAAGTAGGATTATTTATAAATCTAATATTTTCGCAGTTAGAGCATTGAAAACCTGTTTACGACCTTCTAAATACGTTTTTTAACATTATTAGCGCCCTCTAGACATGAAATAACACCCTTTAAAAGTCAAAAGTTTAAACTGTGCTCCATGACAAGACAGAGATGGCAGTTCTTTCTCACAATTAAAAGAATGCAAACGTATCTTCCTCTTCAAGGTGCGCGTCAGGAGCGGAGAATTTCAGAGAGAGAGAGAGAGAGTAAAGTAAACAATCAAAAAACAATAGGGCTGCTGCCTTTTAAGAATGCAAGCACCGCGATAAAGCGGCGCAATGAAGGGATCAATGTGAAGGTAGCCTTTCAGCATTTTTTTACAGGCGCGTCCGTATTTTCTAAGCAAACAGCCACTGTGCAAACAGCCCCTCTGCTCACACCACCTCCATCAGGAGCAGTTAATGGGACCAATCATACGCCTCCCTGATGGTATTGCATGATGGATAAGTATCTGCCTGTATTTCTCAGAGAGAGTGAGAGAGACATAGAGAAACAAACAATGAAAAATCAATACGGGCTGTTAGAGCTTTTAAGTGTGCAAAGCTGCGCGCGGGAAGCATATTGTATATCATTGAGGAGTTTTATTTAATATGTAATACATGCTCTGATTGGGTAGCTTCTCAGCCATCCGCCAATAGCGTCCCTTGTATGAAATCAACTGGGCAAACAAACTGAGGAAGTATGTAACATAAATTGAAAGACACATTGTCCGCAGAAATCCACGAACCAGCAAAAAATCCGTGATATATATTTAGATATGCTTACATTTAAAATCCGCGATGGAGTGAAGCCGCGAAAGTCGAAGCGCGATATAGCGAGGGATCACTGTATATAGATATGCATATCCCTCCACCAAACTAACAACGTGACACCACCATATACATGTATACAATATCAAAACCCTCCCTTGTCCCAGTAACATATAACAAAATCAAAACACAAATAATGATGAATGAATAAGGAAAATGGCAATGATAGTGAACTTGAGTCCGTGTATACAACTGTCCTGAATACGGATGACTGGCCAACAGATAAGTGATGCGTTTGAATTTCCCGGAAAAAATGGAGCAACCTCACTGTGAATCCTTGGCATGTGGTGGATAATGTAGTCCAACCCTGAGGTCTCTGGCGATGATTGAATTGATGTAAGTCCGGCAGAATGAAAAAAAAACAGGATCCCAAAGCGCAATGTGGAAAAATAGCAGGTGCTGGTGGTTTGTTGTAGTGAAATATAATCTCCGTCTTTCTCCTTCCTTCCTCCTCTGTTCCCTCCTGATTATTTATATAGTAATGAGCTGGATGTAATTGATTGATTGTAAACAGGTGTTTTCCATCTTGGGGCTGCGGTCTCCCTCCATCATGCATCCCCTCTGTATTTATGGGGACAACTTTCAGTGACGCACACATGATAAACAGCAAACGGGACGATGGAAACAAAATGCACTTGGCACAAACATTGACAACACTATTACTACTATGTAGCTCCGCTACAGTACTGTTGCATTTATCTTTTTATTCACAGCATTTAAAACCTTTTGTCAAACCTGCTTTATTTACCCTCAGGTATCAAACTTGTCCATTCATCCAACCATTTTCAAACCTGCTTCATCCTGGAGAAGCTGGTGCCTATCCCAATAAGTGTAGGGTGCAAGGCAGGAAACAATCCCTGGAAAGGGTGATAGTTCATCACAGAGTGAACACACACATACACACACACAAATGCACACACAGACATTAGCACCAATTTAGCATCTTTCTGTAAATAGTTTTGTTCATTGAATTCAATAATCAGTTCTCCTTTATTGACAGTCTTTGAGTATGGTATATGCATTTGAGGGATGTATTTTATTTATTGCAATTTATTATTGCTTTTAATGTAAGATACTTTGTTTCACATTTCACATTTAATAAATCCAGTTTATTCTGGTTGGTAGGCTAATTCTTACAATTAAAGGCCCCAAAGTGTTTCTTCAGATGATGTCATGTGGGAACCATTTTTAGTTCCTAAAACAATCCTTCCCATGAAGGTTGCATAAAGAACTTTTATTTATTTAGATCTGTAACAGATTTCATAAATAACCATAAATAGATGATAACAGATTTTTAAAATCCGAAAGGATTTATGATTTCAAAAGGACTCTTGCTGCATGCAATAACACAGGATAAATTCAGGTTTTTTTGATCTGTTGTATCCTGCTAGACAGAGAACTTATACATTAAAGATTTCTGTTTTGTCTGCATATTAGGAGCCATTTTCAAATTCCAAAAAAAAAAAAAATCATATAAAAACACTCACAGAATAAAGTAGCTTTTATTTCAAGAAATGGTTCTACAAGGAACCATGCACACATCACAATAAAGTTTCATATTGGAACCATTAATTTTAAGAGTGTAAACTATGAAATCAGGGATTGTATTAGGATTTTAGGGCAAGTTGGGGGCTAGAATAGAACCTTGTCTAATATCCAAAATGGCTTGGACTGGCCCTGGGCATGTTTCTAAATAGGTAAAATAATAAAAACAAGACTCAGACACAGAGTTGGTAGCTTTTCTCTACTGCCACGTTCAATTACACTGCTGTACAAGAATGTTATCTAGTGCTTTTTGTCATATTCTATCTTGATATAGCACATGGATTCAATTGCTTAACTCGCTTTGCTCACCCACCCCCTTCCAAGCCATCACCCAAAAACCCCTCGCCAACCACTTCACGTCTCTGCCTCTCATGTTATGAAGAGGCGGGCTGAACGCAGGCTAAGAAGATGTGGTCGCACCTCAGAAACCCCCTCTTAAACGGTGATACAATGGGAAACAAATACATTTTTTTTTACCTCCTCTATCCTCGATCAGCTGGCTTGCTGTTGCTGCTTGTGCCATGCTGTGTGATCTGCATGTTGCACCATGCTTCGAAAATTTAAAAGCCGGTAGAGCAGCTATCCTTTTGCCTCACTGCCTTGTCTCGTGGAACGTTAAAGTGTCTCTCAGAAAATCATGTCTCAAACCAAGATTTTTTTTTATAATAGAGAGATTTATAAACACTACAGTTTACAGAGTAAACATTGCACCCATTTAATTTGGTTTCACAAAGCATTTTTCCACTGCCCAATTTCTGCAGCTATAGCCACATGTTCATCATCAATGTATATCCTACTCCATTATCTTGCCTGTCATTTCCAAATGTTTTTAAGTAAAAAAATGTAAGTAAATTGTATTTTATAAATGGTAAAAGTTCTGTGTACCAATTAATACATTCTGTTCTTTTAGATATACAAGTGGTAATGCTTTTTAACTAATTGGTTTATTTTTACATTTTTTAATAGGATAAACTTGATGACACTGTGCAAGTATGGAATTCACATATTATCACACCTTTAAAAAATGACAAAGTTCCCAGCTGTCGTCCAAACATCATGTACTTGATGCTGGAGTTATATAGGACCAAAAACTTTTTGTCTTCTATAGACAAAGCTGATCTTCAGCTGTGTAAGAGTGCTTGTATATTTCAATCAACAGTTCCATGTGACCCTGATGTTTACGAGCTCTGTAATATTACCATGGTAGAATTGCAACTGGCTTTCCCAAAAGAAACCTATGAAGCATTAGATTTATACATACAATTGAGAAATGGTATAAGATTGAAATTGCATTCAGGTTTAACAGAAATGTAATTCTGAATTATCATCTTTAATCTCTAATCCACATTAATGCAAAATGCACATGTAAACATAATGGCATACAATTTTTCAGAAATAAACTGAATTTGGATAAGAACATTTTCGCATGTAATGAAATGTGTAACCCTGAAGAAAAAGCATCCCACAAACATTTGTTCAAAAGTGTTTAATTAGTAGATACTATAAAACATAAGAGTCACACAATAAATCAGTTGCCTTTATAAATCTCTACATCAGCTACAAAATTATGCGCTTCTCACCAAATTGTAAAACAGCTCCAGTGCAAAATGAAACATTTTCAATGAACAGCACTATTGCAAGGAAAATATTTTTTCAACTATACAATATGTAATAACTTCACTTTAAATTTTTTGGATGAATGGCTGGTCCATTAAATACAAAACTGCTAAACTCAGAGCTCAAAACCTCAGGAACCAGGTATTCTACATTATCTAGAACCTATTCAATTTCCTAAATACCTCTTTAGAAAAACAGTGAAAACAGTCAATGTATCAAACAGCAGATCTTTCTATAAGATTCAAAAAACAATTCTTGATTAATGTATGTGGACCTTTATTAAAATATTTTTGTGGTATAGTATACAAATTAACTCTGAAACATTTTAGATAAGTCAAACAACTTGCTTGTGTGGTATAATTCCAAAACTGAATTTAAAGATCATGTGTGGTGCTATTATACATCTCCAGAGGTAGGGTAGATTCTGCAATAATGGGATATTACGAGCTAGGTAACAATTTCCTTTCTACAGTATTTTCAGTGGATTCTTACTAGTGTACTTCTTTTAGTTGAGTAAAATAAAATACCAAAGACACTCTAAGTAAGGAATTTATTTGTTGAATTAATGAATGGGTTTTATCATGCAGGGTATTTGCTATATAATCTAAATACTGTCCCATATTACATAATGTTCCATAGTACTTGGCTCCACACTGGCAAACCTTGGAATAGTGACCTAAAAAAAAAAAAAAAAAAGAACACCTGAAATTCCACATTTTATGCAGTGTATATGCCTACAATATATTCATTGCAAAGCAATTGCCAGACAGAATATTGTCGAATTCTGTACAAAACTCGGGATATGAATTATAGGTGCATGGCAACTCAAGAACTGCTCCACAAGTATGAGCTACAGGCCTTCGACTAAGACCAGACAAATTATTGAATTCTACTTCAATTTTGTCTTTGCACATAACATTTGAGGCTGTGCAAAACCTCAAGACGGTCTCTAGTCTGCTCTGGTCTACACTTCGCACATAGCGCAGGAAATAATTTAAGACCACTTGCTCATGCTAGCTCAAGAATTCTTTTGATGGTTTTAAAATTTGTGCTACTTTCCTGTCTGTTGCCTTCTTTGACTCATACAGTTTCAGTATGCTTTCTTTATTTATCAGATTACAGTGCATGACTGCTCTAACATATATGAAGCAATCAATGATGAATTTTGGCTCTTGTAATAAAACTTTGTGCACCATTGTAATAATGGCAGACTGCATATTATCTTTTGGAGACAGGATGTGAGATCCCATTCTTGTGAAGAGGTCAATTAAGTCTTCCTTATTAATTTCATCCATGTTGCCCTGTAATGCCTTCTCAATGCATTGTTGCTCTGCAGAAGACAAGTATTTTAGACATCAATAGGCTTTCATCCACTGCATCAATTCCCTTAATACAGGCAAAGACGAATGCTTGTGAAAGTCTGAAAGGTGTAATACCATGGTCCACATAACCTTTAGACCATATTCTACCAACAGCCTGCCATTCCTTCCCTGAATAGTCTGGCCTGAGTCTGGGGACCTATTCCTCCTCTCTTTCACACTGTTCCATAAACTCCTCCCAAAAGGCTGTGTAGGCTTCCCTTGATACTCCATCATCATCTATTGCCTTCTCAAAGACAAACTCAATTCGCAATATTACAAGTTCCTTGAAAACATTCATCATATCCTGAATTATATTTACACGTCTTATTTACATTTTCTGGACCTCTTTTACACTTTCATCCCTAGCAGGTTCATCTGTTGAAGCCACAGGCAATTGTTGATCATTCATTATGAACTCCTGCAAGACAAATATTGTATTAGACTTGATATGACACATTACAGGATAAAAGCAAAGCCTACATGGTACAACATATCAAATATAGCAACAAAATGTTGGTATTCTCTGTTTAGTACTGGGACATTTCTTATTCTATACTTATTCATAGATGCAATGTGCTGTACCTCTGGACAGGGAAGCAAAGAAAAATAACATAATAGGTCAGTAATATTATTCATATTTGAAATCACATCAAGCAGTGCAATTTGTAAAAGAAGGCATTGATTATTAACTACAATAAAGCAATGCAGTTAGTAGTATAACTAGGTTTAGCAGTATGTTTTATTTATCAGAATATTCACTTGTAAATTAGAGAGAAGTCGTTTTTGTTATTTTTTTTTGGAGGGGGGGGGGTACAAATGTTTAATTCCAAATAAAAATCATAACATTACTTGTTTTAACATTGTGCAACCTACACTGAATGTTGGCCAATTATAGATATTAAAAGTTGAACTGAGTTAAGCACATGTCAGGGGTCCTCAATCACAGTCCTGGAGGGCCGCAGTGGCTGCAGGTTTTTGTTCTAACCCGGTTGCTTAATTAGAAAGCAATTCTTGCCAATAATTTAATTTCAGGGCTTGTTACTGCTTTAACTCTGCCATGTCAAATCATTCTCATATCCTAGGTTTTCTTCCCCTTTCTAAGGATATCAACCAAATGATTTGAAGGCTAAAATGTACGAGCAATTCTCAGTCCTTCACTTTCCTTCCAAGTATTTAATTAAACCCAATAGTGCATGATAAATAAACACAGGTGTAAATGGTAAGAAGGTAAATGGAGGAATGCTGGTTTCTTTTGTCATTTGCATGTTATTGCTAATTAGGAGCAATTAAAACTAAGAATGAAGCTGTTTAAAAATAAAATACGCAATAAGGGTTCAAAATCTTAACGAGCAAGACAACTGAAGTGAAGCAGAAGTGTTACTTGAGCAATAAGTGCTTCTTATTAAGCAACTGGGTTGGAGTAAAAACCTGCAACCACTGCGGCACTCCAGAACCGTGATTGAGGACCCCTGGCATATGTTATTATCTATACTAATAAAAGGCAAAGCCCTCACTCACTGACTGACTGACTGACTGACTGACTGACTGACTGACTCATCACTAATGTTCCAACTTCCCGTGTAGGTAGAAGGCTGAAATTTGGCAGGCTCATTCCTTACAGCTTCCTTACAAAAGTTGGGCAGGTTTCATTTCAAAATTCTACGCGTCATGGTCATAACTGGAAGGTATTTTTCTCCATTTACTGTAATGGAGTTGAGCTTGACCGCTGTGGGGGTGGAGTTTCGTGTGACATCATCACGCCGCCCACGTAATCACGTGAACTGACTGTCAACGCACTACGTAGAAAACCAGGAAGAGTTCCAAAATACGCTGAAGAAAACATGCATTATATAATTGAGAAGGCAGCGAAACAATAAGAAGCGAGCGAGTGACATATACTACCATATTCATCATTGCAGCTACTTCGGAAACAAAGCAAGGTATAAACCTAAACTTTAAATTAAGTTAATAGACAGGCTGCCGCTGGCGTTTTCCATGCCCACGGGTAAAGCGGGATACAAGTTTAATGAGAGAACGCAGGATATAAATGAGAGTTTTGATCACTTTGTAACTAAGTTAAAATTGCAGGTGAAGGGGTGTGCTTATGCAAATTCCGAGAGACTGTGTTTGTGGGGGATTGACAGTTAAGGCGGGTGGAGGAGTCACGTCATCATATCCCCTCCCATTTACCTCATTTCGCTCTGAGCTGAGCTCCGCGGCTAACGCCGTCTTCCGAAGCAACTTCGTCACACTGCCACCAAGTTAATACACACGCTGTCTCTAGACTTTCTCCACACGGAATCCTCCAGGCACTACTTACAAAAGGTTACATTGACAATCGTGTTACGTTATTTTTAAAATGTTTAATTTTCTTAGCATAAGCACAGCTGAGAAGCTTCGATGCATGTGCTCCATAACGCGTTAAAAAATAATGCATTTAATCACACTTTGCATTACAATCAAAGGGGAACTTTTGTCAATGCATGATTTCCTGGTACACCGATTACATTGATCAGCGCATCCCAATTCATTTTAGCCTCGCACCACCTTGGTTTGAGAAGAAGTATGAAAAAATATGAGGTTAACACACAAAAACAGATCACCAGTTCAAGCTTTATGAATAATCGATTCGCCATCAATAATTGTTTTGGTAAAGCCATACTCAGTGTAATCCTCCTTCCATTTTATAATTTTTCCGCCACTAGCCATGATTAAATGAACGGTAAAAAAGTAACAGCGAAGCGAGGGTGACTTATTTAGGCAGGCATATATATGACAGCAACACTCATGACAATCATGTTACGTTATTATTAAAATGTTTCCTTTTCTTTTTCATTACTTCTTTAACCCACTACTTCTCCGCTGCGAGGCGCGGGTATTTTGTATATGAATGACCTCCAAAGAGCATGGAGACTTTTGATATCGTGAACGTGTCTGCAAAAACTGGCGTCTCCTGCCCAGCAAAAGTCGAGCAGCCGGCGCGCGCGCATAGCTGTGCCGGCCTTTCAGACGCTGACTGCGCTTCTGCCTTAACTCAAAGTGAGCACTATTCATTTTTTTCATCCTCCCCCTGAGCTATAGCCCAGACAAGTGCAAACACGGGACCCCTTTTCTACACCGCGGCAAAATAATATTAAGGCGCTTCGCACTTTATTTTGCACGTATACGATTATGAGGTCGTCAGCTCGGATTATGAAGACACGCACAGGAGTGAAGGACTGACAGTGCCATCACAGCTGATTAATAGCTGTGACGTCTCACCAGTCTGCACAAGACCCACCGCGACTATCCCCAAAAGGCGCTCATATCGTCAGCGAACACATCTCTCTATACTATATAAAAGAAAAAGGCAACTTTCCTTTCTTTACACCTTTTTTCCTTTTATCCCAAACCAAAGCCTTTCTCTCTTAACACTGCAGAGGACACAAAACTAATTTTCTTTAATTGCTGGTAAGGCACATTACCAGAGGCAGAAATTTGGACTTTCACATAGAAAATGTAATTTCTATACCACAGCCGTCGTGTAGCGCCTTTCAAAAGGGATCTACTACCGAGAGATGATCCATATACATTTTAGCTGCTGTTAGTACTACTTACATGTTCTGTTACACCGTCTTTAAAATGTAGTTTACCCGCAACCACTCCAGTAGTACTCAATGTACCTTTACTTCTTAAAACGTTAATGTTTTACTGTTTAATAACTTATAGACTACATTTTATTATTTTTCCCTTGCACTCAGTGATCAAAGCTATACACACACATATAGACACATACATATATATATACACATATATTTATATATACCTGTGTGTATGTTTGTATGTATGTGTATACACACACACACACACACACACACATACATACATACACACACACAAATTATATATATGTGTGTGTCTGTGTATGTATGTATGTATATGTGTGTGTATATATGATGTAGACAGGTATGCATATATATATATATGTGTATATGTAGATATGTATATAGATATGTATTTTGCTATATATATATATATATACAACAATTACATTAACAATCATGTTACGTTATTTTTAAAATTTTTCCTTTTCTTTTTCATACCTTCTTTAACACACTACTTCTCCGCTGCGAAGCGCGGGTATTCTGCTAGTAAACAATATTAAAGAGTTGACTTATCAAAGTTTTTCTGAAGCTCAAGAAAGTAACCTACATACCTGATCTGGGAAATGCCATGAAAGTGTAGACATAAGAGCACTCTCACTGTTATCATACATCTTTCCAAACTGAACCTCAGGATCTTCCAATGATGTGTCAATAGCAAGTGCAATTTCAAGTTTGTCAGAATTATCAATAGGTGAGCTGGATACAAACTGCACAGACAGATATAAAACACATTTTACTCTCTTATTATTAAAAGTAATGATATCCTGTTTCCACGTCAGTAGTAACAACAATTAGAGGCAAGGCCTTGGGTAGCACTAGGTACAGAATCCCACAAACAGAGAGCTTGTTGTTCCTGTTCTGATCATACTATGTATATATATTAGCAAAAATGAAATCAAACTATACTTTATCCTGCTCACCTGCTCATGTGGGCATTCATCATGGTCAGTATCTGAAGATATTCTTCCATGACCACTACCGTCATAATTTGCATGCACATTATTATCTGTCCTCTTCATCTTTCTTTCTGATTTCTTTTTTACTGTAGTGACCTTTTCAAAAGAATACAAATAACCCTCAATTACAACGTACTTCCACAATGTAAAGCTACAGAACTTAAAAAAGAAATTAACAGCTTAAATTCAGACTTTACATCTTAGAAAGTATAAAGTTTAGAGATCATATTATATTTTAGTGGCTGAACTGGAGATATGTAAATCTGAAGAATGTTCAATGAAAACCTGCTATGCGTACCACACTCTGCTTTTTTGTTGTGATTCATCCATCTCAGGAACTGAAGATATGTTTCTGTGGGAATGACCATTAATCTTTTCATTAACTCAAACATAGCTCTGCTTTCTTAGTTTTTGTTTTCTTTTCATTACACAGGCCTTTTTTACAAAACACATTAGTGCTAAGTATTGAGCACTGTGAAAGCACTTTTAAAAATATGTACTGTAGTATTATCCCATTATTTTTCACAAACACTTCCAATATAATTTGAGCCCAAGTCTTGTGATAAGCATTTAGGATATAGGGTGTACTGCATACCTTTCTCAACTTCATTTAGGTTGACCCATCAGGCACAAAGTCAGAATCTGTATCTGAAGAAATGACAAGGGTTAGCCGCTCATCAATATCTGTTTTCTTTGAACAAAGATATAGACGTAATATTCGTAGTTTACTCTGTTCATAAAGCTGACACAGTGTGACTTCTGGCAACACAACATTTTAACCAAAGTCACGAATTTCAAAAACAAATTCATCTACTGACCCTTTTGAAGAAATGCCTTTTGGGAAAACAGCTCCTTCCCAACACCAAGAAGTTCTTCAACTGTTGCATTTTTTTTGGCAGCCAGGTGTCTTGTTCCTTCTCCGTTTTTTGTTTGTATTTGGTGATACACTCCATCCTGGAAATTCAACCACCCCATTTCCAGACGGCGATTATCTTTTGATGCATACTTATTTCCAAAGGCAAATGATCTTTTGGATATATACTAGTTATCAGTAACCTCTTCTGCTGCTTTTTTAAACTTTGCCTTTAATCTTTGCAGGATCAATGATTTTGCAGTTGATTTTCCCCCACTGACACCTAGAGCACTGTTTTGATGACAAAAAGATCTCACTGCAATACAATCTCCATATTTGGGGATATACGCTCTGAGTTCTTCATCACTCATGACAGTTATGACACTCATGTCAATCTGCAATGAGGAAAAAAATCATGAAAACACATATCTTGCTGCAATTATTTGGTGTTTAAAAGTCATTCTGTTCTAAAGTCTAATTGTTTTAAAGGTCCCTTTGTTCCCATTCCCATCTGACAGAAGGTAATGAGCATCCGAACCAGTTCTGCCAGATACTACATCAGATTCTACCCCTTGGGGGTCCAGACTCTGAACTCTGTGCTAGCCACCTGCCCTCAAATCTGCGTCTAGTAGCTTATTTATATGCAATACATTTATTACTTGTTGAAAATTATTACTATCTATTCACTTACCTATTATTTATTTTTTGAGTATTGATGATATGACAATAAAGCTAGTTGATTTTACATGTATAATGTATGCCATGAACAATTCACAATAGGATATTGCTGTGGACTACATTTTCTGATATTCTAGTTTAGCATACTCTCAGCAGCCACTTTTTAGAAACATCTACCCTACTCAAATCAGAACAACAACAATAACATTTATTTATATAGCACATTTTCATACAAATAATGTAGCTCAAAGTGCTTTACATGATGAAAAAAGAGAAAAAAAAGACAAAGTAAGAATTAAAATAAGAGAACACTAATTAGCATAGAATAAAAGTAAGGTCCAATGGCCAGGGAGGACAGAAAAAACAAAAAAAAACTCCAGACGGCTGGAGAAAAAATAAAATCTGCAGGGGTTCCAGAACGAGACCGCCTAGCCCCGACTGGTCATTCTACCTAACATAAATGATCAGTCCTCATTGTATTCAGGGTTCTCATGGAAGGACTAGATAATGACGGTCTACAACAATCTATGTAAACACATCGTTAAAACACGAGACGTTTTTCATGTTTTAGTAATAAATGACAAAATGTATACATGAACTTTAAAATGTGTGAAAGCTGATGGTCAAAGATCAAAAAAACACTTTCACAAAAGGTGCGAGTATAATATGACAGCTTCCGTGGTGCTGTGGTTAGAACTGCTGATTTATAATCCAGAGATTGTAAGTTTGAAACCATCTCCCCGGCAAATTTTCTGTTTTGAGTACTGAGCTGCTCTTATTGTTAATATTATACAAGAAAAAAACATTCATTTGATTTGTGTGTGTAACAGCCAGAGTAAATTTATAGGACTTGTAAAAGTTAGCATTTTTTTTCACTTTTATTCTCTCAGTCACGATCACAATACAACACCCACCCCCGTCCCAGATCTGATCAGTTACTTTTTATCTGAAACTGGGAATAACTGTAGATGTGAGTGGTGTTTTGAGACAATGGAACTGGAAATTCTCTGATTTGGATGGATAAAAGCTGACACACAAACGCTGGTGAATCTGTTATTCGTATCTCTCTGCCACTTGAATTTTTTTTATTTAGTTTAATTAAGTGTTCCTGCTCACGCTGAATTAGTATGCACCTTATGGTCCATGATGTCAAAGCCGCATTGACAAAAAAACAGAGACATAGGTATATATGACATTTGGAATTATTCATTTTATGACCTGTATAATACATTTTGGAAAACATTGCGTCCCTCTGTTGGATGGGATTGGCTCCAGCAGACCCCCGTGACCCTGTAGTTAGGATATAGCGGGTTGGATAATGGATGGATGGATTGCAGCATAGATGCAACATTATTCATATTATTTATATTCATTTTCTGGGAGGGGCGCCAGCTCGTCACTATCATTGCGCCACCATGTTCCCATGTTTTTTTTTTTCTTTTCGATGTTGCCCATGCAGTGACCATTTTGGTGAATGGTGCTGTTTCTTTTGTACTCCAGCACAGAGAGAATTGTGTACATTGCAACAGGTACACATGTCGTAAATGTGGGAAGGATGGTCCTTGCGTGTGTGTGAACTGTTAACATTTGTATCTGATGATTGCATATAGCGCTGAACTGACCTCTCTGTACTATTCTTTCTTCTGCATGTCCTGGAGTACAAAAGAAACACCACCATACAGCAACATGTGGGGACTGGCAAGATCAGGGTAAAAAAAACGCAGTCACTGATAACAACAGCAAGATATTATGCAAATTAATATGAATAATGTTGCATCAGTGCCACAATGTTTTCCGAAATGTACTATTCAGGTCATAAAATAGATAATTCCAATATCATATATATATATATGTCTCTGTGTTTTTTTTTTGTCAGTGTGGCTTTGACATCATGGACCATAAGGTGCATGCTAATTCAGCGTCAGCAGAAACACTCAATAAAACTGAATAAAATAAAATCAAGTGATGGTGAGATACGAATAAGGCAGATTCACCAGCATTTGTGTGTCAGCTTTTATCCATCCTGGTCAGAGAATGTCCAGTTCCATTGTCTCAAAACACCACTCACATCTACAGTTATTTCCAGTTTCAAATAAAAACTAACAGCCCCAGATCCCTGGGGGGGATGGGGCAGTAGTATGTATCGTGATCGTGACTGAGGGAATAAAAGGGAAAAAAAAATGCTAACTTTTACAAGTCCTATAAATGTACACCGGCTGTTACAGACACAAATCAAATGTATGTGTTTGCTGTATAATATTAACAATAAGAGCAGCTCACTACTGAAAACGGTAAATACAAGAGGCAGTCAGGATCGAACCGGGGGACTCTTGATTACAATTCAGCAATTCTTACTGCTATGCCACAGAAGCTGTTGTGTGATGCTTGATCCTTTTGTGAAAGTGTTTCTTTGATCTTTGGATTTCAGGCTTCACACATTATATATTTTATGTCTACATTTTGTCATTTATTACTAAAATATGAAAAACGTTTCTGTTTTAACAGATTAATGTAGAAACGGAACACACATGAAATGCATGTGTTCCAAATAACGATCTATTATTTCCACTCTAAAACTCTAGCACTTCACTCCCAGATAATCAAGGCATGAGCTGGGACAACTTTGTGCACATTCTGCAATGGTTGGGGGATGGAATAGTAGGCTGCTTGCTGCTTGTCTTGATAGGCACATTTACAGGACAAAAGACGCTGACAGAGAGGTGCGAAGGGATTTAAGGTGGGCCGGATTTACAAGTTTTTTCATAGGCTTTGGTAATTCTAGTGTTAAAGGCTGAGACTGGAAGTGATGTCATCAGGCCCTTTAACTGCCTCCCAATCGCAGGTGTGTGACAAGGTCCCCCCCCCCTCAGCCCAGACCCATTGGGTTCGACGGCCCTGAATGAAAGGTCATAAACTTGAGAAAGTGCCTCGGCATTGGCATGGAGAGAACCCTTACAATGAATAAGCGAAAACTTATATGGTTGAAGGTCAAGAAACCACCTGGTGACCCACAGATTCAACTCTTTGTGTAGGGTCATCCACTGTAGGGGTACATGATCCATAACAAGAGTGAATTCATGGCTCAAGAGGTAGTACCTCAACTGTGTAACTGTTCATTTAATCAAAAGGGCTTCCCTTTCCACCACCACATACCTGGGGTATCATGTATAAACGATGCATATGTACAAATATGTTGCATACAACTGTTTCCACGCTCACATCGTAATATATAAAAACTAAACTTGGTGTAAAGCCACGCACATTTTCACGCTATCTCAATCCTTGGCATACGCAAGTTCTCCGCTTGGTTTTGCAAACTGGCGGCACCCAGCGTCAGTGCTTTTGTTCTAGTGTGGTTTCCTTTTCTTTTTTAGATCCACATCCCTGATGCGGTTTTATCATATACACTGAAATTAACTGCATATTGTTTATTAGTTCAAGGCATTTGATTCTAATTAACCTGTAACAATACAGTATAATGGTCCACGGAATGGCCAAACTATTCCAAATGCCATACCTGCTTTAGCGTTGTTACTCTCACTGCACCTTTTTCTTCTTCTTATTTTAGCTGCTCCCGTTAGGGGTTGCCACAGTGGATCATCTTTTTCCATATTACTCTCACTGCACCACTCAGAGTATTTATATCACTGTATCTGAGTGTGGAGTCACAGCTCTACAGCAGCTGATCGGAAAGAGGTCTATTGGTATACAGCATCAAGCACACGCTGCCTCTGCCATGCACACAGTCTATTGAACTGCTCTCATACAACAAACACTTCAGAGCCTTTCAAGTATGGATTTCGCGATTCAGAAACAGTTTCATCCCAAGAATTATAAATGTGATCAATCAGTCCATCAAGTGCTCCTTGTAGAACTGATTGTACAATTACCTCACTGTAAACTTGCGATACAGTTATAATATTGCACAACCTGAGCCACTTTAGCGTGTATTTACATGATAACGATATCATTTTAAGATGAAATGCAGCAAAATATGTTTATTACATTATACAGATAAAATTTTAACATCATTTAAATAATCTATATTGTTAATAATTTTTTATATAATTTTATTGATTTTATTGAAATCACACAACAATCCATACAAATAGATCAATTTTTACAAATATAGGATTGAAAACAAATCAACTCCCCACCAATGAGAAAGAGAGCATGGCCAGCAGAGTAAAACTTAAAGCTAGTAAAAATATGTAAATATATGAATTAATAGGTACATAAAGATAAATGGGAAAGAAAAAGAAATGGGGAGAGAATCTGCTTCCTCAGTGCTTTAAATGCTTATTCTAAAATGTTATTGATTAGATCCTGCCAGGTTTTGAAAAAGTTCTGCACAGATCTTCTTAGTGTGAATTAGATTTTTTCCAGTTTCAAATAGTATTAAACATCAGTTACCCAGTGACTTAACAGAGGAGAGTTAGGATTCTTCCAGTTGAGCAACATTAAGTCTATGTGCTAATAGTGTAGTAAAGGTGATCACAGTTTGTTTGTCCTCCTCCACTTTAAGCCCATCTGGAAGTACACCAAACACAGCTGTTAATGGATTAGGAGGGATTGTGACATCAAGGCGGTCTAGGAAGCATTTAAAAATTTTCGACCAGAATGATGTTAATTTGGTGCAGGCCCAAAACATGTGACCCAGTGAGGCTGGAACTTGGGCAATTTTAACCGAGGCAGATGTGCTCGATGTATCATTTTGAGTTGAATAATTGTATGCTTTACACATATGGAGCTCGAGTGAATTCTCTGCATTGCATTGCTACCTTCCACTCCTTTTCTGATATATTGAGTGATAGATCTTTTTCCCATTGTGCTCTTGGATCTTTGAAAGGGAGGGACTGTAAAATGGTTTTATATATTACAAAAATGCTGTCTAAGTCCTCAAGACTGATCAATATTTTTTCCAGCATAGAGGGAGGTGGGAGGTTAGGAAAAATGGGCAGGTTTTGTTTAACAAAGTTTCTAATTTGAAGGTAGTGAAAGAAATGTGTTGCTGGAAAGTTAAATTTGGAATGTATTTGTTCATAAGATGCAAAGACGTTTTCTATGTACAGATCTATGTACAGTGATTTAATCCCAAATGTTTTCCAGATACTGCAGTGGGCTGGCGCCCTGCCTGGGGTTTGTTTCCTGCCTTGCGCCCTGTGTTGGCTGGGACTGGTTCCAGCAGACCCCCGTGACCTTGTAGTTAGGATATAGTGGGTTGGATAATGGATGGATGGATGGATGTTTTCCAGATATTAAAAACCGCATATGTTTGAGAGGGTGGAAAAAGGTGGTTCTCCTGCAAAGGTGCCACAGATAAAAGCTTCTCTATCTTAAAATGCTTATGCCTATATTGGTTCCATATTCTGAGTGAGTGAAGCACAATTGGGTTGTTAGTATATTGGTGATAACTTGCATTTATTGGGGAACAAAGCAAGGAATAAAAAGAATTACTTATTTCTATTGTGGACCAAGCCTGTGTATGTTCATCTATTTGTGTCCATGTCCAGGTTTTTATAGTTTGTATGTTTGCTGCCCAGCAATAAAACTGAAAGTTAGGTAGAGCCATGCCACCTACTGCCTTAGGGGTCGCTCCTTGGATACGTAATCTCATAAGCATTTCAACAATGAACTGCCAATGGCTCAATGGAGATTGCAAAAAGTAGTAGTGACAAGGGGCATCCTTGTCTGGCACCATGTTCTAGTTCAAAGTAGTCTGAATTAATGTTGTTAATACACACTAAAGCTCCTGGATTGGTATACAGTAGTTTGATCCATGCACAAATATTCGGGCCAAACTCACATTTCTCCAATGTAGTCAAAAGGTAGTTCCATTCAATCATTTCAAATGCTTTTTCTGCATTATATTGGTAATAATTAAACATGTGAGGACACGGTGTTGCAGCGCTAGCAAGGAGCTGGCGCCCCAATCAGGGATTGTTCCTGCCTCGCACTGCATTCTTGCTGGGGCTGACATGACACTGGAAGGATAGATGGATAGAATAGTTAAACATGTACTACGAAGATATTTCAATGTTCCTTTAAAGTTTTGAAGAATCGGCGTTCTAAGCTTGCAGATGGCTTAACGTCTATTACAGAGCTAATTGTGTGCCGATTGGGTACTTGGAGAAAGAAAAGGAAGGACAGGAATTGGTGGTTAGTACATTTGAAAAAGACAGTACTGCTGCAATAACTTATTTCATTGAAGGTCGTGCATAGCGCAGCAAGCATCTTGCGGGAGGCAGGAACAATCTCTGGGAGGGGCGCCAGCTCGTCACTATCATTGCGCCACCATGTTCCCATGTTTAATACATGCTTTAATTCCTATCATCATGAAAATTATATCAAGTATGCATCTCAGTATTTAAATTATTCAAAGAGCTATAATATCACGAATGTAATGGATTCTGTGTCCTGTCGGAGGAAGAGAAAGCCCTTTAAGAAGCACGTAGTGATTCACACACATAGAACACATAGAAGAACATATACAAAACAAAGCATTTAACGTGCTATTTTAATTACGATGGTATTTGGGAAACTAGTAAATTAAATGATTTTAAGATGAAGGTTATGATGTTCTACTTCAATGAGAAAATAAACTACGTGATTAAAGTGGAAATTTCGAGATTAAAGTTGACATTTCAAGCTTTTTTCCCATTGTGTCCCTTTTTTTCTTTTATCTGTACCCTTATAAGCTTTCATATGACACTCACATGGTGGGCTACGACTGGCCTTTTCACGGCGACCTTGATATCTGACAATTTTTTTTTTATTTCGGGCACTATGTGACTTTGTGAACTTGAGCTTTCGAGTTTCTCCGACACTCTATGTCACCCGATCAACTTCCTTTTGTTGTTCATTCCACTGTTTAAACCAACAAATAGTATGTTTTTCCTTGCCTCCACTTGGTATTCGCTGAAATTCTTCTGTTTTTCCCCGTGCTTTTGCCATTGCCTTTTCACAGAATGCTGAGCTTAAGGGCTATTTATATTGATTTAAACATTCAAAGAGGCGTAATTCTGGGAGGAGTTGGGGAGAGGCAGCATGCACATGCACGTGTGTTACTTTTCACGCTGACCGCAATTTATGTACCGGAAGAACGTGGAACTAGGCATAAGCACAGATTAATACATCTGGATTTTTTTGTGTGTATGCACATTTCCGCTTTTGTCCGTACACCATGTTTTAGTGTGAATTCTATGCACGCGTTAGGCATGAGTCCCCTGGCCTCTCAATCCCACAGCTTCCAACTCAGGAACATAACAGGGTATTCAACATCATTGTGCTCTGGCTCAGCACAACTCCCAGGCCTGTGTCCGAAGCCTCCGATATAGAATGAAAGGAAGTAAAAGGATAGGTGCTTTCAATTTAGGTGCTGACGTAAGGGCCTGTATCAAGTCACCAAATGCAGCGTCTGTTTTATCAGTCCATACAATGTTGTTAGGGGCCTTCTTCTTTGTTAAATCATTCAAGGGTGCCGCTCTCTCCGAAAACCGAGGTACAAACTGGCGGTAATACCTGGCTAAACCACAAAATGCTTGGACTTGCAGGTTGGTTCGCGGACAAGATTCAAGATTCAAGATTCTTTATTTGTCACATGCATAGTTTTACTGGACAACACGCAGTGAAAAGCATCCTGATCCGCTTATCAAAGCTGTGCAAAGTTAGAAGAATATCAGTGAGATTAACAAAAAAGTCCTAGATTGAAAGATAACAGTATAATAAAACATACAGTAAAAAAAAAGGTAAAATTAAGTGAATAAAGTAAAATTAAGTGTTATGGTGCAATAGTGCAGTGATTATTGTGCAAAACCAAAGTTAGACAAGTGCATAGTTAAATGACAGACCAATTCCAAAACAAGGTAAGGGTAGATGGCATAGTACAACAGAGTCTAGTCTAAGTATGTGGAGGGTCATGGATGAGATGGCATGTTCTGATTTAACAGTCGTATGGCTTGAGGATAGAAACTCCTTCTGAGTCTCTCTGTCCAGGCCAGGATGCTACAAAACCTTCTGCCTGATTTTAACAGATGAAACAGGCTATTGCTGGGATGAGAGGAGTATTTGATAATCCTGAGAGCTCTGGTCCTGCATCTTCTTTTGTAAATGTCCTGCATAGATGGTAGAGCTGACCTGAGATGGTAGAGTCTCCGCTTTGCCCTTTTGGTCTGAACTTGGATGTATTCAGACCATGTCAGGTCTGATGAGGGGCTTATAGTCCCGCTGCTGTCTCCTGCTGAAGTCCACCACCAGCTCCTTGGCTTTGCTGACGTTGAGCTGGAGGCAGTTTTCCTGACACCACAATGTCAGGTTCGCAACTTCATCCATGTAGGCCATCTCATCATTGTTCACGATGAAGCCCAGTACCACCGTGTCATCTGCAAACTTCATGATAGTATTGGAGGAATACGTGGCCGTACAATCATGGGTGTAGAGGGAGTACAGCAGGGGGCTAAGAACACACCCTTGTGGAGCTCCTGTGTTGATGATGATGCTGTTAGAAACACAGTTACCAACCCTCACTGCCTGTGTTCTGCCTGTGAGGAAGTCCAGCACCCACGTGCACAAGCGGTTGTTGAGTCCTAAGTCCCTCAGTTTCAAAAACAGCCTACAGGGTATTACTGTATTGAATGCTGAACTACAGTCAATGACCAATGTGACGAAATAACGTACACAAACAATTATAAAGAGTTGGGGAATGGCCGCGTATATTGCTTTGTAGCAAAGTTGGTCAAAAAACTGCAAAATAGCAAACATTCGACAACATGTTCATTGCACTGGTGGCTTATATACAAGAAAATAGCTGCCGGAAATGCTTAAAAAGGAAGTGACATCATCGTTGGAAGCCGAAAGTGATGTCTTGGATGAGGAAGTGGTTGAGGTGACATTTTCAGGAATCTGGGTTATTGTAGGTTGATTTGGATTATTTGCCGTCTTTATTTCTACAAGGTCAGAGAGAGAGGCATCAGTACCACAATACAACCCCCCATCCGATAATAAATCGCTCACCTCTGGATTTGTTGACTGCCTGGGTGACCTTAATGACCCCGTGGAGCTCTTTCTTCTGTGCTACTGTACAGCTGGACAACCATGCACAGAGACAGTAGGCCATGATGCTCTCTACTGTGCAGCGGTAAAAGGAAACCAGCAGTTTCTCAGGGATGTTATTCTTCCTGAGAACCCTCAGGAAGTAGAGTCTCTTTTGCGCCTTCTTCACTACCTCAGCATTGTGTGTTCTCCAGGTCAAGTCCTCCCTAATTGTGACTCCCAAGAAGTGGAAGTCTGAGACCCTCTCAATACAGTCCCCGTTGATGATGAGTGGCTGGATGTTGTCTGCCTACATTGTCAACCACTCCACTTCATCCCTGTAGGCGGACTCATCCCCCCAGACATGAGCCCTACTACCGTGGTATCGTCAGCGAACTTAACAATGGTGTTACTGTGGTGGGCAGGAATACAATCATGGGTGTAAGGGTATAGAGCAGGGGGCTCAGCACACAGCCCTGTGGGGAGCCAGTGCTGAGGCTGATGGGTGTGGAGAAGTAGGGCCCCACTCTAACCCTGCGATCACTCAGGAAGTCCTTGATCCAAAGGCAGGTGGAGTGTGGAAGTCCTATGTCTGACAGTTTGGTTACCAGTCTGTGGGATAAGATGGTATTAAAGGCGGAGATGAAGTCTATGAAGAGCAGCCGTGCATAGCTCCCCTGCTGCTCCAGATGGGACAGAACAGCATAAAGAACAGTGGCCACAGCATCCTCCGTAGACCTGTTTGCTCAGTAGGCAAACTGCTGCAGATCAAGCATGGGAGGAATGAATGACATGATGTGGTTCCTGATGAGCCTGTAGTCATTAAGACTGGTGATGTTCTGTTTCTTGGCCACAGGCACTATGACAGAGGAATTCAGGCAGGATGACACAGTGGACTGCGACAGAGACTGGTTGAATATCCTGGTGAAGACCCCAGCCAGTTGGTCTTCACAGTCTTTCAGCATGTGTCCTGAGATGCCGTCAAGTCCAGATGCCTTCCGTGGGTTGACAGCCTGCAGCATGCGTCTCACCTCATGCTCCCCCACTGTGAAGATGGGGTTGTTGTTGGTATCTGGATGGGGTCTGGCTGTCTCTGGTGGATCCACTTCAAACCTGGCAAAGTAGTGGTTTCAGTTCCTCAGACAGTGATAAATCACCTCCCACAGCTCCGGGACTGGTCCTGCAGTTGGTCATATGCTGGACACCCATCCACACTTGCCAGCCATTGTTGTTATCCAGGTGTTCCTCGATCTTCCTTTTATAGTCTGACTTGGCCTCTTGGATGCCCCTCTTTAGGTTGGCACAGGCTGTGCTGTAGAGGGCCTTGTCACCAGACCTGAAGGCAGTGTTCCTCTCTTTCAACAGCCTCTGGACTTCCCTGGTCATCCAGGGCTTCTGTTTGGGGTAGACCTGGATACGTTTATCCACTGTGACAATATCTGTACAGTTCTTAATATAGCACAGTACGCTGTCACTAAACACTTTAAGGCCTGGGTGTTCAAAGATGTCCCAGTTGGTCCTACTGAAACAGTCCTGCAGCTGCTGAGAAGCTCCACTTGGCCAAGTTTTAACTGTCCTTGTGCTGATAGGAGCAGTTTTCCTAAGTGGAATGTATGTTGGGATTAAAAACAGTGACGCATGGTCAGAGTAGCCCAGGTGTGGTAGCGGTGTAGCCCTGTAGCCCTGTTTAATGTTTGTGTAGACTTTATCCAATGTGTTAGCTCCTCTGGTGGCACACTTGATGTGCTGATGGAATTTAGGGAGCACAGGTTTTAATTCACATGGTTAAAGTCCCCAGCAACGATAGACACCGCATCAGGGTGCTCAGTCAGCTGACTGCTAATACTGCGGTGTAAAAGTTCAATAGCCGAGTTTGCATTAGTGTCCGGTGCTATGTAAACAGCGGTAATCAAGACCACAGTAAACTCTCTAGGGAGATATATGGGTCTGCATCTTACAGTCACATACTCCAGGTTCAGGGAGCAGTGCCTGTTTCACTGTATTTGTATACCAGTTGTTTTTTACATACACACACAGCCCCCCTCCTCTGCTCGTACTGGAGTCACTGGTCCTGTCATGGTGCTGTGCAGTGTAGCCTGTTAGCCGGATAGCAGAGTCCAGGATCAATGAGTGAAGCCAGGATTCCGTGATCAATAGAACGCAACTGTTCTTTACAATGTTATTTGTTACCACATCTAGCCTCAGTTCCTCGATTTTGTTGACGAGATATCTGGTATTGGTGAGAAAAACACTGTGTAGCGGTGGTTTAACAGGCTGCCTATGTAACCTTGCTAACAGGCCAGCCCTACAGCCTCGCTTTTGTTTTCTCTATTTGTGCCGCCTCTGTCACCTGCCCACAGGGATGATAATCTACGGTGAGCCGGGACTCCTTGCTATATCTGCCGGAATATCGTGGGAGCGGTTAAACTCGATGAAACACTCCCCTCACTGCACACTCCGATCTTGAGAAGTTCCTGTTGGCTGTAGATGTCGTCAGCTTCACAAGATGTAGGAAAAACAAGTAGTTGAAAAACACACACATGCACACTAAAGACTAAAACGAAGAAAACTGAGCTGCTGCACGCACATTGCGGTCTGCAATGCTGATGACGTCACCATCCTCTATAGTCAGGCAGTAGTTAGCACTGCGTAATCAGCCTCAAAATGGGCGTAAAACGCGTTGAGTTCTTTAGCAAATGCAAATGCAGAGTCTGTGCTTAACGTCGCCTAAGATTTTCCTTTAAAGTCTGTTATGGTACGCAGTGCATGCCACATGCTCTGTATGTCGCCCTGTTGAAAGTGCAGCTCTACTTGCTCCTGATACCGGTGTTTGGTGACTTTCACCGCACGTTGAACACTGTATGAAGTCGCTTTGTAGCTGCTCATATCGCCAGTAGTAAGTCCAGCATTATAAGGAGCGGTTCGAGCATTTACTGCCGTGCGGATCGATCTGTCAACCCATGGTTTCTGGTTGGGAAAAGATTTGACTCTCGAAGTGGGGACAATTTCATCAACAAGCATACTAACAAAGCTTACGCAAACTCGTTGATTTCATCTGCGCATGTTCGGAACATGTCCCAGTCTACATAATCGAGCGCGTCCTGCAGCATGACTTCTGATTGGGCAGACCAGCACTTCACCTACTTCATGACCGAACCTTCACGAATGAAACTTTGTTTATATTTCGGCATGAGGAAAATGGCATTATGGTCAGACTTCCCAAACGCTGGATGTGAAACAGCTTTGTAGCCCTGCTTGTACGGGGTGTAGCAGTGATCTAGAATTCTAGCTCCCGTAGCTGGACACGTAATATGTTGGTGGAAGTTCGGCATTACTTGTCTGAGGTTTGCCTTATTAAGGTTCCCTGCCACAATGAATGCTGCGTCTGGGTGTTTGTTTTGAGTCGTACACAGAACATCGTGGAATCCGCATGGTGTGGGATATAGACCGCCATGGCAATGACTGAGGTAAACTCGCGAGGCAGATAGTGAGGACGAAATTTGACGATTAGATACTCCAGATGAGGCAAGCAGTAGCTGGAGAGAATGGACGCATTCCTGGCATTGCACCATTTGTTATTAGTCAGGAAGCAGACTCTCCCATCTTTAGCTTTGTTAAACTCCACCGTTCTGTCCATGCGAAACTCAGAGAACGAATCCAACGGTGTTACGGCTTGGTCCGGCACTGGGGTTCAGCCATGTTTCCGTGAAGCAGAAAATGTTACAATCCCTCATGTTGCGTTGGAAAGTAACTCTTGCTCTCAGGTCTTCCAGCTTATTCTCCAGTGACTGAAGATTAGCCAGCAGAATGTTAGGCAGTGGTGGGCAATTTCTATATGGCATCTGCCTTCAAACATTGTGGCTTTACAGTACCTCGACCCACAAGGTAGCCTAAATATTTCCCTCTTTCAATTGAAAAAAACATTTTTTTGGATTGACTACATCATTCAAATAGGCAGCACTATATGCATTATGAGGGTGGAGCACTTTATCCACCAGACGCTGGAAAGTTGCAGGAGCCCTATGTAACTGCCAGTGTCCACTAGATGTGCTAAATGTGATCTTAACCTTAGTGGAGTCCGTTAAAGGAACCTGCTGTGTCGACATCGTGCACCAGAAGGCGTGAACTTATTCAGTGCAGCAGGATCAATGCACATGTACTGTGCGAGGCATGCACGGGGCCACTGTGAAAAGAAGAGTGTTCATGGCTCATATTGCAGAGGAACTTCATTGTTGCATCTTACTAGAAAAGGCGATGGAAAAAGAAAAAGAGGATGCAACATCGACAAGCTTCTGTTCCAAGACAGCCGCTTCCCCAGGAAAAGTAAACTGAGTCAGTATCAAGTGCCCTTTCAATGTAATAGAAACCACAGCATAGAGAAAAGTGTGCGTGTTGCAACAGGTACACACGTCGTAAATGTAGGAAAGATGGTTCTTGCAGCACAGAGAAATAAAAGACAAATATATGGGACATTGGGTATAAATTTATGGTACTTGTAAAAGTTAGCTTTTTTCAGTTTTATTCTCTCAATCACGATCACTCTCTAACACCCCCCCCCACCCTCCAGCCTCTCCTGATCTGACTCTAAGTAACAGCGGCAGCGTAAATTCACGCCCGATCTGATGCTGTTCATTTTCAAATAATATTGCATTAGTGCGATGATGTTTTCTGATTGGTACTATTCAGGTCATAAAATGATTTATTCAAAATGTCACATATATTGTGTTTTTCTTTCAGGTGTGTAATAGAAACCACAGCATAGAGAAAAGTGCGCGCATTGCAACAGGTACACACATTGTAAATGTAGGAAAGACGGTTCTTGCAGCACGGAGAAAAAAAAGAAAGAGACAAATATATGGGGCATTGGGTATAAATTTATGGTACTTGTAAAAGTTAGCTTTTTTCAGTTTTATTCTCTCAATCACGATCATGCTCTAACACCCCAAGATCTGACTCTAAGTAACAGCGCCAGCGTAAATTCACACCCGATCTGATACTGTTCATTTTCAAATAATATTGCATTAGTGCGATGATGTTTTCTGATTGGTACTATTCAGGTCATAAAATAATTTCTTCAAAATATCATATATACCTACGTCTGTGTTTTTTTTTTTTTTTTTGACATCATAAACCATAAGGCGCATACTAATTCTGCATGAGCAGGAACACTCAATAAAACTGAATAAAAAAAAATAAAGTGACGGTGAGATACAAAGAAGGCAGATTCACCAGCTTTTATCCCTCCAGACCAGAGGATGTCCAGTTCCATTCCCTCAAAACACTACTCACATCTACAGTTATTCCCAGTTTCAAATAAAAACTAACAGTGTCAGATCCCTAGGGTGGTAGTATGTATCGTGATCGTGAGTGAGAGAATAAAAGTGAAAAAAAAGGTAACTTTTACAAGTACAGTACTATAAATGTACACGGTCTGTTACAGACGCAAACCTGTAAACTCTGTAATATTAACAATAAGAGCAGCTCACTATTGAAAACGGCAAATACAGGAGGCAGTGCAGATCCAACCGGTGGCCCCTTGATTACAAGTCAGCAAATCTTACCGCTACACCATGGAAGCTGTTGTATCATCTTTGAACCTTTTGTGAAAGTGTTTATTTGATCTTTGGATTTCAGGCTTCACATATTCTATAGTTTATGCCTACATTTTGTAACATTTATTACTAAAATTTGAAAAAGTTTCTGTTTTAACAATGTGTTTATACAGATTACTGTAGAAACGGAACACACATGAAATGCATGTGTTCCAAATAATGATCTGTTATTTCCACTCTAAAACTCCAGCAGTTCACTCCCAGATAATCAAACAAGGCACGAGCTAGGAGAACTTAGTAAATGTACTGCGACGGTGGGGGATGGAATAGCAGGCTGCTTGCTGCTTATCTTAATCGGCACATTTACAGGATAAAAGACGCTGACGTAGAGGTACGAACAGATTTAAGATCGGCTGGATTTATCTCGTAGTCTCTGGTAATTCTAGTGTTAACTCATTTCCTGTGATGAAATGTTTTATTCCATTCTTCTTTAGCAGTTTTTTAAAATCTCAGTTGAAAAACTCTTTCCCCTTATCTGCCTGCAGCTTCTTTGGCGTTCTACTGCCACTCAGAATGTCTTGGAAGGCTCTTGCCACTTCTTTGCCTATTTTGTTTTTCTGGGGCTGTTCCAATGCGTGCTTAGAAAGTACATTGATGCAGGTCAACAAATATTTATAACCTCGGTTATTCTCAGAAACATTTGTCATGTCTGCTAAATCCATCTGCCATTGCGAGTTTATATCAAATACATAAACCTTATTTCTCTTAAAGTGTATTCTAGCAGGTTTATGAATTATATAAGAATATTGACCAGATAACCAATCTGACACCTTATGGTCATTACTTTTCAGTTCAGACACTTCATCTTCTTTTTCCATATCATATACCCATAAACCCCTAAGGTACATTAGACATATCAGGTTCAGAAAAATGGCGTTTAGAGAAAGTATCGGTTATATATTGTGTATTATTGAGTAAGAATTATCATCCGTGTTATGAAAGACTTGTACAATAGCCTTATTGATAGAGTGTTCTTTTTTCAAGTCATTGACAGCATTTTGTGAAAAGGCAGAAAGATATTAAAGCAACCCAGAATCTTTATGACCAGGCTCCTAAGCCACTGTTTGCTGAAAACAGCCAGCACCTCTTGAAAGCATCCAACCCGATGTAAGCTGGGGGGCTGATCGCACCCCTAGAGGATACAGACGCTCCTGGAAAAACCCCTCCTAAAAACGCTGACAGACTACCTTCACATTGCTCCCTTACTTGTTGGGCTACTTGCGGCTGCTCTGTCGCGCGATAAGCTTCCCATGTGGTACTCCACATACTTAAAAGCCTGAACAGCACCTGTCAGTTTTGGAATTGATTGTTTGCTTCTCTCTGTCTCTCTCACAGACATTCTCTGCTCCTGACGCGCACTCCTTTGAAGAAGAAGATAAGTTTGCATTCTTTTAATTGAGAGACGGAACTATCATCTCTGTCCTGTCAAGGAGCATGTTTAAACTTTTAAAAGAGACATATGTTTGTTTGCAGTGTTTGAATAAAGTTTCTGTCTCTACAACATCCTCTGTTTCTGTGCAAATCTGTGACTCAAGTGTGACACTGATAAACAGAGTCAGGCTTAAACAGATATGTGTTTGGCTGGGGTGGTCTATTAAACAACCCTGGCAGGTATGTTTGAGGTCCCAATCAACTATTATATCCAGCAGAGCAGCAATCAAACTCTTAATCAGTTTCAGAGTCTTTCAAAATGCTTCACCCATGGGTCCATCAATTTGTTCAAGGTCTATACCTGCTTAACACCCTTCTTGGGCAATATTTTCCAAGCGGCCAAAGCTTCTACTAGTTCGTCCACAGCCTCTTCTTCCACGTTGCCTGAATGACTATCTCCTCTGCCCCTATTAGACTCCCTGAAAGATCATTATCAGGCACAGAACAGATACTGCACAGTTCTCCAGGAGACTATCCACACCAATAAATATCATCAGGGGCAGGTAACTAAGGCTCAGGCCATTAGATCTGGTCAGTTGAATGCATAAGAAGGTCCGGCCAAGATAGATGGTCTGGAGGTGAGTTGCTCAGAGTAGAGTACCCGGAGCAGGGGTGGATATCGTCAGGCCAAAACAGGTAGTTGGCGGCCACTTTCTGTTCCGTAGACCAACACGCCTGATCAAGAGCATAGCCAGAAAGGTATTGGATGTTGCCCAGCCAAAACACATCATCAGCAGTTATTGTCTGGTCTGGAGCAGAGTAGCTGGGTTGGAGGTTACCAGTGGACATCATTTGGTTTGGTGCAGAGTAGTCAGAGTTGGTTTGGGTAGTCATGTGGAAGCTGTTCGTTCCGCAATATCGTAGACTGGCTTCTCAGAACGCATCAAAGTGTGGAGGACTTCTGACATCTCTGAGTCAGAGAGAACCTGGAGATGATTGTTCCAGATATCAAAGGCTTCTACGAGCTCAGCTTCATTAGTGTAGTTGGTTGAAGACATCTTGAAGTTGCTTTACGGTAATGTAATCTCTGAAAAAGGCCACTGTATTTATTTCCACTTACTTAGGGGTGGGTGTTTCCCAGTTTTCTTCCTCCTTCTCCTCTGAGCTTTAATTACTCAGTATTCAAATCTCCTCTGAAAACATTGTTTCCAGTTTTCTTTAAAATTTTTTTCATTTGGCCAGACATTTTTCCTTTATGAATAGTCTCATCAATATTTGGAATAAGAGATTTAAAAAAAAACAGTCTTTTAAAGAAAAATGAACTTCAGTCACTCATTCCTTTATCTCATTTTCTTGATTCTCTTTATATTTGGGAAAGATAGGTTCTTTCTTGGAAACTACCACTGTGAGGCGGCCCAGAGCATTTCTTTTAACTTCTACTTGACTCAAATTACAATTAGAATCATACCAAGCTGAGCTGACTCGATGGTTCCCTAACTCAAACATTCTGGAAAATGTGCTTGTTTTAATTTTCCTAGGGGCATTCACAAGGCCGTCCATTCTATGCGTTATGAATGTTGTTACGCTTCAACTAAATGGCTAGAGTTTTATACAAGGGATCTTTTGCTTTCCGCCACAGCACGGTGGAGTGACACACCCCCTCCCCTAACCCATTAGGCCGTTATAGAGACGAAAGCATACTTCCTGGGTGTGGGAATCGGTAGCGGGCCGTGATAAGAGTTTGGTTTATGAAAACCTCTTGTCTAAGAGAGGTTAGAGATCATCAATTATGGCAGTTGTCCAACCCCCATATTTCCACTCCCCATCCATAGGGGTGGGGTCATTTTAATAAATCATATTTTCACATATCCTCTTTCATAAATCATATTTTGGGGCGGTGCTTAAGGTCATCAATCATACCTTTGACAGTTTCTGTCTCATTTACTACTCATATAGAAGGACACATACAAGGACACATACAATACGAAGCATTTAACGTGCTACGTTAGTTACTATGGGATTGGAAAAACTCTAGTAAATTAAAATTGAATTTCAGATTAAGTTTATGACGTTCTACTTTAATGACAAAATAAATTATAAATTATAAAATATAAGATTAAAGTGGACATTTTGACATTTGTTTTCACTGTGTCCCTATTTTTTTTCTTTTCTCTTTACCCCAATATGCTTCCGTATGACACTCAGACGGTGGGCTACAACTCACCTTTTCATGGCGACCTTGATATCTGACCACTTCTTATTTATTTTGGGCACTGTGCAACTTTCTGAACTTGAACTTCCGAGTTTATCCACCACTCTGCATCACTCGACCAGCTTCCTTTGTTGTTTATACCACTGCCTAAGCCAACAAATAGTATCTTTTTCCTTGCCTCCACTTCACATTTGCTGAAATTCTTTTTTTCACGTGCTTTTGTCATTGTTTTTTAACCAAACACTGAACATGGAAGGTGATATTTATATTGATTTGCATATCAAAATATACAAAATTCTGGGAGTAGTCGGGGTGGGACAGCAGGCATGTGCGTTACTTTTCATGCTGACTGGGATTTATGGAGTGTGTGTGGAAGTTGGCTTACGCATGGTTTGGTGCGTCTGAATTTTTTTGTGCATACGCACATTTCTACTTTTGTCCGTACACCATGTTTTAGTGTGAGTTCTATGCACGGTGTTATGCATTAGGCTCCTGCTCTTGTGCTCCTCCATCTGCAAGGTTATCCCCGTTAATATTTGGATAATTAAAGTACCCCATGACTATAATATTTCCCTGTAAAATTGACTTTTTTATATTACTAAAAAGATGTGTGTTGAAATTACTGTCTGAATTGGGTGGTCTATAACACAATTCTAAAATAAGACCTCTTTCCCTAATGTTTTCCAGGCGAATCCACATGTCCTCACTAAGATGGGGCTCATTGTCCAACTAAAGAGGACTTACTTTTAAATTCTGTTTGGCATAAAAAGCAACCCCACTTCCTTTTCTGTTCTGTCTATCCCTCCTAAAAATGTGTATCCCTCTATGTTACACTCATCCCCATCTTTGTAATTTAGCCAGGTTTCCATTATTGCTAAAATATCATAATTATGTTCTGCTACATACAGCAACAACATTTATTTATATAGCACATTTTCTTACAAACAGTAGCTCAAAGTGTTTTACATAATGAAAAATAGAAAAATAAAAGACACAGTAAGAAAATAAAATAAGTCAACATTAATTAACATAGAATAAGAGTAAGGTCCAATGGCCAGGGTGGACAGAAAAAACAAAAAAAAACTCCAGATGGCTGGAGAAAAAAATAAAATCTGTAGGGATTCCAGACCATTAGACTGCCCAGTCCCCTCTGGGCATTCTACCTAACATAAATGAAACAGTCATCTTTGGATTTAGGGTTCTCACGGAAGGACTTGAAGATGATGGTCACGTAGACTTCTGCCTTTTAATCCATCCATCATTGATGAAGCATCATGATGCTTTGAGTAGGTGGTGGTGGCGCAGGCCACCACCACAAAGAAACCAGAAAAAGAAACAGAAGAGAGAGTAGGGGTCAGTAGGGATTTTAGACTCACCATGAATAGTTATTATGATGAATTGAACATACAGAGTATCAGGATTAAGTTAAAGTGAAGTTATAAAAAGGCCATGTTAAAGTAATATGTTTTCAGCAGTGTTTTAAAGTGCTCTACTGTATTAGCCTGGCGAATTCTTATTGGCAGGCTATTCCAGATTTTAGGTGCATAGCAGCAGAAGGCCGCCTCACCACTTCTTTTAAGTTTTGTTCTTGGAATTCTAAGGAGATATTCATTTGAGGATCTAAGGTTACGATTTGTAATATAAGGTGTCAGACATTCCGATATATAAGATGGGGCGCGATTATTTAAGGCTTTATAAACTATAAGCAGAATTTTAAAGTCAATCCTGAATGACACAGGTAACCAGTGTAGTGACATCAAAACTGGAAAGATGTGCTCGGATTTTCTTTTCCTAGTTAGGATTCTAGCAGCTGCATTCTGCTCTAGTTGCAAACGATTTATATCTTTTTTGGGTAGTCCTGAGAGGAGTGCGTTACAGTAATCTAGTCGACTGAAAACAAACGCGTAAACTAATTTCTCAGCATCTTTCATTGATATAAGAGGTCTAACTAGCTATGTTTCTTAAGTGAAAAAATGCTGTCCTAGTGATCTGATTAATATGCGATTTAAAATTCAGATTACAGTCAACAATTACCCCTAAGATTTTTACCTCCGTTTTGACTTTTAATCCTAATGTATCCAGTTTATTTCTAATAGCCTCATTGTATCCATTATTGCCAATCACTAAGATTTCAGTTTTCTCTTTATTTAACTTGAGAAAGTTACTATTCATCCATTCTGAGTTACAAGTCAGACATTGTGCTAGTGAATCAAGAGAATCGGGGTCATCAGGTGCTATTGATAAGTACAGCTGTGTATCATCAGCATAGCTGTGGTAGCTCACGTTGTGCCCTGAGATAATCAGACCTAATGGAAGCATGTAGATTGAGAAGAGCAGCGGACCCAGGATAGAGCCTTGTGGAACACCATATTGGATATCATGTGTCTTTGAGTTGTAATTACAACTAACAAAGAATTTTCTCCCTGTCAGGTAGGATTCAAACCAATTTAAGACACTGCCAGAGAGGCCCACCCATTGATTAAGGCGATTTCTAAGAATATTATGATCAATGGTGTTAAATGCAGCACTCAGATCTAAGAGGATGAGAACAGATAAATGGCCTCTGTCTGCATTCAGTCGCAAATCATTTACTACTTTAACGTGTGCAGTTTCTGTGCTGTGATTTGTTCTAAAACCGACTGAAATTTATCAAGAATAGCATGTTTATTGAGGTGGTCATTTAACTGCATAATGAATGCCTTCTCTAGAATTTTACTTAAGAAAGGCAGGTTAGAGATGGGTCTTAAATTTTCAAGAGCCGAGGGGTCAAGATTATGTTTCTTAAGTAGGGGTTTAACTACAGCAGTCTTAAGACAGTCTGGGAAGACCCCCGTATCTAATGACGAATTTACTATGTCAAGAACATTATCAATTAGCACACCCGATACTTCTTTGAAATAATTTGTTGGTATTGGATCAAGGACGCAGGTGGAGGGTTTTAATTGAGATATTATTTTTTGTAAATCAGGTAAATCTATCCTAGTGAAAGAGTTTAATTTGTTTATAACAGAATGCTGGGGCTTAGGAGGATCCTTAGTGTTGGGGAGATATACTATGTTATTTCTAATATCATAAATTTTTTGATTGAAAAATACAGCGATAGCCTCACAGGTTTTACTGGAAGTACTTAGGAGGCATTCCTATGAGTTACCTGGGTTTAGCAGACGATCTATCGTAGGGAATAAGACTCTGGGATTACTAGCATTGTTATTTATAATCTTAGAGAAATAGCAGCGCCTCTCAAGACGGACAGTGTTATTGTATTCTGTTATTTTAACTTTTAATATTTCATAGTGGATAGTTAGTTTAGTCTTCCTCCATTTATGCTCAGCTCTACGGCATGTTCTCTTTAAATCCGACACTCTTTGGGTCTTCCATGGTATAATAATGCTAAAAGATTTTTTAACTGTCTTTTCAGGTGCAACTATGTCAACAGCAGCTCTCACTTTAGTATTAAATCTTTCCACCTTACTATTTACATTATCCTCGCTATTATAGTTGGCACTATAAACGGACTGATTGCTTAGAATATTTGTAAGTTTTAAAGCTGCTGCTGAGTCAAAGAAGTGTTTTTTAACAATATGCTTCTCATGGGTGTTTTTTATCATTATTTCTATATTAAAAAGTAGAAGATAATGGTCTGATAGACCGATATCAATGATCTGCTTTATATCAACTTTAAGTCCTTTAGTAATCACTAAGTCTAACGTATGACCTGCTTTATGTGTAGGCTGATTAACGAGCTGTCTCAAATCAAAAGAGCCCAGGAGGTTCATAAATTCTTTTACTTTTAGGTCACACTGATTATCCATATGAAAATTAAAGTCACCAACTATTAGGAGTGTGTCATAGTTCGTAATTAAAATTGACATTAAGTCAGAGAATTCCTCAAAAAAAGACGCGTTGAATTTTGGAGGTCTATACACGGATAATACTAGAACTACAACTCAACTCTACTCTACTCTATACTCCTATCATTAAGGAAAGCTATTTTTAATGTGTTACTCCTTCAATATTTAAATGTTGGGTTAGAATGTACATTACTATGCATTTTTACTTCTACCCCATTGTTTGTTCCTCCATGTATAGATCTAAACCTGGCCTGTCCTAAACTTCCTGCCCCCTCATTCCCTAGTTTAAACAATCTTCAACTAGCCTACTCATATGCCTCCCCAATATATTGTTGCCCCACTGGTTCAGATGTAACCCATCATGGCAGAACAGGTCCAATCTCTACGAAAGGAGTCCCAAAAAGAGTCTATCCACCCTTACAGCGGGGTCCCCGACCTGTGCACTGTGACGATGTGGGTTCTGCTCCATGCTTCTGGGGAGCTCTCGAACCCGACACCGTCGGTAATGTACCTGGATGAGCTGGAGAGTGAAGACATCAACAACGAAGCAGGGAGATGGTGCAAAATGTGCAAAGTGCTTTTATTTAAAACAATCCAACAAAACAGTGTCCAAATTAATAGTGCAGTGCAACAAACAGTCCTTAAATAAATAATCCATTACAAACAAGAGAACTGTGGAAGTTAAAATCCAATAAATACATCCTTTAAAAATGAGGTTAAAATAATAATGGCTGGAAGCAGTCTTTTTTTAAAAATCCGGTGCTTTCTTCTTTCTACCAGGCGGCTCCCCTGCTTCTCCCACATTGGCCCCGCAAAAGGTGAGTCACCCTACCAGCAAAATGCTGCTGCCTTTTATTCTGGTCCAGTAGCCTTACGTTCCCCGGCTATGTAGGGCTCCAGCCGGACAGAGATTTGGGTTTCCCAGTGACCAGGGAGCTCACGCTGGGGCTCAACACTCCCAATCCTCCTCAACTGTTGCTTCCTTCAATGGCAAGTTGTCTCCTCTGCCGCTCACTCCAGCTCCACCAAACTGCTCAGCTGGAGTGACTGCTTCAATAAGCCCCCCCGAGAGTTGGACTAACACTCCTCCGGGCCTCTTCTACCAGCTGCATGCAGCATTCAACAAGCCTGCTCTAACTCGCGCTCTCAATCGCTCTAGCACTGGCTTCATCACCTCCTGCCTTCATCTCCCTTAACCTCCATTCTCTGTTTCCATCCTCTGTTTCTTCCCTTCTCTTCCCTTTCTGCACTCATGCTCCTACTATATATAATGGGAAAATGGTTCAGGTATGGCGATTAGCAGTTCCCGGCATCAATTATGGATGCAGACGATTCCTCACCTGTGTACTTAAGCGAGGACCACCTGCATCACGAAGCACCCGGGATCTGCTCTGGCCACACTACTACGCCCCCTCTATAAGCCAAGAGTGTACCAATTATCTATTTAAGAACTGGCCTTTCATCTGAGCCGTGGACTCAGTATACCACATGCACCCGGAAGGCAACACACTGTGCAAGACTCTGTCTCTGGAACACACCTGCACTTCAATCCCCATAATAATTGAGTCCCCAACTATCACTACCCCTTTCTTTCTGAGAACTGGTTCTGAGGTGGCCCGTTGGGGATCCTCATCCCTGCCTACCACCTCAGAATCAAGACACCGTCCAACTTTGCAAGGACCTGATAATCATTTGACACTTCTAATTCTGGGGTTGATGCCCCCAGACAGTGGGCACCCTTTACCTTACACCTTGTGACCGTGACCCACCTATTTCTACCTGTCTGGTCTGGAATTTCCTCCCATGCCACCTTAGAGGTGCACACTATATCTCTAAAGAATACCTGGGCCAGGTCTGCCAATTCTCTACTACTACACAGGCCAGCCAACTCCTCCTCCAGTTCAGCAACCCTGAGGTCAAGGTGCTGGATTAGCTGGCATCTGCTGCAGATGTAGCCCTCAAAGACAACTGGCTCCTCCAAGTCATCATTTAAATAGTCCAACATCCAACAGGACTTGCATTGCACTGGCCTTATTATTAGAATTTGATTTAGGATTAGTAAAACTGCCTTAACTTTTTTTTATTAGAATTTTAATTTCTTAAAATTAAATGATTTAACATACATAGTAACACTAAGAACTGCTACAGCTGTTTTACACCTTCTGGACCCCTTAAGCTCCTGTACTGTCCCCCCTCTCAGCTGCCTGCTGTTTGTCCTTTTATGAAATTAACTTTACTTTTCTCTGTCTGTTCTCCTAACTTTGCACTCCTCTTATTCCTTACTTAAAACTCTCCACTCGCACTGTTTATATTCCACCATATTAATGAACCCTTACGCTGTCACCCACTTAACTGTTCTACCTCTGGGTTGCTAACAACTGTTCGATCTAAAATAAACAAATAAATAAAACTTTCCAATCTTATCTGCTGCTACAGCCCCTTGTGCACGATTGGGGGTCTTAATGCTGGCCTGTTACCTACCCACTGCTGAGCCTTTCCCTTTATTGCTTTGAAGTCAGCCTAGGCCTTTTTTTCTCTTTTAAACTAAGGAATCATTGTTACTACACGGTTATTTCCATACAGATGCCAATATCAGTTACTCCTGCTTTCTACCCTGCCTCCTCAATGCTAGCTCAAATACAGATAACAAAAACAAGTACATGTACACGTAAAAGTAACTTTTCCAAGTGCACCTCCAAACACCCAGCTACTTTTGGTCTTGTGCGGGCGAAAAAAAGTAAATAAAAAAATCACTTCTAAAGGGAAAAAACCTTTAAAAATTCACGCATGGTTCCTTAGCATTTTTAAGAGCAAATTGTATTATTATTATTTTTTTTTCTGTTTTTGGTTTCTTAAAATGAGTGGGCTTAAGTTACCTTGATGAATAAATAAAGTAGGAACCTTGCCAAATTATTTAATCAGTTACTGCCATTGCCTAACGCAAAACTGATAATTAATTAACCAAATGATGATGATGGATAGCCTATGATCTTATGCAAAAAGCTAAATTTAGCCTTTGGGATAAATAAAGTGCTATCTATCTATCTATCTATCTATAAAAAAAGCCATCAGATGTGAGAAAGGCATTGATGACCATTATATGTTATTCCATGTTCACAGGTGAGTTGGGCTGACGTCACAAGCTTGAAATTAGGGCAATGGTAACAAAGTCTGGACCGCTAAACTGTGGAAAATGGACTGATTAAATTCAGAATGCCTCAGGCTTCAAAAAAAGGTCAGCACTGCAATGAACACAAAACAAAAAGTGGAGCAAATGTCAAGCTGTACATGGGTGTCAGGGCAACAGGAAAGTAGTGTGTAGTAGACATGACCAAATCTGTGCCTAAGTGTCTGCCATGATGATAAACAATTTGAGCTGAACACTGGTAGTTTGTTGAATTGCACGCAAAAAGGTGCTATAGACAAGGCAGGCAGAGGCTGAGACCTAGAAAACAGTGAGAAGCCCACACTAGCTAAAAGAAGGCATGTCACGTAAATGAGGAAAAGAGAACAGAGTTTGTGGGATAGCATGTCCAAGAGGTTTATTTTTGTACAATTACAGTAATGTTCCTCCTTTTTGGTAATGCTTTGCCCTTACATTCTTATTGGTATGAGAATGAAATAAGAGCAATCCAGCATTAGGCTGTATTTCAAGTATACATATCATAGTCAAATTAGCTTATTCCAATTCATGTTCACAGTAGGGGCTTAGCCTGTACCTGAAGCTTTGTGTGCAAGGAAGAATATAAGACAGAGGATGGCACCAGTTCATTAAAACAGTCTGTTTACTTTCATACTCATATATAGTATCTATTAGGTCAGCTTAGAATCTACAAACACACACACATCTCCCTGAGCAAAACTCATACAAACACAGAGAAAGCATAAAACCTTTACACAGATAATGGCTTGGCCTGGCATTCAAACCCAGGAATCTGAATCTGCTAACCACAGCTACTCTGTGTTACCTCCTCTCGCTTTCAGAGGCTTAAAAGCCTTATAGGTGACAGCATTTTTTGGACAATGTTACGTTGTTTTTTTACTTTCTGGATTGCTACATAAATATATTTTGGACAATATTTTACTCTGTATATTTAAAATATACCTAATAAATTTATGTCCTAAAAAAGAGTTTTAGGATGTTCAGATTATACATTTCAGTATTATCTGCAGGAGCTACTCAAAGGATGCACTCGTCAAACAATTGTCATCTTTAATTATTACAGTTTTATCCATTTACATGACCCACTAATGGAAATGCCTTTCGTCATGCTTGCGTGTCAGTGAATCACCTTCTGGACTCATCTGAAGTATGTACTAACACCCTGGGTCAAGAAGGATCATTTTTACTATGTCCTCTTCTGTTCCCTCCACAGTGCCGAGAAGATGCCCAGTGAGGGCATTTGACTCTGCCCCTTCTTGTCCCCCAGCTATAAATCCTGAGGCCACGAGAAGGAGGTGTCACTCTGTAAAAAGAGTGCACTGGAAGACAGAGCCCCTACTTCGTGACTGAACACGAAAGTCATTCCAGGCCTGGATGGCAATTTTTGATTTTTGGAAGCATTTTTGTTTCACTTTGTGGCATAGAACAGATATTTTATTCATTTTCTTTTTATTTAAATGGGGACAACTGGGTTAGCACCCCAATGTTTCTCCTTTGGACTTGTACTTCCTCATTTAATGTCTTAACCAGTGCATGCCACTGCCACTCACCCCACCATACATTACATGTGTTTGACATTTGGGAAAAAAGCACCACTTTCTCAAAATACTAAAAATATAGAATCTCTTTACAGCGCCTCATAATCTAATAGGGACCAATACAGTGATTTCTTAATGGGCTTTTCCATTTTGGATGGTCATAATTTCCAAAATGAGTTAGCTCAGTCACATTGGGAGTCAATGGCTGCATTGCAAAGTGAGGATACCTGCTTTAAGTCAAACTGTTAATCTGTAGCTTAATTGGGAGGTGAGGGTTCCCAGAGTCACACTAGGTAGCAGTGCCTGTAATGAGAGATGAAGAGGAATGATCAGAGTCACACTGTGTGTTCGTTGCTTAACTGGAAGGTGAAGAGACCTGATCAGTGTCACTCTGCTGGTCAATGATGGTCTGCTGGAGATTCATCGCTTAATTGGTACGTGAGCAGACCTCCTTCGAATGACATTGGGAACCTCTGCCTGATATGATAAATGAAGAGGGGTGTGTGTGGTTTTCTAAGAGTAACACTGGCTATCATGACTTGAGGGGTCAGGAAACCTGATCAGTCATGGTGGGAGTTAGTGTCTAAACTGGGAGGTGATAAGAAATGATCAGAGTTGCACCATGGGTAGGTGTTTAACTGGGAACTGGGGTGACCTGCTCAAAGTCGCAGTGGTAATTTGTCATACAAGTAGGAAGTGAGGAATATTTTTCAGAGTGACACAGGGCGTCGGTGCCTAAAAATAGTACTATAGGTGACTAAAAATTAAATAAACCAGACTGAGTTTGGTAGCTAAACTTGGAGACAAGGTCACACATGCTGGTGGAGATTCCATCTTGGAGGTGAGGAGATTCACAACAGTACAGAATGAGTGGATTGGTAAAAGATCAGGCAGGTTGTAGTCATAAAGGCAGCCATTTATTGAACTGGGATGTGAGGAGACTGGCTCAGGACTACCCTATGAATGGCTCAAATTGGACATGAGAAGAGTAGTACTTTAACTTACAGCAGATGAACAGACTGCAAGCTTATTATTTTTATTGTTTAAACTATTATGCTTGCAACCTATTTTTTTGTTCCCTTATAATTCTCTGGGCATCTGTGTGTGCAACTGATAGCCAGTGTTGTGTCAGTGATTCCTGAAATGCCTTGGGACTTACTGACATTTGTAAGTCCTATGAGCTCAGTTAGTAATTCACCAAAGACATAATTAATCCAACTTTATTTTTCTGTTACTGCTCATTAGACTGAAACCGAAAAGGTTAGGACTGATGCTCACCCTGTTTTTACATGAAGTAGGGCCATCAGAGACTGGGAATCAAAGTGTCTTACACTATACAGACAGATGACTGACTGCTCCTGTCTTAGGCCTTGGCAGCCTTTGGACATTGTTATGGTTTCTGTCTTTCAGTGTAAAAGGATTGCAAGGCAGTACTGTAATATATTTTTATTACATTATATCGAAAGGTTCCCTGTGTAGAGATAAAGGTGTGCATAGTATATGAGTTCAAGAGCCAAAATATTTCTGCTTTAAAGCTGTGGATGGTAAATATATTTGAATTCCTATCTACTTGTAAGGACCAACACAGTTTCCAAATCACTCATCCATGTGAGCTAATAACTTTAATTACCTTCTGAAGTATTTTGTCTTGATGTTTATAATCACCCTTTTGCTCTTTATAGTCATTCCAGTTTTAATATAAGTGATTGAAGTGACCCGCTACCCATAGAGGCAGTGACCACTATAGATACAGTGTAACTTAAATCAGAAGCCCAGGATTATAAAGATACATACCTGAAGTGGGTTAAAATGAGTAGTTCCTTTACTAGGTAAACAAACTTTATTTATCATGCCACCCTTTATTCTTTTTAAAAACTCCAATAGGTGTAGTAAGGCATTTTTTTTACTGGGACAACCCCACTAAAATGCTTGGATGTTGGTGTGTTTACCTTTTACAGACAATGATGCGTATCATACTGTGTTATACTAGCACTTTGTCATGTAGCTATTCATTTTCAGAAACCATTTATAACTGGATACAAGGAATACCGTAGATCCCGGAATATAAGCCGAGAATTTCGTCCTAGATTTTTGGCTTGGAGTTTGGGGGTCGGTTTATACAACGAGCATCGTTTCAGATTCAAGATTTCCAGCGCAATGCCGGTTTTGCCGATCAATATGGAAGTAAATAATGACGAAACCATAGAGCCATCTTTCAGATGAAGAAGTAACTTCGCATGCCGGTACTTTAAATTAAATAAAGAATTTATTCAAAAAAGTGTTTTAGTTGTTGATTTTATTAATAAAATTTATAATAAATTATCGGGAAGTTTAAAATAAAAATTTTTCTTTTGATTTACGACCAACATCTTGCGTTACGACCCGAATGCGGTCACGTGTATCCGCTTGCGCGATTGTAAACAAACAACCGAGAGCGTTAGTAGCGTCAGTTGGAGCCCAGATACATGTGTTTGTGGATGTAATTTCGGTCATTGCAGTGATTTACCTATATATATAATTCACTAAGACCATGCAAGCAAGACACATAATTGCTAAGGAAGGAAGAGAAGGTAAAGAAAGCGATCACAATCGAAACGAAGATGGAAATTGTGTGGAAATATGAGAGTGCTGTTCGTGTGACCGATCTCGCTAATATGTACAGCATGTCGGAATCCACCATCTCGACAATTTTACAAAGAAAAGATTTGCATAAGGAGGCTCCTTCTAAACAATAACCACCTTCCATTTCATTCTCCTCCTCCTCCCTTCCTGCAGCCCAAAGATGTCAAATTAAATGGTGAGTACAGTATGAAATTGTTGTTTCTAGAATAGAATAGAATGCCTTTTATTGTCACTATACACATCTACAATGAGATTAAAAGCAGCTCCTTCAGTGCAGAAAAAAAGTTCTGTATAGGGCTTGTATGGTTGTATTTTTAGCCTTAGCATAACGCCGGAACTGTGGCCCCGCTTCTGCTTTCTTTCCCTCCTCCATCTGCGTCGTCTCCTAGACCCGACAACAATCCACGGAGAGCCCGCTGGTCTCACTATGTTGTCTGGGATGTTGTGCGTGTGATGAAAAACACTCGAAACAGATGTCTGGCTCTGGACACCGATGTCTATAAGGTTCTGACGGGTGGAGCGGATGTTCGCCGAACCGATCGTGCACAAACAAGGAAAAAAAAAAAGTACAAAAACAACAAAAAAAAAAGTGCACTGAAAAGGAGAGCCCTGAGCCGCTGCGCGCCACCATGCTCCTAGCTTAATCTAGCCTACTTCTGGTAGGCTAGGCACTTTTTATAACTTTTTGGTTAGTACATTAGAAAAATTATTGGTGTTTTGGTAAATTATGCACATTATACAACCCTTTTTATTATGAAAAGGTTAAGTAAGTGTTGCAGTGGGAGGTTCGGAACGCATTATGGATTAGCCTTCGCGAACGAATTAAGTTCTTAAGTCAAGGGTCCACTGTATTGCGTATTTAAGTTAGTCAAATTTATAACGAGTCTCCGGAAATCCACCTGCTGATGTACCGTATTTGTGTATATAGCTCCAACACAAAGGCTTTATTTTACCAAACTTCTCCGCAATCACTTCCTGGTTTCCATCAAAAATGCCGGCAGTCTCAAATTCTCGTCGATAAACATGATAAATATACCTGAAGAGACACTTTTAAGGAAATTTAGAAAATTTTGCTTGGAGAAGGGGGTCGGCTTAAATACCAGTCATCGGCAAATACATGTAATTTAGTAGGTAGAGAAGGGGGTCGGTTATTATACCGAGTCGGCTTGTATTCCGGGATCTACGGTATATCTACTTCAAATGGTCACAACTAAAGACAGCCACCTACATTCATCTGACCCATAGTCTTTTTGACTTGTGAGGAGGCTACAGTTCCAGAAAAATACAATATCGGAGATGAGACATACAGGTAAATTCAAAAAAGAATGCAGGCAAGGCAGAAATCAAGCCAGAGTCAACAAAGTAATTCTATCAAAATGCACACAAATAAGAAAACCCAAATGACATACTAAGAATATTCTGTTATTCCAACTATTAATACTTGTTAATGCATGATACTGTAACATGTGGAAAATAAGTGTTTATTTAGTTGAATCAACACTTGAATACATAAAGAAATAGTCATTCTGCATTTTATAAAATGTATTTTTTAAAAGGGATACAAACACGTCTGACCTTACAACCTCGGCCAATGACATGCACAGTAAGACACTGCTTTGGGCATTCCACTTACATCTTGAATCAGTGGAAATGGGAAAACAGTGAGATGAGAACTGTTGGTATGACAGTCACCTCAAAATGCCTCAAAACTGCAGAAATGCCTCAAAACTGCAGAAATGTATAATCCAGAAGCAGAAAAAACAAGTGAAGAACAACATTATGGACAGCTATATTGGTTATACTTACAACAGAATTTTCCATTAACTGGTCAAATGATTTGGACTGCATTGGGTGCCACTTAATGACACACTGGAAATTTTAGATTGCTTCACTCTTCCATCTATTCCTTCATTTCCTGATTGAACCACCTTAATTCAAGCTTAGAATCCCAAGAAACCACAAACAAATCTGCCAACATTAGGCAAAAGACAGAAATTTATCCTGGACAAGAACACTAGTCCACCTCAGTTGTAAGTCACTTATATTGAGAATATTCAGATTCACCAATCAATGTAACCGTCTTGTTTTTTTGGAATATGGAAAGAAACTGGAGTATATGGAGATAAAACCCCATAATGATAATGGCTTGATCGGATTTTGAACCTTAGACTTTGGGGCTGTGAAGCAAGAGTGCTAACTGTTGATCATGAAAATAATCATTCACCATAATTAATTCAGAGTAATTATTTCCTGTTCTCATTTCCAATTTATTTCTATTTAGGAAGAATAGAATGATTTCATTTACTAATATGTCTTATGGAAAAATAAACCCAATATTAACATGTTTTAAGTATCCAAAAACTAAAGTATTTACAGTCTTTTTGACCTTAGTTCACTTTTACCCTTCTTGGTGTTCCTCAGAAAATCAGCATCAACTTTGTGCACATTTAGTATTGAGTCCTGCCCTTTGGCATAGGCAATGCTCTGTGTCAGTCAAGCAGATACTGAGGCACAGTAAAGTGCCATCTGGTAGTTTCCATGGTGTTATGCCATGCATAATTAGTAACACCTGCATGTTTAAATTCCAGCATGCCATTTTAAAGAATGCTTAAACTAGAAAACCAGTGCCCAAGTCCAGGGGGTAATTTGTGCTTCTGCTCATCATTATTTAAAGCAACTAACAAAAACCTACGTAGTAGCAATGTACAAAACAGGAGAAATATGTATTAAAATTTTAAAAGTATAGAAAAGCACTTAGGAGAAAGGTTTAGATTCAAAATTTGCATCCAATAATTATATATCATTTGTGAGACAGACATTAACATCAAGTTGAAAAAGATAGGGTTGTTGCCTTCTTCTTAAACACAGCACACTTCTATTGCACATTTTTCCTCAATTTAGGAAGTAGCTAGCATGTGGCTGACATCTCGTTGATCCAATCGAGTATCTTCTGACTTTCCCATTTTGCACCTGAATATTTTATTTCACTCCCAGTGTGGATCCCTACCCTGTGCCCACCCTCACCCTAGTCCCTAAAACACAGCTGAAATGCCCTATCACTCTTGGGGTGGGTTAATAGGCTTTACTTTCTAGTGGCCATCTGGTTTTCAAGATCTTCAAGTCGTGCTGTCATCTGAGCAAGTAGAAACCATTAAGGAGTTTAAACAGAAGAAGCATTTCAAAACCTACATTCTTTGCTCAACAAAGATAATTCTTCAATGCATATGGTCTAAATAATCCCACAATAGCCCTGAAAAGAATGCCTCACACACAGCTAAGATTAGAATTCCAAACATTTTTTTAGTTTTGTTGAATAAATGCTACAGTTGCTGCAGGATGCTGCAGTTCACTGATGTTACTTTGTAGGCAGTTTCAGCGGAAACTATTTACACACACACGCACATGCACACCACACACATAGCATCATGTCAAGTTCTTTTAATTGCAAACCTTCATTTAAACATTAATCTTCAGTAACAACTTAGTCCATTACAAAGTTTCTAGCTCAGAAAATCTGTGCACATGTCAGCATCCCAGGAAAGGATGCCAGCCTATCACATAGAGCAGTGGTTCCCAAACTCAGTCCTGTTTTGTTTCAACCAGATTCACAGTCAGTGATGATAATCAATAACAACTGATCTCATTTAATCAGCTGGTCTTTTTTACTCTTCTCTTATTCTTCATTCAGAAAAACAGTGTGGTTTTTACATTTATAAGACATTTATATATATATTTCTATTTTTTTTCTAAAGCTACAAAAGCTTAACTCTCTTTTGTTGTTTTCCTATTATTTTCCCCTTTTCCTGTGTAGTTTGCTCCCTTCCTTTATCCCTAATAGTGACAATTAACAACCAGCATAGCAGACACCCGGGATGATGAAAGCAGCAACGACTTCAGTGTTAGACTCGCTAGTAAATAATCAATTAAATAACCCAAACACCTGGACAAGCAGAATGAAGATTACATTGAAAATACTGTTAATGACTTAAAAAAACCCCTACACATTCCCCATATAACTGCTTATTACATTTTAATAAAAATCTACCAAACGTAGTTTGTAATTTGTACATTGACTCCAAAACACAGAAACTGGGAAATAATGACCCACTTAATTAGGCTAAGAGTCCAATGACAAACAGAAGTTGGTTGGAACAAAAACCTGCAGCCACAGTAGGTCCCCAGGACTGAGTTTGGGAATCACTGACATAGAGTCATCATATACACACCCAGAATTATATGAGGCTAAATTAGAATTGTTTATTAGCATAATTTAAATGTGTTTGGGATGTGGGTAGTAAAACTAAGTACCAGGAGAAAACCAAAACAGACACAGAGAGAAGTCCCGGATCCTGGACCTGTGAGGCAGCATCGCAAAACACTTTATCACTATTACTCATATAAAATTTAATTTACAAGGAAACCTGCAAAAAAGGAATTTTTAATGATTACTTACCTTCTTTAGAAGCAACCATTAATATATAGAATGTTGCTAAACTAGACCTAATTTTTTTTTCTAATAGTAAAATAGTATATCACACATGGAAGAAGATGATCCACTGTGGCAACCCCTAACGGGAGCAGCCAAAAGAAGAAGAAGTACAATAGTGTATCACAATGTGTGTAGGACATGTCAAGGGAAGTTATGCTTGAGTTATATAACGTATTTGTGAAGCTGCCCTTGGAGTACTCAGTTTCTGGTGTTCACATTAGAAAATAAGATGTAGAAGCGCTAGAGAAAATCTAAAGAAGAGAGACTAGGGTGATATCAGGACTGCAAAGCATTAGTTATGAGATGAGACTGAAGGAGTTGAACCTTTTCATTTTAAGCAAATGTTGACTACAAATTGACATGATCGAATGTTTAAAATAATGAAAGGAATTAATACATTGGATCTGGGCTGTTACTTTAAAATAAATGCTACAATAAGAACACGGAAATTTTTAGACTCTTAAAAAGGGCAAATTTCACACAAATGAACATTATACATCTATACTAACAAATGGCAAAGCCCTCACTGACTCACTCACTGACTGACTGACTGACTGACTGACTGACTGACTCATCACTAATTCTCCAACTTCCCGTGTAGGTAGAAGGCTGAAATTTGGCAGGCTCATTCCTTACAGCTTCCTTACAAAAGTTGGGCAGGTTTCATTTCGAAATTCTACGCGTAATGGTCATAACTGGAAGTTGTTTTTCTCCATTTACTGTAATGGAGTTCAGCTGGAGGGGCGGAGTTTCATATGACATCATCACGCCTCTCACGTAATCACGCATTACGTAGAAAGCCAGGAAGAGCTACAAAACGCGCTTTAGAAAACATGCATTATATAATTAAGAAGGCAGCGAAACAATTAGAAGCGAGCGA
>JANRMT010062856.1:37633507-37659608 GCA_026402145.1 Polypterus bichir lapradei
TTTTTTTTTCAGAAATTAAAAGAGCTTGAGTTTACAATATTCATGTCCATGTCTATTATTTGATTCTGTCGCCCACTAAAACCCTTTTAAATTAAAAAAACACATTTGCGATTTGGGGCAAATTTACATGTGCGATTACATACGATTAATCAAGATTAATTATTACACAGCCTCTAATTAATTGGATTAATTTTTTTAATCGAGTCCCACCCCTAATATATATATGTAGATATATATGTAGATTTGTATATATATATATATATATATATGTGTATATACAGTATATATGTAGATATGTATATGTATATATATGTATATATGTGTTTGTGTGTATATACAGATGGAGCCACGTCAAATAGCCGCGGCCGTGTGAATGGCGTGCGAATGGCGTACGGCTGCCCTATGCACGCCGTGATCCCCCCCTCCCTCTGCTGACAGAAGGCGTGTCAAGATTTCACAGTAAACACGCCCATTCATGCCCTATTTATTCATTTACCTGGTTCCACCACTAGATGGCGCTTTGTTCTCAAGCACTCGTTAACACACGCCAGCAATTTAGCTGCGCTGAGTTGCAATCACGTGATTTTAACAACCCACCCCCTCCCCCGCCGAACTGACGCTACTAAACTGCACTACAGAGATTAAGATGGCGGCTTAATGGACTATTCACGGTAAGTGGTGACTTTATTTATTTATTTATTTTTATAAAATTTGTTTGGGGTAGTTTACAGATTATTTCCTTGTTTAGTTTTTTATTGGCCGTTTTGAAAATCACTGGCAGCACCAGCAGCGGTCAGATATAACTTTAGATAACTTAATGGTCTGTTTACCAAGTCTGGAGTTAACATTACAGCTTACTGTCAGTGTCACAAACTCACAATGTCACTCCTCTTTTAATCAAAAAGACGCTTTGCAGCAAAATATAATTTATCAGTATATTAAATGGAACTAGGTAAAATACACCGTAATGTAAAATACTGTACATAGCCTGCATTTGTATTCCGTATCTACAATGATCGGTATAGATAAATTACAGACGTACCGTGTCTTTAAGGATTGTTAACCCAGATAGCACACACACGTCGCGGAGACGTCTATGCGACGTCATCTTTTTCATCTGGCAGATGTCTGGCAGAGGGCGTTTGTCTTTAAGGATTATTAAGGATGTCTTAAAAAATATTTTACTAACTAGTTTTCTCGACATTTCCACTTTATTCTCGACATTTACGTCGAGAATAAAGTCGACATTTCCACTTTATTCTAATAGTTTATTTTGTCAGTAGAATGTCGCAAACTAAACTTCATCTTAAAATGAATGTTTAATTTACTAGATTTTCTCAAACCCCGTCATTAATTAATGTAGCACATTAAATGCTTTATATTAAGTGTTCCTCGACCCAGTTGTTAATCTCTATGCGCTTCTTAAACTGACTTCCTCTTGCACTGAGAGGCGCAGACAGCGATCGCTGCACATTGACTTCATGATAATCCTGCTCTAAGAACATTCAGAATACTAAGAGAAATGCTTGATATCTTCTTCACGATGAAATGCATTAAAGCATTATTAAACATGGGTGGCGGGGGGCACAGTGGCGTGGCTATAGAGCTGCTCCCTTGCATTAAGGGGTCCCCAGTTGTATGTTCAGTGTAGTGAACTTTATGGCAGGTGTGACGAGGCTCCAAAAAACTGGATACATGAATGGGTATTGCACAGGTTTAACTTAAATATGGTGTAAATATTGGGCTCGTGATGTGGTGGTCGGAGACACGAACGCAGAATTCAATGGATGTTCTTCTGAGCGGGCTTTCTTTATTGCATGCTGTGGTGCCAACACATCGCAGGGTGAATACGTGGAACACATAAAGTAGCAGGGTCAATAATACATAACAAAACCCCACAACCTACATGTCTTTGAAAGGAAACTGAAGCACACCGAGTAGACCCACCAGAAAAAAACATGCAAACTCAAGGCAGGTAACACCCGGGACCCCCTTGCTGCGAAGCAGCAGCGCAACCACCACGCCACCATGCCCCCATATGCTTTAATACATTTTAAGTTCTGAAAACTCTGAGGTCTAAGTTTATAACTTGTTTTAATTTCACAAAGACGTTTATCGTGTGGTGATTGGTTATGTGCAGAAAGAAAAACCAAGGATAGGAACTGGGGGTTTAGTACGTCAGATAGAGACAGCGCGCATGCAATAAAGAAAGCCCGCTCAGAAGAACATCCATTGAATTCTGCGTTCGTGTCTCCGTCCACCACATCACGAAGCCAACATTTACACGATATTCCAGTTAAACCAGTGCGATACCCATTCATATATCCAGTTTTTTGGAGCCTCGTCACACCTGTCATAAAGTTCACTACACTGAACATACACCTGGGGACCCCGTAATGCACGGGAGCAGCACTACAGCCACGCCACCGTGCCCCCCGCCACCCGTGTTTAATACATGCTTTAATGCATTACATCGTGAAGAAGATATCATGCACTGTATGTTAGTATTCTGAATGTTCATAGAGCAGGAATATCATGAAGTCAATGTGCGGCGATTGCTGTCTGCTGTCTGTGTGCAAGAGGAAGTCAGTTTAAGAAGCGCATAGAGATTAAAAACTGGGTTGGGGAACACTTAATAAAAAGCATTTAATGTGCTACATTAATTTATGACGGGGGTTTGAGAAAATCTAGTAAATTAAACATTCATTTTAAGATGAAGTTTAGTTTGCAACATTCTACTGACAAAATAAACTACTAGAATAAAGTGGAAATGTCGACTTTAATCTCGACATAAATGGCGAGAATAAAGTGGAAATATCGAGAATAAAGTCAACATGTCGACTTTAATCTCGACATTTTGATTTTTTTTCTTCACTGTGTCCGTATTTTTTTTTTCACCGTGGCCCTAATACGCTTCCGTATCATCATGGGTTGTGTATTGAGTGATTTAACAAATCTGTTTTATCAATCGGTTTGTTGTTTTTTTTTTTTACCACGTCATCTATTTATGAAACTACAGTATGTTGACAATACAAGAACTGCCTGTACAGTATATTAAAGATACGGTATAGGGCTTCCTGGACACTGCAGTTAACTGAAGCATCTCCATCTGGCGGGATTATACAGCATTGCAACCATCTTTTTAGAAAGCGCATGGGGGCGTTTATGGGGCGGGGCATCATTAACTGCGTCATCGCGGGGGATAACATTCCGTGCACGGATCGTGCATGGTCCTGTCATGGACCTGTCATGCTCCAGGCGGCTGTTTGACGTGGCTCCCACTGTATATGTGTATATATGTATATATATGTGTGTGTGTGTATATATATATGTGTATATATGTATATATATTTATATGTATATATATATATAAATATATATATATATATATATGATGTGTATATATATGTTTATATATGTGTGTGTGTGTGAGTGTATATATATATATGCCAGCAACACTCATGACAATGACAAAACAATTATATTGTCAATCATGTTACGTTATTATTAAAATGTTTCCTTTTCTTTTTAGTTCTCTGCTGCCAAACGCGGGTATTTTGCTATGTATATATATATATATATATATATATATAGAGATAGATAGAGAGAGAGAGAGAGATGACAACAACACTCATATCAATGACAAAACAATTACATTAACAATCATGTTACGTTATTTTTAAAATATTTCCTTTTCTTTTTCATAACTTCTTTAACACACTACTTCTCCGCTGCGAAGCGCGGGTATTCTGCTAGTATGGAATAAATCATTAAGTAGTTAGGTGGAGAGTGTGACTTTAGTGAGCTTCAAATCTCGGCTTGATCTGATTTTTACAATCTAAGTAAACAGGCTGGCCAAGCTTGATGGACTGAATGGTCTGTTCTTATCATAATCTGAGTCCGTCTGGTATCCGGATATTATTCTAATAATTAGTTTAGAAAGCCAACATCATTTGTGCTTATTATGAAAACATGCTAAGCAAAGACTTCTTTACCCCATTCTCTTTTGAATAATATTTTTTAATGTAAAACCTTTGTCATACTTGGCCCAGTATGTTTATGACAAATAAACCAAAGAGATGAATTCCTAGAAATCAGCTTTTTTCCTGCCTAGAGCTGAGGGTGATATGGTACAAGGTAACACGTTACTGTGATCTTAATTCAATTCAGTTTAAATTCAAAAAATCCCATCACAGTTACTGACTTCACTGTAGTTTTGTTATTTATGTTTCTGGGCTGATAATATGAACTATTAATGTCTTGAAAGACAGGCATTCCATCTTACGTAATGTCTGAGTAGGTGAACATGGCTACCTAATCTGTGTCCCCTGCCCAATTTGCATTGTTCTTCCAGAAAATTTTCAAACAAGCATAGAACATGATTAATTTTTTCAAAGCTGGGTGATCTACACATTGTGATATTTTATGATATTACATGACAGTTCATTTTACTTTGGGGTGTTGTTGAGGTTGACTTTGTCTTTATTAAGTTCTAAAGATTTTGGGCTTTACTTTATAAGATAAGAAGTTTTCAGTTTTACAACATATTGAGAAGATATAATTAACAGAGAGAAGTTAATTTTACTTTAAGCGAGATGGACCAAAGTGAAACAAGGTGTGCATCTGGGAACTTCAAGAATTAAATGTTAGCAGCATCAACATTTTTGTTCATTGACATGTAAAGCCTCTTCATCAAAGAGCTCATAAAAAAGCCTTTGATATTCAAGAGATTAAAAAGACCATGTGTCATAAAACATAGTGGTATATCCCAACATACGTACATTTTGATTTTTTCTGACACTTCTCTTTAGCATTCCTGTGAAATTGGAGGAGAAGTGTGCATACAGGTAAAGTAACTAAATCTTTACATTAACTGCCAGTGAATGTAAGATAGTTATTTATAAAATGTAAATGCTTTATTTTGATTACTTAAGGAACATTAAGACACAGGTAGAAACTGAGAGACATGGGTGTATTGATTGTGTTACACAATAAACATGGCAGGTAGCTGGCCCATTCCAATCAATAAATGCTCTTATCTGCTGGCTACTATACTAGCAATAACAACACTGTTTGCTGACTGTGTTTTTAAATTTATTTTAAATTATTATTATTTTTTTAATATGAATTCTGTTTGTGAACTAAAACCCTCTACTTGCTGGTTCATGTTTGAAAGGGCGCAGGAAAAATGTAAGTTCTGTTGTTTACTCTTTTTTACGATGAATTCACGTTCAATGTTATTGACTATTTCCATCTAACTGAAATAATGAAAGTATATGTGGGTGTCATCCTTGTGCCTTTCAGTCAGTACATAACTGCAAGAGTTTAGAGAGTAACATAAAAGTAAAATAAGTAGATGACTTTTGGCAGCAAATAATGATATAACTAATATAATATAATTAGTAATTTGTAAAGTATTGTGTTCTTTGAGTAACTACCCCAACTCTTGCCCCCATCTGGAAAATTGTTAGGTTGAGTTTTCCAGTATATTTTATAAATTCATAACCTCAGCTTTGAAATTTACTGGGGAATTCCAAGAATAGCCTGAATGATTGAAACAGGCTATTATGTGTGTGTGTATGAGGATTTTTTTACTTTTCTGTTATTTCCTGAGTTCACCAGAATTGTTCCAAATCTACTGGTTTGGAGAGGAGGAATGAAGTAAATTGAACCTAAAGAACTGAGAATTTTAAAAGTTGAAAAAAAAATTGTAAGTAACACACAAGCAAAGGCACTTCAACAAATTATTCCTGGATTCAAAAAGGATATGTTTTTTGGAGAGTTGCTCCAAAGTGGATAATGTGTTCTCCTGAAATTCCACCAGACTCTCGCAGGCACAGGGGTCCTTCACTTCAACTTCCCCTTGACTCTCCTCTGAAATAACACAGGCAGAACAGATTAGGGTAAAGCTTAGAACAAAAAGGAACAGAGAGCTAATTGTTTACAGACACTTTGATCGTCTCCATGAACAATAAAAATTCAAAACAGAACACGTAGAGAAGCCTTGCTGTGCTCATTTAAATTACACGAGAGCCAGCCACAAAGTTGCAGACAGCTAATTTTCTTTTTAATCAGTAAAACATGCAGATAAGTAAGTTATTCTGACTAGAATGTTTCCATTATCCATCCACCCATCTATCCATCCCTGTCCCTGCATATTCTGTCCATTTCAGGCTCATCGGCCCATGTTATGCAAATATGCTATATGGCTTTGAAATAACATCATAAATTGCAGAAAATGGAGCAAACCTCCACAAATATTGAGTTTCAAGTTGTCTGCAATTTGATTTATTGCAATGAAGTCAGTGGTATAGAAGAAGTGCTTATCCACTGGATCTGATGCAATCACCCTGAGCTCTTCCTCCACAGCTTTTCCCACACCAACAGCATACATGGTAATGCCTGTAATGAAGAAACAGACATTGTTAGTGCAATATTTCTGAACAGTATTCAATAAAAGAAATTAAAACACTCTCATAACAACATCATGATTATGTTTAAACACATTGTTCTTGGCCTAGGCACAAGTCTACTCATTTAAATGCAGGTCTTACAGTAATTAAGGCTATACCCTTAATTCACCTAATCACCTAATTTGAATAGGTGCCACATTTATGAACAAAATTAGTTCTCTGCTTAAACGTCAGAGGTGCCAGCTTGATCTAATTAATACTTATACTAAGCTTAAACCCATGTTCCAAACCTCCTTTATCTTGATTAGTACTGCAGAAGCTGCAGTTTGTCCATGTTGCAATAGCTGCAAAAACATCCATCATTGATTACATTTAAACAAGAAGCAGTCACTAATGTTTTCTTAAACAACTTAACCTCATGAGCATCATTTAAAATTAGCAAAAACATAAACTGATTGAATATTATTTTTTATTGATATTTTCTCATTTATCAAAATGAATATTCAATGATATGTGTGCCTATTACCTGTTTCGAAGCAACACTTCATCTTGAATTTTATTAAATTGTCTCAAGTTGTCATGAGATTAAATTTGTTTTATATTTTTCTGTGCCCTCCAAATATACTGGATATGTTGTTCTGGGGGGTTTAGAGGTCAAGGAATGAAATTGTCTGATTTTTTCCCTCTCTTCCCTAGAAAGGTCATCTCATATTATTTCAGGGAGAATCTGGTCTCTATAGTATACAAGCGTTATAACAGGGATTTGCAGAACAAACTTGTCAAAGCAGAAAGTGATACAAAAGTAACAGTATCCATGGCACCTTTACAGTGAACAAAATAAAACAAATGCATACCGTAAGTTAAAGAAAATAAATAATTGGTAATATACTTTAATCAGTATTGAACACTGTCAAATTAGGTGGTAAACTGGTGAATCTTTTTTACATTTAAGTTTAAATAAATGGTGTTATCTATGTGCTTCTCAATTTGAACAATTAATTAATAATCTTAAAACACTACACACTCATCATTAACAAAACTCGCTGAAAGAGAAATGAACTGTACTGGCAAATGTCCTAACATAACATTCACAGTCCAGTTTCATTCAATTCAGAACTGTGGTAAACGAAGCCCATGCCAGCAGAATCCATTGTAGAAACCACTAGCTCTCACATACCCACCGAGACAATTTGGAATTGCCTGTCAACTAACATGTCTTTGGAAAGCTGGTAGGAAAACCAGATTGACAGGTGGACATTTTGGCCAAGTAGTGCAGGAATATGTAAATCCACACTGATATCATCAAGGTGTAGGATCTGAAACCAGGATGGAGGCTTCATGAGACACTGGGTCATCATACTGCCTAGAAAACAACTTTGTCATTGTTTTCATTTAAAAATACTAATTTTTCTGTGTTTCTATTGCTGAAATATAATTTGCAAAATACTCATTATGGTGGCATCCATTTGTTTAATATATTTAGGACTAAACTGCTGAATGGTGCTTTATACTTTTTTTAATTTTGAATGCCACAAATATTTATTGTGGGTATTATGTATTTTGTATAATAAAATAAAATATTTCACTGAACATGTGTATATGCAAAAAATAGCAAAAAAAGTGTGCACATATTTTTTGTAATTGTATGTTACTTATTGCAGGTAAAATGAGTGTGACTCAAAATAGTGCATCTATATTCCACTTATAACAGTACATAGAGAATGCCCTTCATCAAAATTATTCTTTTATTCATTTTCCATGTCATTTATGGAGAAGTGCCCATCTATTACATTATTAAACATAACTACACTACCAAATAAAATGATATTGGTCAAATAAGACTTACCAATCAAACTACCAATAAAACATGTCTATGAGGGCAAACAGATCATTCAGAGAAAAATTCACAAGAAATGCATGAAAAGTCCACTCAAACAGAGACAAGGCCAATATTTGTAGAATAAAGTCACTATTCCTTTTGCATGTCATGAACAGTGACTAAAGGAGCTTGTGATCAGGAAGGACATCCTGTTGTAAACACATCTGCTCCAATATACCCAAAATTTATAGGGCAACTGGCCCACCTGGGTGAACCCAGAAAATGGCAATTAAACTGGCATAACTGTGCCACCATGCATTAAAGCTGCCAGTTTTAAACAGACTTTGCCAGGACTGAATGAAAATATCTCTCTATTATATAAAAAAAATCCTTGGACAAGACGAGACTTGTTATCCTGGGACAAGATAAAACTTTCAAGTCCCACAAGACAAGACTTTGTGCCAAGAGATTTAACCACGACCGGGCTGGAAATAAAAGACAAAGAGTAAAAGACAAAGTAGAACGCCATAAAGAGGTTCAAAAACGTTGGCGCAATACACATGCAGAGCAGGTTAGAAATAATGAAAGTACTAAAATTCAAAAGTCTCAAAAAACTGATAGTAAAGATCGCATTAACAAAAACAAATGGAAATTATTACTCAGCGCAATAACGGAACAGCGAAAAGGCATCGAATATATGGACAAAGGTGATATGACAGAAGTATGTAGATATTGTTCGGCTTTAAAAATTGAGACTTGTAGATCGTCTAATTCGTGTTGCCATCAAGGAAAAGTAATGTTTCTTCCCAATGAGCAGGCGTATCCGTGAGAAATAAAAGATTTGTTATTGGACTCCTGGGCTAATTAAGTAATGTGCTTTTCCCAAGTTCTGTGTTTTGGGAACAATATAGAAATTAGAAAACAGTTTGGTACAAAAAAAACATCTACCAAGCAGTTATATTGGAATGTATTTTTTTTCTTTTTAACAATATTTTCATCTTGATTTTCATTCTACTTTTCTAGGTGTTTGTTGTGATGTAACATTTTGCATATAAGTTGATAAATATTTTGTATGTCTTTATTTGTAATTTAGGCAAAGCAATGTTACATTAGTGAAAAGCATTCATGTTTACAACCCTCCCCCCCCACCAGGAATGGGTCTTTTTGAATTTTACGACAGAGTTGGGGGAGGATGTACCTTAAACCAGTTTGGTGAGTGTTTCTCTGCTAATGTCTTTCAACCCTCACAAGAAAGCCAGGCTGCCTAACATATGGTCTTGGGGGTGGCAGGTTTTAAGATGTTGTATTCCCCCATTGGTCTGAAGTATGGCTGTTTGGAATTGCCTTGTATCAGAAGCCTTTAAGTACCATGATGTCCTATTGGCTCTAGGGGTTGAACAGAGAATCTATAAATCTGCTTGCTCAACCACATTCTCTCTCTCTTACTAACCTCTGATGATGAAGAAGCATCTCTCTCTTACTAAATTATGATGAAGAAGCATCTCACACCATGAACTGACAGGAACAACACAATGAAGAGCACAGCTCGGCTGCCATATTGAACAGCAATATATATATATATAGCAAAAGCAGAAATATTTCTAAATGTCTTATGAATGTAAAAATCATGCTACTGTGCTTTTCTGAATGTAGAGTAAAAGAAAAATACCAGCTAATTAAATGAAATCAGTGTTATCAGGTGTTGCCACTTATTAGGAATCCGGTTGGAACAAAAACCTGCAGCTACAGTGTGCCCCCAGGACCGAGGTTGGGAAACACTGCCCACAGTTTCATTTTGTCTTTCAGTGCAGGATTAATATAAATATTATTTCCTTTTGATTGATTAATGCTGAAGAATATTTCCAGTTATGCTGTTTTATGGGTCCACAAAAAAAAAGAAAATCTTTGGTTAACTGCAAGACTTCAGTGGTATTCTTTTGTTTTTTTATATCTTTTGCATAATGGTCAGACTGAAATTAAACTAACTGTTTTCTCTAATATTCTAATGTGTATCCCAATTAAGAACATTCAGAATTTTATAAAATAAGAAATTTTAGGAGCATATTAGGTACACAAATAAGAGCATAACAACATAGGAAATTTGACAAACAAGAGGAAACAATTCAGTTCATGAAGCTTATTCAACTAATAGGTACGCTGTCCCTAAATTTTATCCAGATACATTTTAAACGTCATCAGGCTTTCTGCTTCAGCTGTATGTAATGGTAGGTTGTTCCAGATTCACACAACTCAAAAAGAAAGTGCTCCTGGCTTCAGTCTTAAATGCACTTCCCCTTAACTTCCACTAATGTCCTCGACTACACGATTCACAGTTAGTTTAAAGAATTCTGCTGGATTTGCTTTACCAATACCTCTGAGAATTTTGAAGACCTGGATTAGGTTCCCAAGCAGTCTCATCTGCTCGAGATGAAACAAGTGTAGTTCTCTGGTCTGTCAAAGTACGACAAGTTCTTACGTTCTGGGATGCACATGGTTAATCTTCTCTGCACAGTTTCAAATGCTGTTATATCTTTGTTGAAGTATGAAGGTCTTTCTTGTAGAGTAAATGTATTAAATGTTTTACATTCTAAATATTAAAAAATGGCCCTGCTATGGACTGGTGCCCTGTCCAGGGTTTGTTACTACCGTGAACTCTGTGCTAGGTGGGATAGGATTCACACCTCGTGATACCATGGTGTTGATTAAATGGATTATAAAGTGACAAGACATTATTTACATGTATAAAATGTTTTAAAGGGGAAAGAAGAAAAAAAAGGCAAGAAGATGAAGAAAACAAATGGAATTAGGTAGAGATGTTATTAAAAACAGGCAAAAAGTCAAAACCCAGAAAGACTAAAGCAAACAATCATCAAAGACTTCAGATCTAAAAAATATGAATTTAAACTCAAACACAGAGCAGACAATGGTGATAATTATTACATCTCCTGAGGAGCACCCTATAGCTTCTATTAATGCTATGAAAGGGTTGGTAGAAAGAAAGGATTCCAAAACTAGGGCACTAAGATGATTATGTCACCATTTTAAATACCAATGATATGATAGCATCACACACCAGGCCCAAATGACCAGCCAAGAGTTTGCACCACAAAATTTCAGTTCCTAGACACGAACGCCCTCACAAAATGGCAACATGATTGTTACAATGTAGTCATCATTTTAGCTTGTTAGGCATATTTAGATATATTTCACTACTGTATACTCTTTTGTATTAGTTAATACTTTCAAATCTCATGGGTTATCCATCCATCCATCCATCCATCCATTATCCAACCCGCTATATCCTAACTACAGAGTCACAGGGGTCTGCTGGAGCCAATTCCAGCCAACACAGGGTGCAAGGCAGGCAACAAACCCCGGGCAGGGTGCCAGCCCACCACAGGGCGCGCACACACACACACACCCCCAGCACACACTAGGGACAATTTAGAATCGCTAATGCACCTAACCTGCACGTCTTTGGACTGTGGGAAGAAACTGGAGTACCCGGAGGAAACCCATGCAGACACGGGGAGAACATGCAAACTCCATGCAGGGAGGACCCAGCAAGCAAACCTGGGTCTCCTAACTGCGAGGCAGCTACACTACCCATTGAGCCACCATGCTGCCATCTCATGGGTTAGTTATATTTTATTATTTTCAATTTGTTTTTTTTATGGGTGTCCCATTGTTAAGATGCTATTTCTGATGTCTGGGGAGCTTGGTTCAGGAAGTTATGCTATGTGACATCACTGGCACAACACTTTATAAGTTGACGCCGTGGGCCCATTACTATCTGCAACTCTGGATAACACAAACTTATGCAACTTTGTGCAAGTTATTTTAGGGAATTCTGACACTAAAAATCCTTTTCAAGTTCAACTTTTGGTTAGAATTTTGACTTTGGCAACTGTTACTGTGACTTTCTAGTTTTAGTTCACTCATTTCTAGTTAGTGTCTCCTGGGGCCTCATGTATAAACGGTGCGTACGCACAGAAATGTTGTGTAAGAACTTTTCCACATTCAAATCGCGATGTATAAAACCTACACTTGGCATAAAGCCACACACTTTTCCACGGTACCTCATACCTTGTCGTACGCAAGTTCTCCGCTCGGTTTTGCAGACTGGCGGCACCGAGAGTCAAAGCCGCGCTACTGTTCCTGTGTGGTTACACCTTATTTTCCTGACGCGGCTTTATAAATACACTGAAACTAACCGCATATTGTTTATTAGTGTAATTCACCTGATTGTAATTAATCTGTAACAATATAATGGTCCAGGGAATAGACATAGTATTCCAAATACCATAACTGCTTTAGTGTTGTTACTCTCACTGCACTTTCTTCTTCATTTCAGCTGCTCCCGTTAGGAGTTGCCACACCGGATCATCTTTTTCCATATTACTCTCACTGCACCACTCGGAGTATTTATATCACTGTATCGGAGTGTGAATCACAGCAGCAGCTGATCGGAAAGAGAATTATCGGTATACAGCTTCAAGCAGACGCTGTCTCAGCCACGGCAAAATGTTTCAAAGCCTTTCCTGTACGGACCTCGCGGTTCAGAAACAGTTTCATCCCAAGAACTTTAAACGCACTTAATCAATTGCTCCTTGTAGAACTGCTTGTACTTATAAGTACAGTACAATCACCCCACTGTAAACTTGCACTACAGTTATAATATCGCACAACCTGAGCCACTTTATAAAGTGCATATTTACATATGATGACGATATAATTTTTAAGATGAAATGCAGCAAAATATGTTTATTATATTATACAGATAAAACTTTAACTTCATTTAAATAATCTATATTCTTCACTGGGACTGTCGTGAAGGATAGAATAATTAAACATGTACTACGAAGATATTTCAATGTTCCTTAAACGTTTTGAAGAATCGGCGCTCTAAGCTTACAGATGGCTTAACTTCTATTACAGAGCTGATTGTGTGGTGATTGGGTATTTAGGGAAAGAAAAGCAAGGACTGCAGTGGCTGCTACGCCAATATATCTATACTAATAAAAGGCAAAGCCCTCACTGACTGACTGACTGACTGACTCACTCACTCACTCACTCACTCATCACTAATTCTCCAACTTCCCGTGTAGGTAGAAGGCTGAAATTTGGCAGGCTTATTCCTTACAGCTCACTTACAAAAGTTAAGCAGGTTTCATTTCGAAATTCTACACGTAACGGTCATAACGGATGATAACGGTCGACAACGTCCGCCATGTTGAACTTTCTTATTTATGGCACCATCTTCACGAAATTTGGTAGGCGGCTTCCCTGCGCTAACTGAAACCGATGTATGTACTTATTTCGATGGTATGACGCCACTGTCGGCCGCCATATTGAACTTTCCAACGTCACTAATTTTCCAACTTCCCGTGTAGGTAGAAGGCTGACCCCATCTTCACGAAATTTGGTAGGTGGCTTCCCTGCGCTAACCAAAACCGATGTACGTACTTATTTCGGTGGTATGACGCCACTGTCGGCCGCCATATTGAATTTTCCAAACATCACTAATTCTCCAACTTCCCGTGTAGGTAGAAGGCTGAAATTTGGCAGGGTCATTCCTTACAGCTTACTTACAAAAGTTAAGCAGGTTTCATTTCGAAATTCTACATGTAACGGTCATAACGGTCGACAACGTCCGCCATGTTGAACTTTCTTATTTATGGCCCCATCTTCACGAAATTTGGTAGGCGGATTCCCTGTGCTAACCGAAACTGACATATGTACTTATTTCGATGGTATGACGCCACTGTCGACTGCCATATTGAACTTTCCAACATCACTAATTTTCACAATGTCCGCCATGTTGAACTTTCTTATTCATGGCCCCATCTTCACGAAATTTGGTAGGCGGCTCCCCTGCGCTAACCGAAACCAATGTACATACTTATTTCGGTGGTATGACGCCACTGTCAGCCGCCATATTGAACTTTACAACGTCACTAATTCTCCAACTTCCTGTGAAGGTAGAAGGCTGAAATTTGGCAGGCTCATTCCTTACAGCTTACTTACAAAAGTTTTCATTTCGAAATTCTACACGTAACGATCATAACGGTCAATAACGGTCGACAACATCCGCCATGTTGAACTTTCTTATTTATTGCCCCATCTTCACGAAATTTGGTAGGCGGATTCCCTGCGCTAACCGAAACCGATGTACGTACTTATTTCGATGGTATGACGCCACTGTCGACCGCCATATTGAACTTTCCAACGTCACTAATTTTCCAACTTCCCGTGTAGGTAGAAGGCTGACCCCATCTTCCAAGAAATTTGGTAGGTAGCTTCCCTACGTTAACCAAAACCGATGTATTTCAGTGGTATGATGCCACTGTCGGCTGCCATATTGAAGTTTCCAACATCACTAATTCTCCAACTTCCCGTGTAGGTAGAAGGCTGAAATTTGGCAGGCTCATTCCTTACAGCTTACTTACAAAAGTTAAGCAGGTTTCATTTCGAAATTATACGCGTAACGGTCATAACGGTCAACAGCGTCCGCCATGTTGAACTTTCTTATTCATGGCCCCATCTTCACGAAATTTGGTAGGCGGCTTCCCTGCGCTAACCGAAATCAATGTACGTACTTATTTCGGTGGTGTGACGCCACTGTCAGCTGCCATATTAAACTTTCCAACGTCACTAATTCTCCAACTTCCATGTAGGTAGAAGGCTGAAATTTGTTACTTATTTCGGTGATATGATGCCACTGTCGGCCGTCATATTGAACTTTTCAACGGTCTTTGTTACTTATGGGCCCATCTTCAAGAAATTTGGTACGCGGGTTCCCAACGCTAACTGAATCCTACTTACGTACATATATACGTCCATAGTCTGCAGCTCGGTCACCGTGTGAGGCGGCATTGGGTCCCCCATCCCAACGCCTCCCACGTTGTTGGCTGCCTGCCTATATAAGGCCGTCTGTCACTCCAGTCTCTACATTCCCTTCCTTGCTTCGCCACGGTATTCACGTCTCCCTGCTGATAAGTACAGCCTTTTTATTTAATCCACGGCTTCTCCACTGTTTTATTGTTCATTTATTACGATTATAGTTATTGTGTAGGTATTTTAGACTTACTTTACATTGTTCAGGTACCCATTTCCTTTATTATTGCAACCGTACCCCCATTAACATGTCTATCGAGGTGATCACCATTGATCAAAGAACTGTCACTTACCAAGTGGTTTCCATGCCCGGAGATGGCACCTGCCTTTTCCATTCTCTTTGTTACATATTGCACGGCCATATCAGGCTCACTCTTGATATCCGGAGGGACATTGTGTCTTATGTATTGAATGACTGGGACAGGTTCAAGGTGTGGACTGATGACGGTACAGGAGATAATTATACTACACAGGAGCACTAGAAGAGTGTAATGCTTAAGTGTACCGAAATGGCCAAATATTTTACACCTTTGGACAACTGCCAATGCCTCTTAAACATCTTAGATTCACAGGTGACGATTTCAGTAGTGGACACTTTGATGTTTAGAAATGTTTAAACTCTCAAAAGCTGGATGTGAAGTTATCAATGAAACTGGTTGTATACAGTAATCCCTCCTCGATCGCGGGAGTTGCGTTCCAGAACCACCCGCGATAGATGAAAATCCGCGAAGTAGAAACCATATGTTTGTATGGTTATTTTTATATATTTTAAGCCCTTATAAACTCTCCCACACTGTTAACATTATTAGAGCCCTCTAGACATGAAATAACACCCTTTAGTCAAAAGTTTAAACTGTGCTCCATGACAAGACAGAGATGACAGTTCTTTCTCACAATTAAAAGAATGCAAACATATCTTCTCTTCAGGAGCAGAGAATTTCAGAGAGAGAGAGAGAGAGAGCGCTCGCAAAGAAAAGCAAACAATCAAAAAATCAACACGTGCTTCTGTGCGATAAAGCGGCATTTTTTAGAGGAGCGTTGGTATCTTTATCTTCTAAGTAAACAGCCTCAGTGCAAACAGCCCCTCTGCTCACATCTCCTCCGTCAGGCGCAGAGAACGTCAGAGAGAGAGAGAGAACGAGATTAAAGCAAACAATCAAAAAATCAATAAGTGTGCTTTTGGAAGCACCGCGATAAAGCGGCATTTCTTAGAGGTGCGTCCAGGCAAACAGCTTCTGTGCAAACAGCACCTCTGCTCACACCCCCTCCGTCAGGCACAGAGAATGTCAGAGAGATAGAGGCAGAGACAAGCAAACAATCAAGCACCGCGCGGGAAGCATATCTTATAGCATTGAGGAGTTTTAGTTAATATGTAATACATGCTCTGATTGGGTAGCTTCTAAGCCATCCGCCAATAGCGTCCCTTGTATGAAATCAACTGGGCAAACAAACTGAGGAAGCATGTACTATAAATTAAAAGACCCATTTTTCTGCAGAAATCCGCGAACCAGCGAAAAATCCGTGATATATATTTAGATATGCTTACATTTAAAATCCGCGATGGAGTGAAGCCGCGAAAGTCGAAGCGCGATATAGCGAGGGATTACTGTACTTACAACGCTTGACAGATGCCGAATGTGTCTTCAACACAAGTCCTACAAATACTGTCGTATTTGAAACAAACCATGAAACTCAAACCGATTATGACAGCAGCAATCCAAGCTGTGAGATTTGAAACAAGATTACTGTTCACATGGCCATCTGTACGTTGCATGCTCAAGAGTAAGCTCAGCGCACAGCTACAGCTTGGTCCTATTACAACTGGAGGGCCGAACTGGCAACGTGGCATACAAAGAGATCCTTAACAAATAATTATTGGTATATTTTCCGTCAGTTTTAAAAAGGTTTAATTGTCTTCTTAATAAAAATTTTAAGGCAGTACTTCGCCGCTGCGAAGCTCGGGTATTTTGCTAGTATTGAATATAAAACAGAAAGAGACAATAACAACACAGCTAAAAACGCAGCGACAAATTTCGGCAAAAGTTAAATGCTTGTGTCATGAGCACGAGGCGGCTATGCAGTGTCTGCAACGGACGTGGCCATCCACCGTGCATAAGCTACCTTACTGACATTGGCAGGCGAAGGAGCCACCGATTCTTCCTCTGCCCAGTGCCACCACAAGCCTAGAGCCGCCCCTGAGTACTGCTGCAATAAATTATTTCATTGAAGGTCACATACAATCACTGCGCCGTGAAACTCATGTTTAATAACGTGCTTTAACTCCTATCATCATAAAAATGATATCACGTATACGTCTCAGTATTTTAGTTATTCAGAGAGCTGTAATATCATGAATGTAATGGATTCTGTGTCCAGTTGGAGGAAGAGAGCCGGTTTAAGAAGCAAGTAGTGATTCACACACATAGAGCACATAGAAGATCAAATACAAAACAAAGCATTTAACGTGCTACTTTAATTACAATGTGATTTGAGAAACTGGTTACTTAAACGATTTTAAGATGAAGTTTATGATGTTCTACTTTAATGACAAAATAAACTACGTGATTAAAGTGGAAATGTCAAGATTGAAGTTGACATTTCGTGCTTTTTCCCCACTGTGTGCCTTTTTTTTCTCTGTAGCCTAATAAGCTTTCATAAGACACTCAGACAGTGGGCTACAACTCGCCTTTTCACGGCGACTTTGATATGTGACTTCTTTCTTATTTCTGGCACTGTGCGATTTTGTGAACGTGAGCTTTCAAGTTTCTCCAACACGCTATGTCACTCGATCAACTTCCTTTTGTTGATTATACCACAGTTTATTTGAACAAATAGTATGTTTTTCCTTTGCCTCCACTTGGTATTCGCTGAAATTCTTATATTTTCCCCTGTGCTTTTCCCATTGCCTTTTCACAGAAGGCTAAGCTTAAGGGCGATTTATATTCATTTGCATATTCAAAGAGGCGTAATTCTGGGAGGAGTTGGGGCGTTACATAAAGCGCGTGCACGAGCGTTACTTTTCACGCTGATCGGGATTTATGTAGCGGAAGAACGTAGAAGTTGGAGTACGCACAGATTCCTGCATCTGGATTTTTCTGTGCGTAAGCACATTTCGGCTTTTGTGCTTACGCCATGTTATAGTACGAGTTCTACGCACGGCGTTATACATGAGGCCCCTGGTCTGTTTGAACACTTTTACATACTGTATCATTAATATGTGCAAAAATGGTAAAAACAGAATTTACATGTGCAGAAAGTCTGACTTATTGCAAGAGAGGTTCTTTGTTACCAGAGTGCACATTGTAATTCTACTTTTTACCATTTGCCCTTTTAAATGTAATGCTGTAGACAATTTTAAGCACTGACATTTTTTTCAGGATTTTTCTGTATATTAATTGCACAAACATGGAAGTTCAAAGGCATGTCCTTCCTGTATATACACTTTCATTGATCTGTTTTTAGGCTACTCACACAAGATCATGCACATTGCCTACACTGAAGATTGATTTATTATCTGACAATTGTATAAACTACAGAAGTAAATTTGTTTTCTTACAGTTGTCTCATAAATATGTTTAGTTTTCTCATATGATCAGCTTAGTTCTTACATTCAGTTTCATATTCCTAAATTTGCACTGTAAAATGAAAATATAATATGAACAATCAATCAAACGTTCCACTCCAACCTGCAATCATTGTGAGATACCAGCACTACATGCAGGCATTGACAGACCTCAAAGCTAACCGATGCACAGTCATGCCACTCAAACAAATTCCACAAAGCTTGATTGACCTGAATGCCTTGTTGCGTTGCCATAAAATAAACTGTATCATTCTGTTGTTTTTCCTGTAATGGTGACAGCAAAAGTCAAATAATTTAAAGTATTGAAAAAAACATACCGGCGTCTTTAGCTTTCTTTGCCCATTCAGTGATGTCATCTTGGGAGCGTCCATCTGTAAAGACCAGTCCAATTCTAGGGATGTTTCTGCCCAGTGGCCTGGCACCGTCTGCCTCAGAGAAACTGTTCTCCACCATATGCTTTAGTGCCAGTCCTGTCATGGTTCCTTTCTCCATGTATTCCACTTTTAGTACTGCATTTTTGATGTCCTCTGGAGTTTGATACTGGTTCAGGGGGAACTCGGTACGTACTCGGCTGGAGTACTGCACAAGGCCGATGCGGGTGCCATGGGCTGACACATCAAGACTGTCCACTATCTGGTTCACAAACTGCTTTACCAGCTCAAAATTTTGGGGCCTTACACTTTTGGAGCCATCTATGACAAGGACCAAGTCAATATTTGCAGACCTACATGCTGGATCAGAAGGAACAGAGAAAAACTGAATATAACAAAACAGCAAAAGCTCAATGGTATACTTCAACTATACGTTGAACATTACTGTATAATCCAGAAACTTAACAAAAATATCAATAACTATAGATGAGTATGCCAGTTATTTTGAAAAGTAGTAACAGCTGTCACAATACCATGTGAGCAATTTGGTTGTTGAATGTTTTATTCTTAGCACTGCACATAAGGTACTGTATATGTACCTAACCATCATTTAGTATTTTATAAATCTTTAATATTTCTAAGATGAGTGATCTAGAGAAGAAATGAAAACTAAATGATTGATAATTAAATTCCCTTTGCCTCTATTATTTTAACAGAGTCTTCAATAAGGTGTTAAAATAGTAGTTATTTATATGGAGTGGTCAATAGTAAACTCTAAATAGATCCCCCAAATAAGGGTACATGCCCCTGCACCAGATGCTGATAAAATGGACTATACCCTCATTTAAAGTGACTCTGAATGGAATTAAGTAAGTTAAAAAATGATAGATGAATGGAAAAAAGTATCTACTGTAGGTACTATTTCAAATCACTGTTTTTTGAGAACGACAGAAAGTCTGATTCTAAACTAGTTGTAATGGGGACACATGTAAGATATTCACACAAAAATTGGCCTAGTTTGTACAAGAAGACTTGGTAATATCTGTGGATAGGGTGTAGCGTTCTAGCTGGGAAGCAAACCTTAAGGTCTAAATTTATGTGGCAGCATATCTAAAGTACTGCCTATATATTTCAAACAAGACTAACTGTATTATTTTAATCCATGTTCTATCTATGCTGAAGAGCAAGAACTGAAACAGCTTTCTCAAAAAATAAAACTGTAGTTGTGTTTCATTTAGAGATGCTATAACAGTCTTTATTTCCATACTCCAAATCAGCAGTATGGAAGAGTGATGCTTTTTGCAGCAGCTTTGGGCACAAGGCAGTAATTAAAAGTAAACTGAATGCCAGTTTGATGTAGTCTTGCATAGACATAGCCACACTCACATATGATCACATCTTTGAAATGTGAGAGGACTATGTACTCAGAGAAGAAAATGTACAGGCACTGGAAAAATATACAGTAAATGGAGAGGAGTTGGATAACCTCCCAGAGGTTAGTAATGAGTGATACTGTTGATTTTCTTTTTGATCTGATACCAGGTGATACTGAGGCCTGTATTACTGATACCAATAACAATACCAATACCAATACCTATACTCATGTAGCCAGAGTGTAATCTTGCAAGAATGGTTAATCTTCTATAAAAACATATAGCATGTGTGGACATCAAAAACTGACATTTTAAAGACTTTGCATTAGTAGACAATTACATATAGTGCCAAAGACTCCCTTGCTTGTTTATTAACAGAAATTATTAAACATGTTCAGTTCTTGCAAATGAACAGTGGAACAACAACAAGCATTAACGTTACATTTTTTCTCGAAAAAAACATGTAAAAAGCATTGCATTTTTCAGCTCCAAAAATTCATTTTTTTTTATTTAAAACATGAAAAACATTAAAAGTATAAAACGTATAATAATGATGTAAATACCAAGCAAGCGTCAATTTTGGATTCATCAGAATCACTTTCGGTTTGACTGTCCGTTTCAATTGCACTGCCTGAAGACAGATTCAATTCTTCATCACTGCTGATGAGAGACTCCTCAACATCTCTGCTCGTATTACTGTCAAGAATATGCAACACTTGGGCTGCTGAAAAACTTTTTTTACAAGAAGCCATTATTACTAGGCATGACTACAGCTGAGAGGAGAAAACTCGCCTATACCATTGTAAGTACTCTGTATTGTATTGTATTGAGGATTACTTGTGGTCTGTTCTGTGTACTGTATTGTATTGTACTGTATTGTATTTACCCCCTTTTTGACACCCACTGCATGCCCAACCTACCTGGAAAGGGGTCTCTCTTTGAACTGCCTTTCCTATAATTTCTTCCATTTATTTCCTACGAGGTTTTTTTTTTGGAGTTTTTCCTTGTCTTTTTAGAGAGTCAAGACTGGGGGGCTCTGAAAAGGCAGGGCCTGTTAAAGCTAATTGCGGTTCTTCTTGTGTGATTTTGGGCTATACAAAAAAAAAAATTGTATTTTATTGTACCATTGCCCAAGTAATGCTCGGGACTACTGCTTTTAGCACTGTTTTTGCAGCCTGAGTTAGGTAAAGCTAATATTGAGTAATACTTTTTTTTTTTTTTTTTTTACAAAATGGTTATAATAAATGGGCGGCATGGTGGCACAGTGATAGCGCTGCTGCCTTGCAGTTAGGGCTGGCACCCTGCCCGGGGTTTGTTTCCTGCCTTGCTCCCTGTGTTGGCTGGGATTGGCTCCAGCAGACCCCCATGACCCTGTAGTTAGGATATAGCGGGTTGGATAATGGATGGATGGATATAATAAATACATAAAGTTTGAAAACTACATTCATAATGGCTAACACAGTACAGCACCCTTGTACTTCAGTTTGCAGTACTAACTTTACCTGGGTACTGCCTGCCTTTCTGGAAGGCTTCTTTAAGAATAGACTACTTTGCTAGGCTTTTTAGCCTGAGTGTCTGTGCTATCTTCTAATTGCCTCTGATCGCAATCTAACTCCTTCTGTTCAGCAATATGACCGACTTCCATGTGTTTTACCAGGTTTATGGTGTTGCCGCAATAACATATTGTCTTCTGACATGTATCACATTTTGCTTCATTATTTTGCAGTGGAGTAAAATAACTCCAAAAAGCACTTAGATTTATTTCTGCCTTTGACTCATATACACAATCCCACTGCTTTGTCTGGTGGGCCGCAGCATTGCTAATGTGAATGCAGGATGATGAAAAGTTCCCATTTTACACATTTAATTTAATAATCATGCTCTCACCATCAAATGCTTTTGGAAAATAATTTCTAATAAACTTGCACATTATGTGAAAATGTGAAATATTGATTCTTTTAATGTGAACATTGATGTATAAATTAAATTAAAAGATCAGGATCAGAAGCATCGATAATTTAGTATCGATCCTCCTATCCCTACTAGAGGTGACAGGGACAACTAAGGAGGTGCTGAATGATTTGGGAATTGTAGAGGGAGAAGTATTGCTTAGATTAAATAGGCTAAAATAAAACAAATAACCAGGACCAGATAATGTTTATCCTCAATTCCTTAAGGAGATTAGTGAATACATATACAAGACCTTGGTGCATATTTTTAAGAAGTCACTGTGCACTGGAGAAATTCTGAAGGACTGGAAAATAGCAAATATTAGCTTGTTCTGTAAAAAGATAATCAGGCAGAACCAAGCAACTATAGGCAAGTAAGTGCAAAGTGTATCACCAGCAAATTTAAAAGGAATGAATTATTTAGGAAATGATTAGGCAGTAGATATCAAGAACAAGGGTTTTACCAAACAGTCAGTATGGGTTCAGAAGATGGAAGTCACAGTTTACTTTTACATGCTAGAATTATGTGAGGAAGTAACAAAAGGATATGACAAGAGTGGTGCATATATTATTTATCTTGACTTTCAGAAAGCATTTGATAAGATTCCACATGAGAGGTTGGGTATCAAGCTTAAAAAAGAGTGGTATGTTGATGGGTGCAAAATTGACTATGGCATGATAGTGTAAGGAACCGTATCAGAATTGGCTGATGTTAAGAGTGGTGTCCAGCAGTGCTCAGAGCTAGGGCTTTTATATATATTGTATATATATATATATATATATATATATATTTTATATGTATTATAGAGAAAAGCCAAGTAAAATTACACCTTTTATTGGCGAACTAAAAAGATTACAATATGTAAGCATTTGAGGCAACTCAGGCCCCTTCTTCAGGCAAGATGTAATCATATATATAAATATGATTTCGATAGGAATATAAATAACATGTTGATTAAGTTTGCAGATGATACATAGCTAGGTGGATTGGCAGATAGACTGGCAGAGACACTTGGACAGCATACATGTTTAGGTGGATTTCTGGCAAATGAAATTTAAAATGAGTAAATTGTGGGTCTGGATACACAATGGGAGGTCTGAAAATCGAAAGTATACCATATGAGAGGGAATTAGGAGTAGTAGTGGATTCATTATTATCAACTGCCAGACAGTGTTCACAAGCCATTAAGAAGGCTAACAGAATGTTAGGCTATATAGCACAATATGCAGAGCACAAGTCCAAGGAGGTTATGCTCAAGCTTTATAATAGACTGGTAAGGCCTCATCTGAGGTACTGTATGCAGTTTTGGTCTCTAGGCTTCAAAAAACACAAAGCAGTGCTGGAAAAAAGTGCTGAGAACAGCAACTCGCATGATTCAAGGGCTACGGGGAATGAATTATGAGGAACAAAAAAAAGAGCTGAACCTTTTTAGTTTGAGCAAAATGAGATTAAGAGACGACATGACTGAAGTGTTTAAAATTATGAAGGGAATTAGCACAGTGGATAGAGATTGTTACTTTGAAATGAGTTCAAGAACACAAGGACACAGTTGGAAACTTGTTATGGGCAAATTTCACACACACATAAGCAGATACCAATAGACATATGGAATAAGTCACCAAGTAGTGTGGTAAGCAGTAGAATTTTAGTGACTTTCAAAACTGGACTTGGTGTTCTTTTTGGAAGAATTAACTAGATAGGACTGCTAAGCTTTATTATAGGCTGGATGGCCTGTTCTCATCTAGATTGTTCAAATGTTCTAATAAATTGCACTGGAGCAAAACAAATCAATTTACATAGACATAGAAAAGGTGCTTACTGCCACAACTCTTGCCATCACTCTGGAGAAGCTGGCCCTCAGGGCAGACACAATAGTATGATCCAACAGTGCTGAGACATTTGAACTCACATCCATGGTCCACAGAATTGCACAGGTCTTTAGCTGTAAGTAATGGAAATATCTGTTTAATTCAGAAATAAAATGACATCAACTACTATGGTTTGGCTATAAGTTAAAGATTAGAAAGTAAACAGCAGCTTTTAGGTTGGTTGTGAATAAGATTTCATGTAGCCATTTTCTGTTAGCTAAAGATACAACTCACAGGCAGTGCTTTTCAATAGAAAAGGTTTTGTGTGTTTACGTTTTGTAATCATGTTCAGTGTGTGAGTCTGATAAATAAAACCAAGGTTGTTCTCTCAAGCTACTGTAATCTTTATTCAAAATAGCCAGTTAGAGGTCACTGTGGGTGATCTGAGGCCTGATCCCAGGTGTGCGACAAACCATGGCGAGCTCTAAGGTCAAAACTGGCTGATATTATAATGTGATTGAATAAATATGGCTGCAAACAAGAAGATTCATTTTGGTTCTTTTGTTTGTAATGGCTTCATTCACTTTCAGAGTCAATAATCACAAACCAGTAAGGTAATATAACATTGGCAGCAGACTGAAATAACAAAACAAAGTCTTAAGATGGTCTTAGATCATTAAATACTTTATTAAATAAACTCTAGTCTTCCTTTTGGTTATTTTAAAGTACAGATAAGAAACACACGCAAGATCTATTTTTAAGATGGTACTACCTAGTGTATAATACCATCAGTGACAACAGAGTCCCTAGTAACAACCCAGTCAAACACAGTAATAATTAACATCATCAAAGACGCATACACTGAAAATAAATTATTTTATTAATAACTACACAACAGAATACAAAAATAATGATATTGGAGCAACACTAGAACCTCCACAACCAGGCCGTTAACATCTAAGTGCATGCATTCCACTGATTATTTTTTTAAACCTGGATGGTCAACCCCATAGATCTTTTTTGGTGCATCAGTTAACAGTGAGCGTTTAGTCCATATTGTAGCTGTGAATGCCAGAATTTAGTCCCTAATCTGAGTACTAAGACCAAACCAGATCTCCATTAAACTATTTTTTGAAGGATGAATATGTAGGCATTCTTTCAATCCTTGTAAATGTATCTAACGGACTGAATTAAATTAACATTTTTTAAAGATAGAAAACACATGTAAGATTTTAACTCATTTAAGACAGTAAAGATTCAATTATCAGACTTCAGGTTGTTAGATAGTTGAATGCTTTAATCGTGTAAACCCCTTAATGCATTAGGTACTGGTACTCCTTAAACTTAAGTTGCTCTGAGTATTGATCTTCTATATTTTACAATGCAACAACAGTATGTAAACTGAGCTATTATATTTTGCACTTACCCTGGCAGGTCTTGCCATCACTTTGCAGGACATAGCCTTCATGGCAGCGACAGAAATAACCATTCAGCACGGTGACACACTCATGTTCACAACTGTGGTTCCCAAATGAACAGTAGTCAATCACTTAGGGCATAAAGGACAAAAACACAGCATGTTACATATGACTCGATGTAAGAGGCTCAGAATCGAGAGCACACCATTTGAGTAAAGTAGTTCAGAAAGAATAACTTATCAGTCAGTCATTTTAAATGTAATATTTAATTATTTTTTTTTTGTATGAACAGAAGCTTCATTGACTGGTTGAATTTGGATCCTCTCTGATATATCTTTTAGTGTGCTGCATGGATTTGCAACAGCCTCATAAGCACACATTTCCATTTTTGCCACTGTGATGGCATTTTATTTTATAGACACAGATAGATAGATAGATAGATAGATAGATAGATAGATAGATAGATAGA